>VDFB02058242.1:175879801-175974604 GCA_007258455.2 Sequoia sempervirens | reverse complement strand
CCATAGAAATTTCAAATAAATTACATTTTGTGTTCATTAGACTCTATTCTACAATTTTTTAAAAATCAATTACCTTCAAAAAATTTTTAGGGGGAGCACGGCCAAAATTCTGCTTTTCAGGAAGTGCCCACTTAGAAAAATAGTAAAAATCAAATATTCATTAAAAAATTATCAGAAAAATCATGCATCAACTAGATACTATTAGCTAACTTTTGATTGTAGTGATTTTAAAAATACTACATAAAATTTCACCGTGCTCAAGTCATACAAGAGTTGTTATGTTATGTTTTTTTGACAAAAATAGCACCAATTCGTGTACGTCCCTCTTTTGAACCCCTTAATCTCAACCATTTTCAAAATAAATTAGTAGTTTAGAAAGTAGACTTAGAGCACTTTGATCCTTGTTTTTGTTCCATCTCAAAATTTTGAGTGTAAGTATCCTCAATTTCATGTCCAAGGTCAGTATTTCCTGATTTCAGAAAAAAAAAGTGGCCACTTAAGCCCCCTTTTTGGGAACCATCTTGGTGCACTTACCCATGACTAAACCTACATAGGCATTACACTTCTCATTGGGAGTCAAGTTGTAACATCCCCTTTGGCTAATTGACCCGAATATGGTCGTTTCTTTCACTCCCTCCTTCAAATTCACTCCTTGAACATGCATTTCATCTTCTTCACAACTCTAAGCATTCAGTTGATAATCTACAATCACTTCACAAGCTTCAACACATTCTTTTGCATCAACTTCAAGCATTCAAGCAGCATTCTTGCACCTCATTGCAGCAAATACAGTACTCCATCACTTTGATAGAGAAAGTTGGGGACAAATACCATTGTAGTAGAGCCTTGAGTACTCTCATTTTCTACCCCAATCAACCTTCAGTGCTCTTGGTGGAGGTGGTAAGCTTCCCTTTCCTCTCCTCTATCAGTTGCTTGAGTTAGCACATTTACTATTTTGTAGTGCTTTTGTGCTCTTTACTATATTATTTTCTTTATCTTGATTTCTTGGTAGTTCATGGAGGTGGAAACACCTAAACAAGGGGTCTAACTAAGGTAGGCCCCTATACAACCACCCAACATTTTCCTCTCTTGTGTGTAGGTGTATGTGCTTTACAGAGCTAGCTAGTGAATAAGCTCTTCTACAAAATCATCTTCATCACCCTAGCTTTGGTATATTTTCTTTATCACATTCATTTATACTCTCGTATTTCATAGTGTTGTTTTTCTTTTTTTAGAAGTTGTTAGCTAAGTTGCTACTTGTTTTCTGTTAGTTCAAATTGTACTTTTGGTCCTTTATTCGTACAAATGCTGATGCACCTAAGAGACACTAGCATACTGTGTTCATGTCCTAGAATTGTGCTCTCATCCTCAAATAGAGAGCTATCTGAGATATAGTGTTGAGTTCAAAAACCAACTCACCCAGCCCCATTTAGAATCTTGGGATTGCAAAGTGGTTGCAAGACCTTATAGTCCTCATCATTCTCATCCTCATATCCTAACATCCCACTAAGCTGAGGCAAGTTAGAGAAGCCTTCTGCATCTTGGCCCTCCGTGACCTAGGGCCTTGCACATGGTGGTCACCCTGTCTTACATTTTTGGTGAACATAACATGAACCAACGTCTGTTCATCCATTGGTGTTGAGACCTCCCCTCTGTACTTCATGACTGTCATTTTCTTGGGTGTCATGAAGGTTTATGAGCATCACAACCCAATCCACAACTTTCGGGTATATTGTTAGGAGAAGTGTATGACACCTCATGATGGAAAGGACGAAGGTATGTATTGGTTTATCTACATTCCTTTTCTCTATTCCCACCATTAGTGTGGACATGCAGGAGTAATTTTCAAGGAATGAGATGGGATTTTTTGATGACACCGATCATTTTCCCACTCCCTTGACGTCTCCTACACCATTATCGATAGATGAACATGACGCCATTCAGATCCTTGTAGAATATGTCTCCACCCTCACTAAAGCGCTAGATGACTTCGAAAGTCACTTGGAAAGAAATATGAAGATGGTAAGATCTACTTAGGTTAGTGAGTTAAAACATATGATGGGTAAAGATTGAGTAGGCAGAGAGCTTCTAACTAGCCTCCTCAGTCTCACCGAAGCGTGCACTCCTTTGAGAAATCCTATCTTTGCACAAGGAGTTACTTTCAAAGAGCATGAAGGATAGTTAGGAGTATCGATGCCTCCCACTTCCATTTACATGGTTGATTTGGTCCCTTCTATCAGTATCCCTTCTGATTCTGAACAACTCAGAACTATCAAAGTGAAAAGGTCCCTTTAGGCTTTAGCTTCACCCCCTATCACCTCTACTAGTGGAGGCTTTTCCAGGATGAGTAGTGGGGGATTTGGTAGTGGTGGTGGATTCAATAGTAGAAGTGGTGTTGGTGGAGGCCATGGTGGTGGTTCCAACGGAGGCCCTACTTGTGGCAATGGCTCTAGTAGTGGTTCTAGTGGAAGTCACACCAATGGCGGTTCTAGCGGTGGCTTTGGTGGAGGTTTTGGGGGAGGTTCCTTTGTCCCTTTATCTTCTAATGACCATATCTTGAACACTCCTTTTCAGAATATGGGTAACATGCAAAGCTAGTTGGTGAGTCTTTCCCAAGCCTCTGCCCAGCCTATCTTCCAACCCTTCTTCTAACACAACTCATTATCAATGGCCATCTTAAACACTCCTTTCCCCCAAGGAATGAAGATCCCTAAATTTGAAAAATATGACAGTAAAGGGGATCCATAGACACATGTGTCTACCTTTAATGCCCTACGTACATACTTTTTCTAGCACGACACGATGGCCAAATTGTTTCCCTGATCACTCAAGGACACAATGCTCGAGTGGTACTATTCCTTTCCTGGAAATTCTATTTTCTTATTTGAACAACTTGTAAATCAATTCCTTAGATAATTTCAAATAAACATCAGGCCAAAGATGACCTTTTCTGATCTCGTTTGATGTAAACAAGGAGATAACAAAAAATACATTGATTTCATAGCACACTACCAAGCAATCCTTTCACAAATCTCATGTTAGCTTCCCAATTCTAAAGTGTAGTAGGTATTCATAGGGAAATTACAAAGGCCTTGGAAAGAGAAGTTTTCCCTTATGAAATACCCTTCTTCCATGCACTTGTGTGTAGCCTTATGAAAGTACTAGAAAATGGTTGTTTAGTTTGGGGGACCCTCCTTGTGCTCCCATTCTAAGGGAAATTCCATCATATCAATCTCTAGGAAAGGTAAGACTATTATGAATGTAGTTACCATTGCTAATAACAATGGCCTTGGGAATAACCAAAAATTTGCCTTACCCTAGTTGGTATGATGGGAGCACTTATTTTCAGTACCATTAGGTTAATGGACATGATACCAAATTCTATATGTGGCTGCATCATGAGATACAAGACCACATCAAGGATGACACCATTCGTCTCAATGGGAGTAAACAAAATGCTAACAAATCAGTGGTGAAAGCTAATAGTGAATTGTAGATATACATGGACCCATTTTCATTGCACTCTACTAACATGATTGTAGATCCCACTGATTCTATTATTCAACCCGAGACCTATGTTAACATGGTCACGGTAACTCCTACTGCTCTTCCCGCACCTAGTTTTCTAGACATAACATTCACGTCACAAGATAGTCATTCCCACTTGTATCAATGGCAACATTGTGATAGGAGACTTGGTAGTCCTTGTGATTTGTGCGAATGTTATCACGGAGGAAAAATTAGTATTAAATTTGTTACAAAGAGAAGAATATGAAGAAATAAAGTCAACCGTCTGTATGCACAATGGTATGAGTCTTAAATATTTTTGCTCAATAACTTTGTCCATCTTGGTTAGACCCAGGGCTATTGACATGATTTTTGGTGGCATACCAAAGTCAAATTTGTATAGGTTGAAGCTAGGCATACTTTGGCTAGCTTCCATGAATGGAATCACCTTTTTTATTCACAAGTGTTAAAGTCTTCCCATGAAGGTGTCATGCATGTAGTGCATTACACTAGATATCAGCCCCTGGTGTCCTGTGGTGGATATCTGTTGGATCACTTTTGGCCTACCTTAGTCAGTCTGCTTCCTCCAAGAATGGACCTACTTTACAAGAATTATGTAAAGTATAAGACTAGGGGCAAGGGAAAATTGAAACTAACCCTTCATGTGATGCAGTAGTCGGTTGCCTCCTCCTCCCGAGATGAGAAGGAGAAGACCATACCAACCACTCCCCCTTTTCAAAAGAAAGAGGAGAATTCCACGCCAGTTCCCTCTCCTTCCTATGAAGGAAAAGAGGGTTACTTTTCCTCTGACTGCCTCATCCTCTCCCCTTTAGTATCCTGGTGGGTATCTGCTAAGTTTGATGATTCCTCCTTAGCACAGGCCCAAGCTCAGGATCGCAGATCTCCCTAATGAATACCCCCAACTGTAGTACTACTTATACGGTAGAAATAAGAGTTCCCAAAGGTAATTCAATCTATGGCCTCCTACTGCTCCTACTACCAAAGTGGTGAATGGGAAGAGGCCCGTTGTTGGGGCTCTTGAGTTAACTCCCCATACTGATCGTCAACCTATTCCTCCTACTCCTGCCCAAGAATATGTTTCTCTGTAAAAATGGTTGTAGTGGGTGTCCCCATGGTTGAGCAGGAGCCTTCTATTCATTCACATCCTCTAGCCTCTATCTCAAAGAGTCATAGAAACCACCTTGCACATGAGTGAAAGCATTGGCAAAAGGCTATCTTAGTTGAGCAAGTCACCTTGCAAAGGAAGGAGGAAGAGATGACCACCCTTGCTTTAGGGCTTCTTGTAGTGTCACCCTCTTACCTTCCTTCTACTTCTCTCCAGTCTAGTTTTACGCTACTTCTAGCTTCTGTTGCAAGTGTGAATGTACCTAACCCCAAGGGGGTATAGGTATTCATCGCTCCTTCGATGGAGCCACCTTTGCTGATGTCCATTCCAGCTATCCAACCTTTCCCTAAACCCATGGATATGATTAATACCTCTCTCATATCCACTATGGTTCCTTCCTCCTCTTTCTCCACACCTCTAGCCTCATCTGTGGGCAGTTCATCTCCTTCAATGATGAAAAAGGTGGAGTGTGGTCCTTCTAGTAGTGAAGGATGTAAGAGGATCCCACCTTCTCCGTAAGGTGGTCCTACGTTGACTTGTTTTGTCTTGGTAATAGAAATAGTCCCGACTTCCCCTGAGTTTATCACTGCTCTCGAGTCACTCAACAAGCCTAGCAGTGAATCTTAGGTGCAACCTACTCTGTCCACTAAAGTTGGACACGATGCTCCTATGGGGTGCATGTTTAGTTCTATGGATGAAGTTTTGACCTTGTTAGTGATCTTCATGAAATCCCTAACCCTAGCTCCACTAGAGCTCGATGGAGAGGACCTCGAGGGGCCCTCTTCCTTAGCCCTTGTTGCGGCAGGGATAGACACCCCTCCTCTTAACATCCCACCACTGCAGGCTCTCCCTCCTTCTCCCTATAATGGTCTAGAATGGGAGGCGGATGACCTCTTGGTTGATCAATGTTAGTAGGAGGCTTCTTCTTGATCTTTTTTGTGTGTGTGTTTTGTGATGTGTTCCCCCATGATCATGCTATGTGTGCCTAGATGACCCTTGTCACCCTTGTTGGTGCTTGAATACAAGAGTGGTTTGTATTTTGTAAACCTTCATCTATTTGTATCATCATTCTTCCATGTTTGTGCTTGATTTTTCAATAAATTGGGACAATGCAGAGCATTGGGGTCATTTAGCCTTCCCTTTCATGTTGATCCAATTTTTTATTTTTGTGTTGTCTTCTCACGCATTCTTCACATGGTTTGATATAGTAGGGGGTTGATGAATATTCTATTATATACTATTATTATACATATCTATATATATATATATTTATGAGTTGTTCTGACCCTGAAATATCAGGCTACCCTTGTGCCATTTTTTTTTCCTCTTTTTTCTTTCTCTTTATCTTTCTCTCTTCTTTGCTTGAGTTGTCCCTCCTATGTGTGACAACACTTTTCTTCAACATTTTTACTTTTAGAAAATGTTTTTTTTTCCAACAAATATTTTCTTGAAAGTCTTCACAAAACTTTCTTTAGAATCGCATTCTCAACTTGGGATCCTAATAGAACATGTTTCTTTCATCATGTGTTTAGAAGGAAAGGATTTAAACCTTCCTCTGAGGTGGGAACAACTTTGACCTTCCCCTCGTGTGGGGACACATTCTTCCTTTTGAATTCCTTGATGATGGATCAATTTGGGAAAGAGAACATCTACTTTCAAACTGTGTGTCCCATGAGTGGACCCCCTCTTCACAATGGGTCCCCAAGGGACCCCTTTGAAATTCTTCCAAATTATCAATGGTTTGCATGACTGTCTGCTTACTTTCCTAAGTGGTCGCTTCCTAACTCTATAGATTCCACTTTCCTTAGGTATTCCTCATATGAGAGATCTTAGAGAATACCTTCCCTACATGACTGATATCATGTAGGTCACTTCCTTTGGGTTTCCTCCATTCTAGAGTTCTTGGGGGACACCTTCCTTGCAATACTAAGAGCCTGTATGGCACTTGCTTCAAGGGGTTTCCTCCATGTGAGAGATCTTGGGGGATAACTTCCCTACAAAGCTACAAATTTTTAGGGTGCTTCCTTGGGTATTCTACATGTGAGATATATTGGAGAATACCTTCCCTATAGGGCACTTTCCTTGCTTCCTCCATGTGAGTGTTCTTGGGAGACACCTTCCTTGTAGAATTGAGAGCCTATAATGTGCTTTCTTTCTTCAAATTCATAGTTCTGAGTAGCTATGAAGTCCTTTGCTTGCCTTGCACCTTCAAGTATGTCAAATCATGGTCTACTTCCTCAATAGTTTAGGTATACATTTCTAGCCTTACTCCATCCTTGATCTACTTTACCAAGCACTCATCAATATTTGTTCTCACTAAAGTGGGGGGGAAATGTATAGGAGTGAATTTGCACGCCTTATACAAATTCCCATTTTTCCTTCTCCACTTTAGAAAACCAAGTTCAAAGGCTTAATTCCACCTAAGTATGCTACTTTTATCACACTTAGCACCTATTTTGAGCATCAATAGAGGCATTTTTGTTGGGGATTCCCACATGGCGCACAAACGTCTACATGGTAGGCTTATGTCCCTAGAAAGTTTATGTGGTTGAACCTAGATAGGCATTACACTTCTCATCAGGAGTCAATTTGGAATGCCCCCTTTAGCCGACTAACCCAAATATGGTTGTTTATTTCACTTCCTCCTTTCAATTCACTCCTTGTACAAGAATTTCATCTTCTTCACAACTTTAAGCATTCAGTTGATCTTCTACAATCACTTCACAAGCTTCAACACACTCTTTTTGCATCCAATTCAATCTTTCAAGCAACATTCTTGTACCTCATTAGAGAAAATACAACATTCCATCACTTCGATAGAGCAAGTTGGGGACAAACACCATTGCAATAGAGGCTCGAGTACTCTCATTTTCTCCTCCAAGAAACCTTCAGTTCTCTTGGTGGAGGTGGTAAACTTCCCTTTCCTCTCCTCTATCACTTGGTTGAGTTAGCACATTTACTTTTTTGTAGTTCTTTTGTGCTCTTTACTATATTATTTTCTTTATCTTGCTTTCTTGGTTGTCTGTGGAGGTGGAAACACCTAAAGGGGGGTTTGACTGAGGCAGGCCCCTATACAGCAACCCAACATTTTCCTCTATGTCTTGTGTGTAGGTGTGCATGCTTTGCAGAGCTATCTGGCGAATAGGCTTTTCTACAAAATCATCTTTGTCACCCTAGCTTTGGTATATTTGAGTTATCACATTCATTTGTACTTCTTGTATTTCATAGTGTTGTTTTTCTTTTTTTAGAAGTTGTTAGGTAGACTGCTAGCTTTTTTTTCTGATAATTTACATTGTAATTTTGGTCCTCTAGTCATACAAATGCTAGAACACCTAAGAGACACTAGCACACCATGCTATCATCTTGAAATTGTGCTCTCATCCTCAGACAAATAACTATTTGTGATATAGTGTTGAGCTCAAAAACTAGCTCACCTAGCCCCATTTTGAATCTTAGGATTACAAAGTAGTTGTAGGATGTTATAGTCTTCATCATTCTCATCCTCATTTCCTAACATCCCACTAACCTGAGGTAAGTTAGGGAAACCTTCTGCATCTTGGCCCTCTATGACCTAGGGCCTTGCACGTGGTATTCCCCCTCTCTTACATTAAGTTTGCCAAAAAATTACAGGGCCTATGGCAATGTGTTTTTTGTTGTTGATAGATTTAGTAAAATGGCTCACTTTATTCCATGCAAGTGCACAAATGATGCTTCTCATATTGTAGGGTTATTTTTCAAAGAAATAGTTAGAATTCATGGTCTCCCATTGACAATTGTATCAGATAGGGATTCAAAGTTTATAGGTCACTTTTGGAGGACCCTTTGGAGGAAGCTTGGAAAAAAATTGACCTTTAGTACTTCCTATCATCCACAAATGGATGGGAAAACTGAAGTTGTCAATAGATCACTTGGAAATATTTTGAGATGCCTCACAAAAGAACATGGGAAACATTGACAATTGGTTCTTCCACAAGCTGAATATGCCTATAATGATTCAATCAATAGAAGCATTGGGAAAATCCTAGTTGAAGTGGTGTATGGTCTAAAACCTAGAGGTGTGTTTTAGCTTAGGGATTTGAAGGGAATGGAGAAGAGGAGTGATGAGGGAGAATAATTTGTAGAGGCAATGAGGGAGATACATGAGAAAGTTTGAGAAAATATACATAAAAGTGTTGATTAGTATAAGAAACATGCTAACTTGAAAAGAAGGGATGTTGAATTTAAGGTGGGAGACTTGGTCCTTGCACATTTGAGGAAAGAGAGGTTGTAAAGGAAAAATACACCAAGTTGTTGATGAAGAAAATAAGGCCATGCAAAGTGGTCAATAGGTTTGGAGCCAATGCCTATAAGATAGAACTCCCTCCTAAAGTGGATATCTCTGCTATGTTTAACATTGTTGACCCATACCCTTTCAAGGGATCTGTGGATGTAGGTATAGGTGTTGATGCAGATGTTATTGATGAATATTGGGTCAAAGATCTATCACCTTTTGAGCATTGAAGCTTGAATACATTGTGGACACACGGGAAGTTAAGAGAACAAGAAATAAGGTCTACCATGAATACCTAGTCAAGTGGAAAAGCTTGCCAATGGAATATTCCACTTGGATGTCAGAAGAGGATATCAAGAAGCATATCACTACAATCTAGGACTTGATCTTAGGTGGAACCTAAGATTCTTTTCTCTCTGGGTGTATGGTGCAAGCTCGCACCATGTCATTTTTTGTCAAATTGATGGAAATAGGAGTCCAAGGTGGAGTTTGATGTGTTTAATCACCTTTTTGATGTAATAAGGTCTAATTGAGATTATTTTTGGTGTTTTAGGATCATATAAGGTCATGTTGTCAATTTTGCAATAATGTTGCAAAAGTTGCTTGTGCAACTTTGTAATTTTGTCATTTCTAGGAAGTTCAATGGTAATTTGTTTGAAAATTAGTTGAAGACCATTGGTTTTTTGTTGGAATGTGATTAAAAGGCCTCACAAACCTTGAAGAAATATTCTAGAGTGAATATTGGTGGAAAACAATAAATGCAAGCTCTATTTTCTATGAATTTTTAGTGTTTTTTATTGTTTCTTAGTTCTATACGGCTCCATACTACTGATTGATGCTATGAATTCCATGTGAAATGTTAACAAAAATTAATCTAATGTGATTTGGTTTTGATTGTGTTGGATTTCATCAAAGATTTAAGGTAGTTACGAGTATTGTTCTGTAAACTGCTTGTAAACCCTAGGTTTGAGGGATTGTGAAAAAAAAATGTTTTGAAGTCCATTCCACCATTGAAACTTGGCCAAACTCAATAGAATGTATGGGTTTAGTGTGTTCTTAGAGATTTTGGAAGTTGTTAGATCATGAGATGGATTTTGGGGTGGGTTTGAGCTTGCCCTAGCCTAACATCATCATGTGTTAGGCTTAGGAAACTACGTAGATTAGAGATTTTGCAAGACAACAAATTGGTGATGAATTTGGGTGATGGAAACTACATAAAGGGACCCTATATCATGTGTTAGAGCCTCTAGAGTGGAATTTTGGAATTTGGTGTTTGAATTTCATACACTTTGGAAAAGTGGCCTAATTTGGCCTTGGAGTAGTGTAGCAGACCTGAATTGAAGGATTTTTTCCAAAACAACCCTAGTCCTTGTTTGGATATGTTGAGAGGGGGCCTAATGGGTATCTGAGATGGTGAATGGTTTATGGGTTAATGTCCTTCTCTAAAAGATATGCAAAAGAAACTAGGTTTGGAGGCCTACAAGGTGAAATGAAAGGTTATGTGGGTATGTGTAGGATCATGATGGGCCAAAAAGTGGCAATATTATGGGTATTTGTAGGATATGTGGCTGATGACTTTTTTTTTACCCAAATTTGATGAAACAAAAAGAGTTTTTAGAGGAGATTCTCAGCTTTCCACCAATATAAATTATGCTTTAATTTGAATTTAATAAATAATTATTATTTATTTTCTATTAGAATTATGACTAAAGTCTTGATCAATAGGTTGATTGAAAACATCTATAACTTTCAAATGGTATCACATTTTTTGAATTTGAAACATGTGTCACATTCTATTATTCACATACTATAGGATTAAAAAAAAAAATCATGAAGTTTTGACCAAGTTAAGATGGTTTACAAGTTTTATATTTTTAAAAGTTGTAATAAAAATCATAATTAATTATTTACTAGGAAAAATTATAAAAAAATATGCATCACATCTAGACATGAGTCCTATACTTATATATATAATCTTATAAAAAGATATTATCATTTTATTATGATTAGGGTGGTCAGACAGACACCTACTTCTTATTTTTTCCCTGAAATTTAAGTACTAGTGCATTGAAATTTCAAATTTTCACCAAATAGATTTTATTTATTTTTAATTAAACCTAATAATTTAGAAACTAAATTCAATTTTCCACAGATTCTATTCTTGCATATTTTTGAAATAATATAGCTAACTTATTCAAATTTTTACATCAAGTTGCTTAACACTGATTTTTCTAAAAAATTTCCACTTAAGGGCCAGTTTTTTCCATGATGACCCTACACATAGGCATGTGTGAAACCACCATTGTCAGGGTTTGAAATCTTGAATAAGTTGTTAAATTATGTTGTGTGAATGTACTCCACTCTGCTATGCATCATTGACCCCTCCATCTCTAGTCTAGTGGTTGTGGTGGCATGTCCCCCTATAGGTCAAGATCCCCCATGGGGGCATCCACTAGAAATACTGATGTTGGACAATGTGCCACCCACCACACTAGAAAGTCCCTCACTACACCAACATTATCTACTAAACCCATCACTGGTATATCTTGATCATTGGCCTCATCATCTAAAATGATGAAATCTCTAATGGTGGGACACAGATGGTCCCCCAATCGTGCAACACTCTAAATAGCTTAGGTGTATGTGGGGATGATAGGGGGAATGTTCTAAATGTGACCATGTTGTCACATAACCTAGCTCAAATAATATGGCATAATGATTAAATTTGTGTGGCCCAAAATAAAATGGTCACACTACAAGTTTCGAAGGAACTTGCCATCATCAATCTATTAGAACAATCGGTGGGGCCTCTATCCAATTTGATCAATATTCGATGTATCAAACTGTAGTCACCAAAACTATAGATCTCCATGGTGCCACTACCACATAAGTTCATACCAGTGAGCCATGGGAATAGTATAATCCCACACTGGAGGATAGCCCTCTAGCCTTGTGTAGGTGATGTGTGTGAAATCCCACACCTACAGTAGAGTGCATGTGGTGAGGCTCTAATACTCATAATGGACATAACTCTCGAGCTCTTGGTATAAATGTGCAAGCATACGACACCCCCATGGAAACACTGTCTGACACTCCACCATCTCATGAATAGTATGGATGAGGGCCTAGTGTAGGTGAGACCCTCACTTGTCTATAGTAACCTATGTGACCACAGTGATCACCATGACACATTGTAATAGGGGTGTATTGGTATGGGCCTGCTCAAACCATTGGGTGTAAATGTGCCAATTCCTATCCCCACTATCCATCTAGATGAAGCAATAGTGGACACCCTCTGATCACTCCCGTGTCAAGCACACATCATCCAGCTCCACTCATTGACACCAGATGGGAATAACAAGGATTTAGTAGACATCCTCCATTGTCAGGGTCATCTCTCCATTCAATGACTGGAAGCTTCATGTGGTGGCATCCCACCTCTTCATGAGGGCCATCAACATCCTGTCATGGTACATCTCTAGCATAGTGTATACATGCCAGAGACTAATGTGTTGTAGGAGTGTGACCTTGTCATCTAATGGAGGGTCCCTTTTCCCTCTGAGTAGGTGAAGCACCCACCCACTAGAGTGCTTCTTGATCTTTGGGTAGTCTTATAGGAAAGGAAAAAAAAAAAGTGAAAACATAGCTTCATGAAAACACTTTCAAAAATTATTAATCTAAAACCACTAGGGGACAAACACTTGCATCGTGCAAATATTTGTATGTTATGCAAATGTCTCGATCCACCATTAATGGTGATAGGATGAAAACATAGATCCTCAACACTAGCACATGTGAAGGACACATGCGCACATACAAGCCACTTGCTCTACTTGAGCCCTAAAACTAGCTAAAAATTATAAAAATGTACAAATTAAAAGGTTGAGGCCTACCTAGTCCACCTCGAGACCCTCAACTATGTCAGACTGTAGCTAATCCAACCTAAGCACCTTGTATTTTTGTTTGCTTTGCATTTTGCTGACTTTTCTCTCACAAAATTCAACAATATCCTCGTGATGAATAGTGAAAATGACCCTTCTAGGGTCCACCTAGGTATATATAGACCCCTAGGGTCCCCTTTTTCTTGGAGTTTGTGGCTTCCTAATTTCTTCTGATTTTACCCCACCTAGCTGGGGGAAAACTCAAGAGGGGGCATATAAGTCACCTTTTTAGCATATTTTTCTTTCAAATCATTATATTTTTTCTTGATCATTCTTCTCGTCATTGTAGTTTCTTCCAATTTTTGGAACTGACCTAAAATTGAGTTTTAGAGATTAAAGTTTTGTGTGATTTTTCTCGACAGTGTTTGCATTTTTCGCTAAAGTTAGATCACTAAGGGAATATTTTGTATTGTCTATCTCAACCTCTGTGACCTATCAAATCTAGTGCTTTCAAAGGTTTTCAACCTATCAATCTTATTTTCATAGAAGTTATGCTCACTATGTCCCAAATTTTTGCAATATATATGCACATGTTTTCTTCTCCTTAAATTATTCCCCTTTGGAATAGATAAAAAATTATAGTTATTTTCATGATGTTGACTTCTTTGCTTACTCATTTTTCTTGGAGTCCTTGTTATGTTTCTTGTCTTTTCTATTTGAATCCTTTAGATCTTTTACAATAATAGCCTATGATTTATAAGACTTCAGTGTGTCCATGTGTATCAACTTTGTTTGTTTGCTTGTGAGTGAAACATCAAAAGCATTAAGTCTAGGAATTTTTTGTGTAGTACCTAGAGCATCCATAGTAGCATACAATGTAAAAACAAAAAATGAATAATTGGGACCAATTTTAGCAAGGATAGGAAGAATCAATTGATCATCCTCTTTTTCAACTCCACATTGTTTCAATTGAAATCTAAGAGAATTGAGCCTGGTAAATAATTCTTTGTGTAGCATCATAAATTGTACTTCCTTTAAGGTGAAATTATAATTTCACACTCTATTTGGAACTTTCTTTGGTAACCTCTCTGTTAATGTATTTTAAACATTCCCTAGCCTTGACCTTTCCTATCAACCTAGGAGAATGTGTTAGTAATACCCTAGAAAGTGCTTTTGTTGATCAAATAATATCAAATTAACCCTGACAAGTGCTTAGTTAAAGTAGACCCTAAACACCCAAATTAAATTTGGTTGAGTGCAAAAGAGCTAGACAGGGGTGCCCAGTGCCCTATGTCCAAGTATTTTTTCCTAAAAATTTTGATTTCCCATTTTTTTCATCATGACTCTAATTTTGGAGATGTGAATTCAAATTTGTGCCTCGATGGTAAATTAATTTCAAAAATTAAATTTAAATGAGTTATCCTATACTTTAATTTATTCCTATGTTCCACTATATGAACATCAATTGTTTTATTCAAAATAAAAGAGTAGCAATCTTGAAATATGGTAAGAATTTTCCAAATTATATTCATTTTTATAGATTTAAAAGGTGAATTTCAATATTATTCAAGTTATCCCAATGATTTGAGTTTGATGCCAATGGAAGGACATGATGGACTCTAGGTTTTAGAGATAGCATTGGCTTCCTTCAAGCACCTAATGACTTGTTTTTAGGGTGTTCTCATCTTCAGACTTTGATCTACTTGTTTCTGTAAGAAAATTATCTATGCATTTAGCTTTTCCTAAGGGTATTTCACTTTATCTTGGGTCGATCTTGTTTATGTCATTTAAGAATCCTTCTCTAACACATTTGAGTAGGATTTTTATTATTTTATCTCATTACATCCTTAGATGCACTTAAGGCTAAGAGCACAAACATTTTATCTATCAATCAATCAACTATTTGTGGAGGTAGAGATACCAAAATGGGTGTTGACCAATGAAAAATCCTATATCGCCACTCCATTTCCCCTCTTTGTCATGATTTTATGGGTTCAAATCTGAAGACAAAAATTTTTAGAGTAGGTTTATAGAATGGAGATCTGAAAGTTTTAGACCTGAAAGTTATATAACTAGATTTCATTCCTAGTTAAAGGTGCCTAATTCCCTTGAATTTCTAGTTTGGCCCCAAATTTATATGATAGGTGCACAAAGATCTACCCTTCTCATATTTTCCTTCAACTTATGATTTATCAGTTTTGTCTATGTGAAATGACTATGGTTTTAGATTAGGTTGCATAGTTAAATAGGTCAATTGATTAACATTAAAGACAATCTATTTTCAAATAAATAAAAGAACTAGATCTAGGGTAGATTGGCTCTCTTGGTAGGTTGTTAGCCAATCTCATTAGCTTGTTGTCTTGGCTTCTAATTTTGATGCAAATAAATAGTGATCTTAGTAATCTATGCACTATGTCTAGGATCTCCTTTTCTATATCACACTTTGATATTGTTAAAATTTCATGGATTAAGGCCAATGAGCTCATTCTCCAACTTAAAAACACTCATCTTATCTTTCTTTCCAAATAGATTCTCCAATACAGTCCAAATTTGATTTGGTTCTATGCAATATTTAACATGAAACCTTAGATCTAGAGAAATGGATAAACATAAAGTACCACAAACTTCATCTCTCTTATCAAGCCATTTTCTCCTTTTTGTAGCACCTATGGGTTTTGGATTTGAGCCAAATGTGATCCTTTATAACTTAAATTTGAACAATAACAAATCCATTTGTGACTTCCATTCATGATAATTATATGGAGTAAGAGGAATTTTTTTTGGAAAATATATTATGAAAATAGATAATACAATAGATGAACAATTATTTCCCTTCACAATACAAGCTTTTTAATCCCCATTGTTTAAGAAAAAATCTATTTTCTTGCAATATTTCAAAAGGATTAATCATTGTAACAAATCTGACTTCAAATCAAAATTATTTGTAGTTGTAAAAAAAAATGCAAAATGTCCATGTGCAGATCTATATAGCTTTTGTATACCTTCTAGATGTTGCAAGAATCATGAAAATTAGAGATCTAAAAAAAAAGTTATGAGCTTGAAGGTTGAAAATTAGGATTTGACTTCAACAGTGGCACCAAATAGTAGAATATGGAAAAATAACCTTTACTATTGCAAAATACACTAAACTAGTTTTCCAACAATATCTCATTTTTTTAAAATGGCCTCCTAAATCAATAGTTGTGCAAATAAGAAAAAAAAATGTCCTTTTTGAACATATTAAGATTCGTTTAAGCAATTATTCATCATCTATGTATTACAAGAAACCTCATTCTAAAAGCAAATTACTTTGGAACACAAAAAAATTCCTAAAAACCTATTATATAAATTTATATAAACCTTATTTTTGTTTGAAAAGTTAATATTTTTATTTTATTTTTTAAAGTGTGTAAAAATTTAAACCCATTAAATTGTATTTATAAATTATTTTTAAAAAATAAAAATTATCATAACATTATAATTTTTTTAAATTGAATATACATTTTTTTATTTATAAAATCCCTTCTTTACGCACTAAATATATAAAGTTTGTATCCTTATGTGGAACAAGCAATCTAAAGATACTTACTATTCAAAGCCTTTCAATAAAGACAGTTGTGATGTTAGAGATTTTGTTTGGCCGATTTCTTAGGCCAGCTTAATTGTGGGCCGATTTCTTAGAGTGCTATAAAAGTCAAATATGCGCTTGAAAAAGGCTGAACAAGCTATCATCACATAAACAACACTTGGAAAGTAGTCAAATCAAATAAGTGATGAACGAAGCAACACCATGCTACTTGTTTAGCTATTTATAGACAACCGGGGAAGAATTCTAAAATGCTCACAGCTCTTTTCAATAAAGAAAAACTCTTTTAACAGCTGTTGGAAGAGGAATGCAATGTATCCACTTTCGTTTAAGATGTCTGTGGTCTCTGCACTTTTGTTGATATGGGTCATAATGCTGCGAACTCATTTGCCATTTTCAGCAGCATGTTTACAAGACGAGAGAAGTTACTTACTGGATTTCAAGGCTGGCCTTAATCTTTCTTCAGGTCGCTCTTTATCCTCTTGGAAGAGATTCAACTGTTGCGAGTGGGAGGGTGTTGCCTGTGATTATCATACATCCCATGTCATTCGCCTTGATTTAAGTAATCGTCATTTTGCAGAGAACCAGGTGTTGAGAGGGGAGATTCGTTCATCGCTGTTTAATCTGCAGCATCTACAGCACTTGGATCTCAGCTGGAATGAATTTGGCGGCGAAGTCCCTCTGCAGTTGGGAAATATGTCAAGGTTGCGCCATTTGGATTTTTCAATAGCTAATGGCGACTTGAATAGTGATAAGCTTGATGTGTGGGTTAGAAATCTAAGAAGCCTGGAATTCTTAGGAATGAATTATGTGACCTTGACCATGGTGTCAGAGCTGTGGGGTAAGGCCCTTAGCGGTCTTGCCAATCTTACCCAGATTCACTTGTCTCACTGTCGGCTCTCAGGTAACATTCCAGATCTCTCAAACCTCACTCGTTTATCACATCTAGATATAAGTGGCAATCATTTATTCCCGTTTGAACTACCCTCTTGGTTTGAGAACGTTTCCTCATTGGTTTCACTTGATCTCAGCAACTGTAATGTAAATGGTTTCATCCCTTCCAATTTCATGCCCCGTTCAAGATTGAGCAATCTTGCACTTGGCAGTAATTCCTTAGAAGGAACCCTTTCTTTCATTCTAAACCATTCTTCCCTTGCAACTCTGGACCTGTCTCATAACACTTTAGAAGGAAACATACCGTCCTCTTTTGAAAGCCTTTCGTCCCTTTCAATTCTGAACCTTAGTTACAACAATCTAACTGGTCAGATTCCTCCGTCTTTGGGTGAGCTTCCGGCATTAGGCGAACTCCATCTAGGCCATAACCATCTGTCAGGAACAATTCCAGATTCCATTTTCAAGCTGGTTAGTTTAAAAGTATTGTCACTTGGTTCCAACGGATTAACAGGCAACATTTCACTGAACCTACTTGAAAATTTAACTCGCCTTCGGGAACTAGTTCTCTCTGAAAATCAGTTTCTCATTAACACCTCTACAAGCTGGGTTTCTCAGTTTGACCACCTCGAGAACCTTGGACTGCGGTCTTGCAATATAGAAGGCGAGTTACCTCCATTTTTGTCTCAGCAATATCAGTTGTACGGGCTAGATCTTTCAGATAACAAGATTGTGGGAAATATTCCTTCGTGGCTGTGGGATCTTCCTCTTTCTATGATCAATCTTTCAAACAACCACTTGGAAGGTTCTCTGCCCCGCCAGATATCTCATACATTTTGGGTTGTGGATTTGCATGGGAATAGATTACAAGGTTCTCTTCCCGCCTTTGATTTGTCTTCTGCAATAGTAGATTTGTCAGATAATGAGTTCAATGGCTCTATTCCTGCAACATTTGGCACATTTAACTTTCTATCATTGTCGGGTAATAATCTCACTGGAGAAATTCCAAGTTTTGCGTGTACCGGTCAATATGAAGATTGGATTGGATTGGAGATTTTGAACTTGTCAAAAAACAAGCTGACAGGTATGATTCCTGCAAACATTGGTCGGTGTTCTCATCTATTAGTTTTACAATTGGCTCAAAATCTTTTGCAAGGGGATATTCCAAAGGAGTTGAGAAATCTGCAGGAACTTAGAACACTAAATCTCAATGGCAACAGGTTACAGGGTATTCCATCAACCATTTCAAATTGCACAGATCTCCAGGTATTTGATTTGGGAAATAACAAATTTGAAGGGAGAATTCCTGTTTGGATTGAAAAGCTGACAGATTTAAGAATGTTAAGCTTAGCTTTTAATAAGTTTGAAGGCAGCATTCCACCCCAGCTCATCAAGCTGCAGAATCTTCAAATTCTTGACTTATCTGGTAACAATTTATCAGGAAATATTCCTCGAGATGTGGACAAATTATCTGCTATGTTCAATCAGTCACAAAGTGATGATGTCCAATTTACCACCAGTATTTGGGCTCCTGTGGTGTACGGCTTTGATCATGTTTCCCTATATGTGGATGCGGTAACGGTTTGGATAAAAGGAAGGGCTCTAACATACAAGAAGATAATCAATGCAGCCAAGTTCATGGATCTTTCGCATAATAAGCTGTCAGGCAATATTCCTTCAGAATTGGGATTTCTAAAGGGTTTAATTGCTCTAAACATATCAAATAATAATTTGAGCGGCTCAATTCCAGAATCTTTGGGAGCCATGGTTCACCTGGAATCTCTGGATCTTTCAAAAAATAAGCTGTCAGGAAAGATTCCTTCCCAACTCTTAAATTTAACATTTCTTGCTGTGTTGAATCTTTCCGACAATATGCTTTCTGGGTTAATACCACAGGGGAAGCAATTTTCAACCTTTGAGGCTGCATCTTTTTTAGGAAATCCCAAACTTCATGGACCTCCCCTTTAAAATAGGACATTGAGTTCTGGTTTGAGTAACAAAGATAATCATAATAATACAGTTGTTGCAGATGCAGATGTAATGGATCGATGGTG
Organism: Sequoia sempervirens; assembly: GCA_007258455.2. Lineage (NCBI taxonomy): Eukaryota > Viridiplantae > Streptophyta > Pinopsida > Cupressales > Cupressaceae > Sequoia > Sequoia sempervirens. The sequence goes on along the minus strand of VDFB02058242.1, from coordinate 175,955,289 downwards.
GGCAGTGGGAATGGGGTTATGTTACGGAGTGGGATTTGCCACTGTGATTGCAGTGTTGTGCTTCCACATAAAGTGGAGATACAAATGCTTTGCTTTGATGGATAATTTAATCTATCGTTTGTTTGAACGTTGAATCCCTGAAGCCACATGACAAAAGATGCTCACAGCCTTTGCTTCCAAAATCCTCCTGTCATAGATATGTATACGTACTAAAGTTTGTGTTGTAGGTCATATTTATGTTGGTTTATTTGGATTGTTACGATGTACAGATAAGTTTGTTTCTGATTTAGTTGAAGGCGAGTCGCAAAAGAAAGTGTGCAGTATGAAAAGCGCACCTTTCATTTAGAGTAATTATCAGTAAATAATGATTTATATGATAATAGTGTTTTGTTTTGTACTGTCGTTTACTACTCTGACTCAATACTCTTTATGCATGGCTCGATAACCGCATTGACTCTTATAACGCTTGAGATAACTAGGTGTATCATAATAACGCTGTAGGCCACTCGAATTCGGTAAATTTATTATTTCGGGAAACTCGTTAAATTTAATATTTTCAAAAATATTTAGAAATTATTATTTTATTTTTACTTAGCAAATTAAATATAATAATTGTATAGAATTTTAATCTATAATAAATATATCTAATATTATTTTTAAAATTTTAATTATTTTTCTTAATGTTTTTCACAATCAAAATATTGTATTATTATTTTTATTTTTTTAAAACTATGTAAATTTTTATTTTTTATTTTTTATTTTAGATTATATATTTTGTTAACTTTTATAAGACAAAATCTAAATTCTTAAAAAAGATAGAGCTTAAAATATTCATAATAACAAACACTTTCTATATAAACTTATATTATTTAGTATGAAGTATATGTATAAGTTCTTTTTTTATACACATTCAATGTCTAAGCTTTGCATTGTTATACTATATTCAATATTAACTTCATATAAAATTTGATCTATTGTTGATTTTCTACTATTTTTCTCTTCTCATATGTGTAGAGGAAAATTATGACTTTGACTTTATCTACTACAATAAAATGGTAAAGATCTAATTTAGTAATCAAATGATGAATACAATCATAATCTATATTAAAAATAGGTGAGAAAAAAAATGTATAAAATGATCTAATTGCTTAATTGCTTGGAAGTATGCAACAATTTTGATATTTTAATTTTATATTCTTGATATACTAGAAATAATGATAGGGGTCTAAAATTTGAAATGTGTCATGTGGTTTTCTCATTCTTCTATTAGCTTAAATTGGGACTAATTTGAACTACAATATATGGTGTGCCTATGTCTTTTACAATGTGTTCAAGAATGGGTTGAACATTAAAGAACAATGGGGCTTACTATGAGGCAAGAAGCTAATAACTTGAGTATTTCTCAATATAAAATCAATCCCCTAAGCATTTGACATATAAATTCCACATAAACATATCAACCAATACAAATTTTGAGATGCCAAAGGATGTAGAAATGATATTTATAAGTTTTATGCAATTGATTATTATTTCAATTGATCTTGTTATTTCTAGATTATTCTCTAATGCTTTGTTAATGGTCTAATACTATTTATAAATGTGTGTTCACATTAATTCACCTCAAGTTATTTGGCATATGAAGTGATAGGGTATTGCCTATCTTGCATAAAAATGGTTTGGGAATGATATATTTAAAATTTGAATTAGATAAAATAAGCCATGCCATGTATGCTAGTCCACAAATAGGATTACATTATGTGGTATAGTATAGGCTAGTAGGAGACCTAAAGGAATAAATTAATCTTGACTAAGGTAGTGGATAAATTTTACCAAGTGGGTTTAGGAATGAGGTAAATTTATACTTCAAACATTATGAGTCAAGCACTAAGACATTATCTTTGCAACAGGTCTTCAAAGTTGTGTAAAATAAAGGTGTAAAATTGTAGAGTATCCACTTTATGCCTTATAATATCCCTAAAATGGGTGCACACATGAATCTACTTGATTCATGCATGTCAATGTAAAATATGTAGTAAATAAATATTAAAAAATTAGGATATAGGATTGATATCAACCAACACCTTCATGTATCTTCATATATGTTTAAAGTCATGTCAGTTGAACCCTTTATTTGCACACAAAGTCATTAGCATGTACCTATAATTGCACACAAATTCATTAGCATGTACCTATAAAAATTAACATGTTAGTGCAAAAAATATATAAGTACTACTCATTATTTTATTATAAACATGAATAAAAAAGTGTAAATTGATGTGGTGTTTATCAATGTATGAAAAAATATAGAGATAGAACTAGTATGGTCCCCAAAAAATAGACACATAGTGTGAGGTGTAGAATAGACCCTGATACATAGGGCATTCATTGGGTTTGAACTAATGTGATCCACATAATGTATGCAAGAAAAAACACAATATGATAGCTAGTGTGGATGAAATCATAATATATAACCTGAAATCAGCCAAAGTTGGAATGAGTTTGGTCCACATACATGTATGCAATCAGAAAACCATGTAAAATTTGGTGCAAATAGATTAATGATGCACAAGGAAATCATGGAATTAGTATTGATGTGGCCCCATGATGTATACAAGTATAATAGAATGTAAATATGAGAATGTAATAATAGGGTTATTAATATGCCTTCTAGGGTGAGATGTCATCATGCAATTATTTTGAGAAGAAAAATATTTGTTATGTAATGGTCAGATTTATAGTAATGTGACAAACCCTAGGTACGAGTTAGATGATCTAATTGTTATGGATCATCTAAGAATTAAAATTTGTGTCGAATACTGATCCTCATGTTAGGAAACACATGGATTTAAAATATATTCTTATGTGGTAATTATCTTATTATTATATGATATATCAACACATAAAGATGATATAAATAATACAATATAAGATATGCTTATATTAGAATGACATAAAAATATGTTCTAAAATATTGCCATGAATAAATTGTATTACCCATGGTTTCTCATTTTAATTAATACTAGCAATTAAGGATAATCCTTAATGAGCTTGCAATAGGGACTCATGAACTATTTATCAAAATACTAAGTTTTGTATGAACCATCACTCATTTTGATTATGATATGTATTATTCATCAACATGAATGTTGAGTAAGGATACATGCATATTAAAATAGATAATGTGAAAACAAGTAATTTTTAAGAGAGAGGTTTTAGACAAAGTAATGAATTTATAATTAATGGTTAATGAGAATAGTGACTGAACTCATGTCTATTTAGTGAATGATTCATCTTGTTTTACCTAGGATAATATTTTCTCAAATGAATGGTCAGTTTTAGAATCATGATTTTGGATAAATCATTTAAGAATAATTTTTAAATAGATTAATGTTTATACACAATTTCAAATTTAAGATTAATATTAATTTTGAGTAACTATTTGAATAATGTTTCTAGAATTATTGATCCCAAACCAAATATCCTAGACTAACATGTTTATTTAGAGAATTATTTATTTATGATTTCATTTCTTAAATTATTTGCAAAATATGGTAAGTTGATGAATTTTTTGAGTACATAGTTAAATGGTGAAAAAGAAGACCAAACCAAGTAGAAGGGGGTAATTAGTTTCATTAACATCTATTGTTGGTGTTACTAGATGGTGAATGGGTACTAGTAGGGAAAAAAAGCACCTAGGTTTCAACTAAGAATACACCATGATCTACATGATTACTTAAAATAATAACATGGGGAAAAACCCCAAGATAATGGACTTTGAATTAATGAGGTGAGATGGTAAATAATTTTTTTGTTCCTATTAAAATTTAAATTTACCCACCCACATACACTACTAAGTGAATGATTACTAAAACATAGTGAATATCATGGATGGTACAAGGAATTCCAATTAATGAAGAAATATATTAACATGGAAAATTTGAGTTAATATATCACTCAAATCAACTAGTAGGATCTAAGAAGAAAGAGTCAATAATTTAGTACATGTGTCAAGAGAAATTGATGGAGGAAGACTACTCAAAATTAAAAATGATTCTTGGAATAGTTATGCATAAGATAGTTATGAAAGAAAAGAAATGAAGTGTGGAAGTTATTACTATTGTGCATCACAAGGTTGCAGTCCAATAGTATTAAAAATATAGTATTAATGTCTTGCATTTGTAATCATGTGTGTATCTTGTACTATAAAGTTTGAGGATCTAATCTTTGCATGTGTGAACATTTTCAATAGTAATTTTTACCATGATACGTGTGTAATGAGAATCAATTTTTTTTTTTTATGTGTGTATAATCTACTCTAGCATAGTATATGTGCAAGCTATATTTACAAGAAAGATGTCATGAAGTAGTATCTCAAGTCATAGGGGATAGGGTAAACTAAAGTAGTTGATCATTATTAAGTTGTTGGTGGAATTGTATAGCTTTCTTTATGTGAAGAATGTAGTTCCATAGTTGTCCCTATTACAAAAAATGGTCATTAATAGTGGGATTGATTATTAGATGAGAGTTATCCTTGCTAAGAGTATGGGGATGGATATTCTAGTTATCAATTATATCTATAGTATTTCCTCTTTTTATCATGGTGTTACTTGTGCAATTATATTGATTGAGTACAATTAAGTGGTTAAAACCCTCATAGTTAACATAATTGAGTATTATAGATTAATTCTAGATGGAAATTACTATAAGGATGTGTCTAGCTATACAATAGGTGAGCCAACTCAATTAAAATGTCAAGTCTTCTATGAAGGTCTGTATGCATGAAATTTGAATCTATACTTAATCTAAATTTGGTGTCTATCTTACATATATCTATAAATTATTGAAGTAAAAAGTGTTCAGCCTTAGATTGGTTGGGTGGTGGGTACCCAAAATATATTGGGTAGGCCTAGAATGTATACTATTTTGGCTAGTTGTAGAAATTAGATATAGAGTTATTCATGTTAGATACAACTTTATACTATATCACTATAACTAGATATGCACCTCTACCAAGTACTTGACTCAACTATCTAGTGAAACATGGGAAGATCTCACAAAGTGTGGGATCCGATAGCTTGAGATAAACTGCTAGAGAGGGATAATTCCCTTGGTACTTTACATAATTTAAAACATATACTATTGTTTCTTGGTGACAAAAGAGATAAGAAATGCAATGAAATAAAATTTAAATTCTAATGGGGTTATGCACCAAATGTTCTATAACCTAGCTAGTTTAATGTATAACTCAAAGTTTTTCACATATTCATCCATAAATTATTTGCAAGAAGGTTTAGGTTTTCAATAGTTCTTGAAGAAAGAGTTTTTCATAACTAAAAATTGATCATACTTAGTACACAATGAATAACCTCGATAATTTTTATTTTTGTTTAAAAATGTTGTAAATGAGATATTTGTTAAAGATTTGATGAAAATTACATAAAACTTGCATCACTCATCATAGTATAGACAAAGAAACAATCATTGAGAAGGAAATATTACTTAATTTTATTGATAAAAGGTATTCTTACAACAAAATAAGACTAAATTATTTTCTATTCATGAAAAGAAAGTGTTACAATGTTCATTTCCTTAAGAAAATGAGTTACAATGCTGCTAGAAGACTACAAAGAACTATATTGATTATAATGCTTCATCAGAAGAGCTAAAACTAACTAAAATTTGACCTTAGGCCTCCCTTTATGTTGTCTAATACCTTGCTAAATATTAGGAACATGTTATGAAGACAAAATGACAAGTCTTTACTTTAATTTTTTAGGTCAAATATCTTGGGTGCCTAGCTCACCTATCCCTATTTTTGAGCTCCTTAAAGTGCTCCAATATGCTAGTGGAATGAAGAATATTTACTTGATTTAACCTCCTTTATTCATGATACCCTTAGAATAACCTCATATTCTCTAGGCCACTTTAAAGTGGCTCAGATTGCCTCCTATATTCTTTCAATCTATTGCACAAGTCATCAAACTTCCCTAGATTCTCTTTAGTGTTCAACATGTATTTGGTCATTAATTCTACTAAAATATTATAACCACCATTTCCATGTTTGTAGCACATGTGAAAAAGAGTTTTGAAGTTAATAAAAGCCCTAGGGGCCATGGGATATCTTTTAGGTCAAGTTTTTGAAACATGTTTCATGCCTTAAATCTTTGTTATCCTCACATATGCTCACCATTATTTCATTTTCTCAATTTTATGCAAGGAGAAAACTTCCACGACATGGTTTCTGCAACTTTCATCTTTCCTTTTATAATTAGGTCTTTGCTATCATCATTTTTCCTTTAGGCCTACTATATTTTTCTTAGGTATTTGTTGTAAGACTTTAACTTCTTGATAGGTCTTTGTGCTTAGTGTAGAGACCCAAAAATATCCTCTTACAACACCTTGTCACAACATTACATCATTTAGACATCTTGTAGCATGTTTTTCCCTAGGTACCTATGTCATTATTTAATTAGTTAAATAAATCTTATTTATTTGACTAATTTCATTTATTCCCTTTCTATTCATAATCCCTTCTTTCTTCTAGTGTTAATTAAATAATTTATATTATTTAATTAATAAAATCCTAAAAATATCTTCTTGCTTTCTTTCCAAAATTGGAACTCATGTGTATATAATTAATTTATTTAATTAGTTAATTCATCAATTATCCCTCTCATCTTTTTTAGGATTTATTTCATTTAAAACATAAAATCAAATCTTTTTATCTTTTTAAATCTTATCTTATCTTGTTTTATTTCCTCTTTTGTCAAATAAAGAAAAAATAAAATCCTTATCAAATCTTATCTCCAAAATAAAATATTCTTCCCTCCACATCAAAACTCTATAAATATGGCCTCTCACAAGCCATTTGGAGGCATCTTCTTCTAGTATCCACACTCTGCCAAAATTTTCTCAACACTTCTCATCTATCTATTTTTCCTCTATTATCTCCATCTTATTGTTATGTTGTGAAAATGAGAAATCAACATCAACATATCAAATAATTCAATCCTTCAAAATATTGCATGCTTATGTGAGGTGGAGAAGAGCAATGGAGATAAATCAAATCTAGATGTGGAGATTGCTTTGCTTTGCTTTCAGGTTTTTATTTCATGCTAGTTTGGGCTCTATTATGCTTGTTAGTATTTCATTATAATTTTTTTATGCATTTTCACTAAATTTTTACCCTAGAACTACATTTGGTGAACCTAACATGAAGAACCCTTGCCTTTTACAAATCAACTAGCTTTTTTTTGTAGGTTTTATTGGCTTTTTGTTACAAATCTGCCATGTTTTGGACAAAACCTTAGGTTTTAAAGATTTTTTCATATATTCCCTAAACGGCTATGAATTTTTCTACAATATTTTCACAAAAAAAATTCCATCATCTAAGGAAGATATAGTAGAAACATTACATGTTTATTGCCATTTTTATTGAAGTTATCATGATTTTTTTTATGAAATTGACTTTCTGGGTACAAATGGATGAATTTTTTAGAAAATTTTACATTGTTTGAAATATCTTATAATTATAATGAGGGTCTATGTTTTAAAAATTTAATTTGGAGGTGAAATAGAGAGTGAAAAGATCATATCTTTGTCTACTGTACATTTTTCATAAATCTGCATTTTTGGGTGCAAAACAAGGAATTTTTCTAACTTCTTTACATTTTTAGAAATTTCTCAAAAAATGAGCAAGGTTATATTGTTTTATTTTTTATTTTTTAGATCAATAATGTCTTCAAATAATCAAATCTAATCCAGCTATGTTAAAAACATGTATCTGAAATTGCAATTTTCTGATGAGCTTATTTTTTTATGGCTGCATTATAATATCATTTGTTGATTTTGTAGGTGATCATAAGGAGATGTAGTATCAGAAATATTAGTCATAGATAGTAGATTGGAAAGCAAAAAAAATTGGGTGCACTCATTCTATTATCTTTATCTCTCATTTGATCAATCAATCTTGTTTGCAAAACACTTCAATTTGGGGCTTAAAAAGAACTTGTTTGATCACACACTTAGATTTTGGGCTTAAAAATAACATATTTTTTGTTGTAACATCATTGAAACTGGGTTGAAATGAACAACTATCTTCCTACACATTTGGATTTGGGATCTAAAAGGAACAAGTGATTGAATTGTTTTACACACATTTCAATTTTATAAAGGGAAATTAACAACTACAAGTGTGAATCAAGTGTACATGTGTGATCAAAAATATCTCACTTGGTTCACTTTTGTCATTTCCTGCTTGGAGACACCATTCCAAGGGATGACCTAAATTGAGAGGTGACTAAAAGACACCCTCCTTTGGGAGTTGAAATCTTGTCACTCTTGGCTAAGCCCCAAAGAAATTTATAACTTTGGGAAGTGAAGGTGAAGTGTGGGTTGCCCCTTTCTCCTAGCTATGTGGCAGGATTTTTCTTTCAAATAATCCTTAATCAACCTCGTGCATCCTATCTTACCCCTTTCTCATAGATATGTGGCAGGATTTTTCTTTCAAATCATCTCTAGTCAACCATGTGCATCCTAGCTTACCCCTTTCTCCTAGCTATGTGGAAGGATTTTTTTTTCAAATCATCCCTAGTCAACCTTGTGAATCCTAGCTTAAGACCTAATTGGCCATACCCACTTGACTAGTTCTAAGACTTGTGATGTGTCTTCTTCAAGTAAATGCTTAATCATCACATTCATAATTTCAAATTCAAACTTGCTTATGTGTCTTGTGTGTGTGATTCATGTGTGTACATGTGTAATCACTTGTTTGCAAATTTTTATATCAAGCTATAAACACATATTATGAACTAATCATCCTAATCAGGGTATGTTTAAGATCATGATGGGCCAAAAAGTGGCAATTTGATGGGTATGTGGCTGACAACTTTTTTTTTACCCAAAATTGATGAAACAAAAAGGGTTTTTAAAGGAGATTCTCAGCTTTCCATTGATATAAATTCTGATTTACTTTGAATTTAATAAGTAATTATTATTCATTTTCTATTCAAATTATGAACAAAGTCCTGATTGATAGGCTAACTGAAAATAATCTACAACTTTCAAATAGTATCACATTTTCTGAGTCCAAAACATGCATCACATTCTATGCTTCACATAATATAGGATTAAAACAAGAAAAAATGAATTTCATGAAGTTTTGACCAAGTTAAGGTGGTTAGACATATGAGTTTTTATATTTTTAAAAATTTGTAATAAAAAAATAATTAATTATTTACTCAAAAAATTTACAAAAATATGCATCATATGGGGCATGAGTCCTCTACTTATATCTAAAATATTATAAAAATATTATCATTTTACTATGGTTAGGGTGGTTAGACAAACACCTACTTCTTATTTTTCCCTAAATTTAAGTACCACTACATTGAAATTTCAAATTTTCACCAAATATTTTAAACAAACCCAGTTTAGAAACTACATTCAATTTGCTATAGATTATATTCTTACAATTTTTTGAAATAATATAGATAACTTATTCAATTTTTTATGTCAAGTTTCCTAACTCTGATTTTTTAAAATTTTTTTCCACTTAAGGGCCTTTTTTTTCCATGATGATCCTACATATACCCATCATCCTCTTTCTAATAACATTCCAATCAATTTCATCTCAATAAATCCAAGTCATCCAATCTAATCATTCCACATCATCATCATCACCCTAATCCTAGTCAAGTACTTGTTAAAATGGTCCTAATCCTTAACAATCATAGTCACAAGCCCAAGGTCATACTTTGAGGAGTCCCTTCAGCTAATCATGAAGACAATCTAAAGCCCAAGGTCATATTACTTCAAGGATCCCCTTCTCCTAATCATGAATATAATCCAAAACCATATATCCTCTAAGGTGGATGATGATGGGAACTTTGTAGATCCTAGTGATGATGAGAACTTTGTAGAAATCTTAGGTCATCTTAATGATACTATTGACAAGGGAAATACCACCTTAATTTTGGAATCATACACCACTCTATCTACTATTCCATTACCATCTAATAAAATTCCTATCTCAAAGCATACTAGTCCTACACCAACACCACCATCCGACTTCCCAAATTCGAATCCATCAACCAAAGAATCCTTTGAAAATTTTCTCCAAAGACTACTAGCACATAATAGACCATGCCCATGTAAAGAACCCATTAATGAGATTACAAAAGAGCCTTTGAATGCCATGCCTATTCCTCGAACTCCATCATGTGTTCCACTACCTATTGATCTTATATGTCTAAGTCAAATTCTATCATGCCCTCATGTTGTTGATCACAAAGAGAATATCAAGCCTCTTCTAGAGCCTTCCACTTCCATTTCCACTCAAATCCAACAGCTATCGTGTCAAGATAATTATCCTAAGCATGAGGAAACATTAACCTCTCATTCTAATCAAGATCTAGGCCCTTCTAATGATCCCACTCATAACATGCATGGTCCTATTCATGCTCAAGCTCCCCTCTATGATCTAGATCCTACCTATGATCAAGAAGTCCATGATGATCCTCTTAGCCAACTCTATGCATTCCCTAGTCAAGATCCTATCACTTCACTTATCCATAAGCAAGAAGCCTCCATTTCTCCTATCCACCCCCTACCTAGTCTTATCCATGATCCCGCATTATCCACTTGTCATGTTGAGACACATGCCTCCCAAGAAAATGTATAAGATCAAACCAATAGTGTGGATCTAAATGAACATAATCAAGATTCCTAGTGATCCTTCCACATCCACTATCAACCCCATTTCAAATCAACCATCATGTCCTATTGTTCTATCCACCTTTATTCACGAATGTTCCTCCATAGGAAAGCAATGTAACCATTATCCTACACTTTACCTTCTCCATCAAATAATGAACTAAAGTCTAGTATCCAAACTACACCTAGTCCTATTGTCCATCACATACTCCAAAATATGAACTACAAAGCTAAAGGCTTAGGCCTTGATGAATAAGGTATTTTGGAGCCAATCCATGGTAAAGTCTGTCCATGCTCATATGGCCTTGGATACTCATCCCAAGGAAAACAAGCTAAAGATGTTGGTACTTCCTCCATCCATCCTAAGTCCTCTTTCCACCATAAATCCTATCATATGCCTAAAACATATGTTTCCATTCCACCTCTATTACTTACAAATATCAAAAGCATGTGACCATACACCTTCCACCATCGACTTATCCATAAAACCACTCACATTCCTAATCATGACCAACAAATGCATGCATTGTCTAAACATGAAGCTTCCACCATTCCCATGGGATTGAAAAATACAAAAAATGGATGCCTCTACCTATAAAGCCAAAAATCCTAAAGGTCTTCATGCCTTAGGACATCAATGCAAAAATTCAAAGAAAAATCCATCCAAAAGGCTACCCAAGCCCATACCTTCACAAGAAATTTCTAAAACTAAAATGGTATGGGTACCTATGAATAAAAAACAAAAATCAAATGAGTCATCCACATCTCAAAAATCTTAACCATCCTCTTCCATCCAAAATCCCCACTCCATTTAAAATATTCAAATTCCTAAATCCCACAAGCAAAACAAAAAACATAAAAATACTAATTCTATGTGGGTACCTAAAGAACTTTGTCAACCATCTCCCAATAAAACATCTCAATTGCTTCCTACACCACCTCCAAATCAAAAGCTTCAATGTTTATCAAGGCATGTGCAACCATTGGTCATGGTTCCCTTTCATTCCAAAAAAATTCCATGTACCTCCATCTCCCCATCCTTCATCCATTATCTCACATATCTTCACCATCATCTTCCTATGGTTCATGCTTTTGGATAAGTCTTTCATCCATCCCTTTGCATAAGTCCTCCATAATCCACATCATAATCCATTACTTTCATGCGCAATCCCTTACCAACATCTATGATCACACTTGACATGGTCCATGTGATGGCATCATCCTTGTAGCAAGACTATCAAATTTCATAGAACTAGACAATTGAGTCCCTCCTATCCTTCTCATATTCAAAAAAATAAATAAATAAAAATAAATAAAAAATTAAAGAGAAATCCTCTTGTCCAATGGTGAAAACAACCCTTTGTGGCACCTTGGATAAGTACTATGATGAAAACCTAGAAAATAGGCATCATGCATAGGTTGATCTTCTATGTCACTTACACTTAGGGGAACAATGTCTCATCTATCCAACCTATCATTTTCATGTCCTATCATCCTACCATCTTTAGCCATCCTACCTACCTATCATATTTGAGTCCATTCACCCTCCTCTCTTCCTTTTGATCTTGATGAAGATATCAAGGAAAAATGTTGAAACATGTTTTTGGTATCTCTTGAGATACCTCATCCTTTCCAACCAATCATATCATTATCTTATTATCATAGGCTTTGTCAAGAAAATCCCAAGTATTATACCTAGAATGGGGTATGTTATTCCTATACGACATAGTCTTTGGAGATCACATCCTAGCTCCCTTATGATGCATACATCCATTCCATACACTAGCACATTTAATATTCCTTTTATCCATCCATATATCATGAGCCCTTTTGTCCTATCCACTATTGCATATCTTTTTACCCATCCATTTATCATCAGGCTTCCTTCTGTTGTCACTTACCCCTTTTATCTATCCACTTATCATGAGCTTTCCATGGTATATCTTTTTTCTCCATCCACGTATCACATGTCTTCCATCCCATTATTGCTTATCCTTTTATCTATCCATCTCATCCCCATCATTGTACCTAGACTTAGTTCTTCCTTGTCATCGGTATCTCCCACAAAAGGCCATAAAAATTAGAATATCCAAAGGAATCAAATATTCGTAAAAGTCCAAAAACAAATCAAAACATTCTCAAAAATCCAAAAAAAATAAAAACATTCCAAAAAATTCACATATTCCAAAAAATACAAAAAATCAAAACATTTCAAAATAAAAAATATAAAATATCCCCAAAGTAAAAAAGGGAAAAAGGTCCTGAAAAGAAAATACAAAAAAATCAAATAGCCAGAAAAATCCCAAGCAATAAAATCAAACCAAATCACTTCTTCCAATCAATTCAACGCATCAATTCAACTCCTTCAAATCAATCTTCAAATTATCAATCAATCAATCCTCTAATCAAATCACTCCAACTTAAATGATTCTAAGAAAATAAATTCCTCAATTCAATTCATCAATCATCTTCAATGACTCCAAGCAATAATCCAAATGCAAGTCAATCCTTCATCCATACCAACCAAGCTAATCAATCTTGCCAAATTATCCATTCATATCCTTTGGTCTTGATCCTAGCCTTGTTGCAAACCCAATAAATTAATCAACCATCCTTGTGTTTATCTAGGGATATATCATTCCCCACAATTACAACACTATCATCACCATCAATCAATCAATCAATCAATAGTTTATAGCTTGACAATGGCAATACCTTGTTTGTTTTTGTATCATTCATGCATGCATGCTTTCTTCTTGTGTGTGTTATCATTTTTTTCTTGCATTTACATCAAATCCATATCACTCCCAGCTAATATTCATATCTTTTATCTATTCAAGGTTGTATTATTATGGGGCATGAAACAAATTGTCACCTTGGTCTTTATACCTTGGTGCATAACGTCTAGTGCTACATCAAACATATGATTGCTCATTTTATTGCAGCATAACATGTCATTCCTCTCTTTCATTCACCTCCTATCTTGTATAATTCATCTTATCCCTCCTTTATTGTTTCATTCATTTTGAGATCATACCCATGTTTGTTCAACCCACCTATCCTCTTGAGGGGGCATCATCATCCCATCATCATATATCTACATCTTCATTATCATATCTTTCCTTCATCATCCATTTTCTTTTACCCACACCTTAGCTTCTTTGAAATGATGTTACTCGACACAAATCTCATCATCTCGAACATAATCTCAAAGAGGAGAAAAATGTAGACACCCAAAAATGTCCTCTTACAACAACTTGTCACAACATTACATCATTTATATATCTTGTAGCATGCTTTTCCCTAGGTACCCATGTCATCATCTAATTAGTTAAATAAATTTTATTTATTTGACTAATTTCATTTATTCCCTTTCTAAATTCATAATCCCTTCTTTATTCTAGTGTTAATTAAATAATTTATATTATTTAATTACATAAATCAGAAATCCAACATTAATTAAATAAATCAAATACTTATTTAATTAATAAAATCCTAAAAATATCTTCTTGCTTTCTTTCCAAAATTGGAACTCATGTGTATCTAATTAATTTATTTAATTAGATAATTCATCAATTATCCCTCTCATCTATTTTAGTATTTATTTTCTCTAAAACAAAAAATCAAATCTTTCCATCTTTTTAAATCTTATCTTATCAAAGTCTTTTATTTCCTCTTTTGTCAAATAAAGCAAAAATCAAATCCTTATCAATCTTATCTCCAAAATCAAATCTTCTTCCCTCCACATTAAAACTATATAAATATGAACTCTCACAAGCCATTTGGAGGTATCTTCTTCTAGTATCCACACTCTACCAAAATTTCCTCCAATCTTTTCATCTATCTATTTTTCCTCTATCATCTCCATCTTATCATTATGCTACGAAAATGAGCAGTCAATATCAATATATCAAATCATTCAATCCTTCAAAATATTGAATGTTCATGTGAGGTGGAGAAGAACAATGGAGATAAATCAAATCTATCTTGGAGATCAGTTTGCTTTGCTTTCTTGTTTTCATTTCATGCTAGTTTGTGCTCTATTATGATTTTTAGGGTTTCATTATAATTTGTTTATGCATTTTTCCTAAATTTTTACCCTAACTACACTTAGTGTTTAGATTAGGTGTTGTTTGATATTTAAAACCTATAGAACCCCCTTAAAGAGGCTATCATTGTACTCTTTTCCTTTAAAAAACATTATAAAACCCTTTCCCATGTAGTTTGATGCTTTCTCATATCCCATGACTAGATTGTCACTCAACATATTCTATAACTATTTACCATTGGTCATTGTAATTATTAATTCATGAAAATGAAACACAAACCCTGCCCATTGTATCATAGTCCCTACTACAACAATTACCATCCCTACCCCTCTTCATGGTATTCACAATCCTTTGTTTCCTAGAAAAACTTTGTCATCTTGACAAGGCCCTTTGCTTGACTATCATTTAGGGCTTTGGTTGACATGATTAATAAACCACTAGATAAAAAATCAATACCTAAATGGCCCTAACACATGGACTATGCCAAATGATAACTTATTATTCACTATTATGGGCATTCCTTGTAAGACCTCCCATGACAGTATGACAAAATTAAATAGGAGGAAAATGCATATACTCCACATGAATTTATGGTACCATGCCCTTTATAAAACTAATACTTCAAGTTTTTCATTTTTCATATGGATATCATTTTCATATGTTGTTGAACACCCAAAATACTCAAAGGGTGGGTGGATCAATTTTCTATTAAACCATTTGATCATAATCCATCCAATTAACAAAACATATCTAACTGCAACAATGAATGAAAGCATGAAACGATCACAAGATCATATGACACATGAACACTAGGATTTTTATGTGTAAAACCCAAAAAGGGAAAAACCACGATGATGATTAGCTCACAATATATTGTAACTGGTTATGAGATATTACAAAGGCTCACTACCAAGTAACACTGTCAAATAGTGCTCACATCCACAAAAAGATAGATACAAAATAGAAATGGCCACAAAACAATGATGTGGAATGATACAAAATGCACCTTCCTTGTGTTGAATTCAGTTCCTTTGAAGCTCTGAATACAAAAAATTGCTCTGCTTTACAGTCACTCAAAATTCACAATATATCTACAATAATTTTTATCATGTACACACACAATTCATTAATTTGCATGATATCACATATCATCTCTCTCCTACAATCAAAAAAATTTCTTACATATATACATAATACATTTGCATGCATCAATTAGGCCAGCCTAATTAGATGTAGCCAAAAATTAAATCAAAATTGCCTCATCAGTTCCATACTTGAATGAAAAACACCTTCATGCTTAAACAAAACATGAAACACTTAATTTAGGTCGACATGGACCTAAAATATATCTCATTAATATCCATAATACATATTTAATCACAACAACATATATCAAGCATTAGGTCAACCACAAATTAGACCTAATCACAAAATAAGCCAATTGATCAATCACCAACAATCAACCCAATCACATAATCACACACCATTTAGAATATATAATGTACTAACACATTCAAAAAATATCTCAAAATTGTAAAGTTTGATTCTAATGATCAGAGGAATGCAAACCAAATTATTCATTACCCATTTACAATATATAAAGCCAAATCTATATGTCAAATTTCTATCGCTTGTAATATTCAAACTATACACCTAAACCAACTAAAATATTGAACATAGATACACATAATAGTTAGGAATAAAATATTATCACTACATAGCTATATCTCTTCAAATGAGAAAATGCGAACCAAAATATCAGATTAAGATATCTTCATTTTGTTCACTGGATTAGTGAAAATATCAACAATCAATGTTGACATCAATGAAAACATATTAAAGGGGTTCCTTCTTCATTATTTCAACAATCTCCCCCTTTTTCATTGATAGAAACTTGTGCCAAAAATGAATCTCCAAAAACTCAAAACATACACTATTCATCTCAACATACTTAAAACATAGATCTAGTCATCAAACTTCTCCAATCATCTCCCCCTTTGAAATCAAGGAAAAAGGGTGTGTCAATAACACACATGTCAATACAAAACTTGATGCATATGTAGAAAGAAACAACTAAATGAAATATAATGACTCCCCCTCAGGGACTTAACCCAAAATTTGAACCAATTGTATGTACAAATGGAAAATTGGAAAGCAATTGAAACATTGAAAGAATATACAAGTGAAAAATGTTTAACCGAAGGAGGAGGCACCTTCAAGCTCCTTAAGGATAGCTTTCCAAGTATACTTCCCTTCATTCCAAGTTTTCTTGGCTTCTACAAGTGATCTGTAGAATGACTCTAGCTCTACTATATTCTCCTCTCCCTCATGCAGAGTGTTGGGATTTGGATTTATCTTTGTAAGCTTCTCTGCATTAGTAAGGGCACATGAAACTGGTATATGATTGGCCTTCACCAAGTCCCCAAGCTCTCCAAACTACCTTATAATGTCTTCTTTCTACCTTTGTAAAGTAAAAAATATGTTCTATAGATCTGTTATGGAATTCCAAGTTGTAGTGTAGGAAAAAGTATCCCTTTTTCACACTTAATTTGGGAAATAATAATAATAAAAGGACTAAATTATGCTTTAATTTAGTGTTGTAATATGTATTTTACATATTGACATAATTTTAGGGTCTTATCAATTAAAATGGACTTAAATGTGCCTTATTTATGGTGTTGTAAGGTGTACCTTTACACTTTCACACTAATCTATGGCTTCATTAATTAATTGAGGTTAATTTTCCTTAATTGGCCTCTTTAATTCAAATCCAAGCCTAATTAATTATAATTTTTGAAGGGTAAAACCTGACAATGATCAATGCCATAACATAATACTTAAGATTGGAGAATGTGTGTCTTAGGTAAGTGACCTAGGACCCATTCTCCCAAGGGTGAATGGGTCCTCACTTAGGACTAGGACTAGGACCTAAATTTCAAAAAAAAATTGTGGTATTTTAATGATTTCAAATGTTTATTCACATGTCAGCTTGTGTTATTTGAATTTCAGGAATGAATGTTCACATATGTATAAATAAGAGGCCATTTCACTATGTTTCATCCTAGAATTTTCAAGTTAGCATTCTAAATAGTAAGTTTATGATATCAAGAGAATTTCAAGAGTATTTCAAGGAATTCAAGAGCAGATTGATTGAAGAATTATTGCATCAATCAAGATCTTATTATCATTTCCAACCCTTCTTGCATCATGAATATTATTTGAGCTAATATGTTGATGTAGTGTTCAAGATCCATTCAAGAATTCAAAGGAATTGTTTTAAATTAAGTTTCAAGATCAAGATCCACATCCATTGAAGCCATTTCATGCTAGTTGTAGATCTACATTCCAAGGTTCAAACAATCATTTGGTGAGTTATGACATTTCTTGTTCATTCATCATTTCCCTTCATGATATTTCACTTCATTACAAGGCTTAGTTACCAAAAGGGGGTTTGACCAAGGAAAACCTCCATTCACCTAACAAAATAATTTTTTTCCCTCTTGATGTGTATTTGTAGGTTTTAGGCAGAAGATCTCTTGAAGAAGAAAAATTGCAAAGTTTTCAAAAGTTATCATCAATCTTTCAATTCCATGGAAAGTTATCTAAAAAAATTATTTTTGGCTATCTAACTATGAGATTCAGGAATCTAGGACTATAAACATAGTAGAACAAAACCCACAAACCATTTTTATAGAGCCCTAGCTACGACCCATTCGCCATTGGGCGAATGAGTCCTCAGCCAACTTCTAAAAACACAATTTTGTGAGAGGTATGCAAGATTTATCCCTTGCAAATTCTCTAGAATGTTTGTATGTTCCATCATTATTATACTAAATCTTGTGAATCCACTTTATGGATCACAATTTTGATTTGATTTACTATTTTTAATCTTTTTCCCCAAAGTGTTGTTTGACTCATACCCTCATCCTACATAAAAAAGAAATTAGTAGATTCACACTTTGACTTGATTCACCTCAAGGTTGATAGGACCATTTAATAGTGTGGATCTCATTTCCTAATGAAATTAGAGAAGTAGGATCCCTTTTCCCTTTGTGGATCCACTTTTCCATTTTTGGAAATTCACCTATCCTATTTTTTTATGTTTCTCAATTGTTATGCTTGCTATCTTGTGTTGGGTAATAGGTGTGAGAGACATTAGTTATTTGTGACTCTATTGATTCCATTAAGTCCTTAATGCCTTGAGTGGCATCTAGCCACCTCATATAGTATGAAAACAAATTTTTACCCCCATCTTCACATTCCTTTACATCCCTCAAGAATGTCTCCACTTTGTTATGTGTTGCACATATCTCCTGCAACTCTAGCAACCTCTTCTCTACAACCCTTATTTAAACTTCTTTTTTTAGACTATTCTTTTAGACTGAAGGTGTACTCCTTAAGAGAATAAACCAAAACCTTGTTATTTTCCATTGAAGTTAAGGAATTATCAATTGAAGTGTTGGGAGTACCATCCTGCAAAGTCTTGATATATTCATTGATCAACTTAGTTAGCTTATCATGAGTTTCAATTATATGTTTTCTTCCAGAAGCATGAAAGGCATCTCCAAGATCCAACTTTTAAATTGGTGATATCTTCTCTAGATCCACACTTCCTTGATACATCAAGAGCTACAATAACTTAGGAAGGATTTCTGGATGAAATATTATTTTCCTTTTCAAAATAACCTTGAGAGAATCACTAGAGGAAGTTTCTCTAGAGGGTTTCGATAATTCCATGGTATTTTGAGCATCTTCTTCATTCTTTCTATTATCTAACTCTTCTTCATTCGCTTCTTTCTCTTCACCAGATGAATTTTCCTTTTTCTTATCCTTATCTTCATCCTCCTTGTCATCATAATTTTTCTTATTGTTCTCTTCTTTTTCTCCTTTTTCTTCTTCTCCATTCTCATTTTGGTTATCTTCATTTCCTTTTCCTACATCTTCATTTTTTTTATCAAAGTGATCCTCAATACCATTTGCATCATCCTTTTCTTTTTCTTGCTCTACAGTCTACTTTTCATCATTGTCAGTAGTCTTGTCAATATCTTCCAAAGGAGAAGAAGTCTCTAGGGAAGCATGTATTTCATCTACTAATGGTGGTGAGGACACCACATTCTCTATGCCATCAAACAATGGTGTTTCTTCTACAATATGATCATTTAATTCCTTTTCTTCCAAGACCTCTTTGAATACATGAAAATTTGTATCAAGAGGAAGATTTTCCTCTCCATCAATGACCTTTTATTTATCATTCTCCTTCTCTTGAGTAGTACTAGATGTGGAATCAAAAATCATCCCAAACTTATCTGCAATTTCCTTAATAGTCCTTATAGTTTCCTACTTCAATTTTTCTACTTGCTCCTTTTCTCTCCCCATAAGAATAGTAACCCTTTGTATGACTCTAAATTCCTTAGTATACACTTCAATCAAGGTAGATTTTTCATCCTCAAATAAGGAGGATCCAATTTCCTCCAAGGAATTTGACTTCATATTATCTTTAGCTTCAATGGCTTCATGCCTTCTTTCCACCAAGGCATCCCACACAACTCTCGAAACCTTCTTGTTTATGTTAGTCATGTCATCTTCTAAAAAAATAATATATTGGATAATAGCTTCAATAATTTTATTCCTATCTTCTTCATCCACTTCTTCATACAAGTTTTCTAACTAAAACATCTAACTTCATCAGAGCATGAGCTCTTATCGATGGAGTATTTTTCTCCTTCTTTTTCTTTTTCCCAAAAGAGCCTTAGACTTCTTTTATTTCTTCTTTTTAGGCTTCTTAAGGATGTATACAATGAAAGCCTCTCTTTCTCTTTTATGTTGCTTCTTTTTTGGAAGTGTCCACAATGTCAACTTTTTATTTATTTTTCTTTGGTTCTTGCCTCTTGTGAGGCATCTTCACCACTTGTAGTTGTATTGCTTCTTCTCTTCCTTGGTATTTGTTCTTCATGTTCTATCCCAAGCTCAATTTCTTCTTCAAAAACAACACTTAAATTCTTTTCCCTGAGAGCCTTTTGCTTCTCTATTCTTGTGGAGGTAGTAGGGGTTACTACCAGAGGCACATTATTCCTCCTACATGTTCTTGTGCTAGGTTTAGAGGGTGAAATGAATCCTTCAATTATCAGAACACTAGGCTCCACCTTCTTTCATTTACCACTAGTAGTAGCAACTATACTAGAGGATTTAGGTAGTGCAGAGGAAGGGATGGAAGTTGTTCTTCTAGATCTCCTTGGTCTAAAGGTCTCACTTGCCATGCTCGCTTCTATTTCTCTTTCCTCCTTGATTTATTATTTTTTATAACCTTCTCTTCTAGCCTATTGTTCTATTTTTTTCCTTGCATTCTTCTTGATTTCCATTTTCTTCAAATCCAGATTTACCTCAGTTGTTTATTCTTCATATGTCCCATGTATTACTTGAGAGGGGTCCTTAAGACTTTTGAGAAACAAATCTACATATCCTTCAACCTCATTATCAAAAAATTCATATCCAAGAGGCTCAATACATACCATTATTGGTTCAATAGCCTCAATAATGCACTCATCAATTGTAACAAGGAAAGTAATTTCCGTAGCATATTTTCCACTGGTTTGCAAGGAATTCTCTCCCTTTCATGCATATTCTTTTGAAAAACTACAAATAATGTAGTCAAATCAATATCTAGAGCTTTCAAGTTTCTAAGCTATAAATTTAATTCAAAATTTGATGTGCTACATGTCTTCTCCTATCCCACATAATATATTTTCTTCTAGGAAACTCTCTCATAAAGTAAAATAGTAAACACATTACCAAAGTTTCAAACTTGAATGCATATTTCTTTTCTCTAGTCTACTTTATATTCTTAAGAAGTTGTTACTAGAGAAACTCACATAGATCAAAGTCCTCCCCATTCACTACCATTTCATGTGCAACATAGATAGCAGTAGAAGAAACTAAATTTTCCATGTTTGTGAAGTAAATCTTGTGACCTATCATCATAGAGGCATATTTCATAGCAAGATTCCTAATAGTTTTTGTTGTCAAAGACCTCATGTCATAGGTGGCACCATTAAGACTCATAACTACATCATTATTCATAGATTTAAGAACCAATATAGGTTCAATATCACACAATCCTGTAATAGCCTTTATCACTTTCTTGATTATTATTCTAGGCAAGTTGGTCCATAGAAACTTGTCATGTAGCCTACTCAATGCCAGTCTCACATAATTTCCATCAAAATCACTACTGTAATTAGGAAACCAATTCCAAACATCTAGCTTTTTCCTCACTAAGTTAATGTATTCAAGTTTCACCAGGTGGTTATCTCTAATAAGCTTGTTGTTCCAAAGTTTTGTGAGTCTCAGGTGATTATAATCTTCCAATTTCCCCTGTATGTATTGTTAGCAAAATGAAGAACATCTCATTTTATTATTTTGTGTTGTTATTCATGTCACCATGATATATGAAGTGAAATTGCAAGATCAACTTTGAAGTTGTTCTAGTATTTTGGTCTAGTATCTGAACTGGTAATTTGCTTACATCCTCCAATATTTTGGTCCGCATTTCTCTAGAATTGACAAAAAAAAATTGCAGTTTTGGGAGATTGTTTATGGTTGTTGAAGACATGTATGTTTAGAATATTATCTTCTCTAGTGCTTGTATGGTGTAGTGGTATTACTCTATTGGTTACTTTTTGTGTTGAAGTCTATTCATGGCTGAATTCTTGGGTTAATTGTGATATGGTAAATTAATTTTGTTATGTGAACATATGTGCGACCTAATCTAGGTTTGTGCCAAAATGATGTAGCATGCAAGTTTTCTTAATTACCTTTTGAATATATTTTGTGAATTCTTGAACCCAAAAACTGGTATTTCTTGGTGAATGGGAAGTGCATCTAATCATGCTAACCTAATTAATGCTCACAAAGAAACTAGATACATATCAGGCAGTTTTTAAAGATTGGTAATGTAATGCAATGACAAAAGTTTGATGCGATGATGTGAAGAGGAGTGAATATGATGAAGTGTGTCAAGTCAGTTTACTGAGCTTCATTGGAACTGAATCTACACTCTAGGTGTACTCTATCAATTCATTCTCTAGCTGAAATCCATTTTGTCATTGTAATTTTGTAGGAAATGAGCCTCTATTTTGGACAGTGAGTCCTGGTAGTGAGCCACCCATTTTGTAATATCTTATAACCATTTATACTATATTATGACCTAACACTCATTGTGGTTATCCCATTTTGGTTTTTCCATGTAAAAAATATTGGTGTTCATGTGTTATGTGATTTCATGCTCTATTGATGATTTTGTTTAACTTTGATATTGTATGCATTGGAATAGTTGGATGCTATCTGATCAAAAAATTTAAGAAGATATTGATTCACCCCCCTCTCAGTATCTTAGACTTTCAACTATTGGTATCAAAGCTCGGTTCCTCCGGTGAAGCCTAATAGCTTGAGGGAGATCCTAAAGATGGAAGAAATGGATGATAAAGGAGAGCTCCAGATTGCTCTTGAGGATCTTGATAAAGTTGGAAGGGAAAATAGAGATCTGAAAGAGAATCTTGAAGAAGTGAATGAATGTGTCAGGAAACTAAAGGATCAATTGAAAAGGTTCAAACATAGGCATAAGGAAGTAACTGATCAGTTGAAGAAGGCTAATGAATATATTATTGGTTTGAAAATGCAAGTGGAAGAAAGGAAAAGAATAGAAGAATGTATGAAAAAATTGATACAAATAAAGTCTGAAGACTACACAAATCTTGAACAAGAAATTGTGAACCTAAAAGTGGATCTGGAGAAGGTGAAACTCTATGAAAAAAATTTCAAATCTAGCTCAGACAAACTTGATGAATTGATTGTAGGAGAAAAATTTGAGTGCAAAAAAAGGTGGTTTGGGAAATGATACCAGTGAGGGTTCGAAGACTGTGAAAAATTAGAAGAATCAGAATGAAGGAAAGAAGAAAGGAAATTCAAGGAACTATGCTAGGAGACCTCATGTGAGAAAACCTAATGCACAAAGGTATCCTTATTTTAATTGCACTTTTTTTTCATGCAATAAATTTGGTCACAAGGCAACAAAATGTAGAAGTAGGATGAATTAGCTCCCTGGTCCTTTTACTTGTCAATGTTTTGCATGCAATAGAATTATACATAAGGAAAGTGAATGGAGAACCTTGATGATGAATTAGTTTAATTGAGGAAGAGTGAATCAATCCTTTAATGGCAATTGTTATAGTTGCAACAAGTATGGAAATAAAGCTAATTAGTGCAAAACAAGAGTCAACAAAATTCAATCTAATTAGAGAAATATTGTTTGCTATAACTACAACAAACTAGGACATGTTTCAAGAGTTTACAAAAGCAAGAAGAGTAAGGAGACCAATCTGGTAGAAAGGAATGAATCTATGATGAAAGTTGACAAAGATAAGATTAAGCAAGAGATGAATAAGATTTGGAGGAAGAAAGAAGAACCATAGACTATTGATAAGTATGTGCCCTCATCTAGTATAGATGATTTATTTGATAATTAGGCCTAATAAGATCATAGGGAGAGCATTATTAGAAAATCATAAGAACCCCCTAGATAAATGGCATGTCAAAAGCTGACACAGTGATGAAATGTGAAGATTGAATAAGCAGAGGTTTTGGAAAAGGAACCAAAAGAAAATATGTTAGAATTTTTCTTTTATAGAGAAAATTAAGGTTTTTCTGAGAAAAAGAGAAGAGTTTTTAGTAGCTTTTGAAATCTTCGACATTTAATAGGAATTAGGGTAGATCATTGTTTTATAAAGAAAATGTTTGTGGAAATTTTGATCATTCATGCATCTGAAGAAATTGAAGAGTATGTGGAACATTTCTAAGGAAATTTGTAGCTCGAGCTGTGCAAAAACTAGTTGTGGTTGATCATGAAGTAAAAGGTATTTTAATCTTCCATGTAGTTGTGTTTTGTCTCTTTTGAGTTATTTGAATTTGGAATTGGAAGAATGTAAATCCTTGTTGTTGTTAAAGTTTAGGAGAGTCTGAGACCCTCTTACAGAAAATATTCCTTGAATTTTTTTGAAGATGACCCTATGGATGCATTCTTGTCAATCCCTCATGGAGTAATGATGACTAAGGACACAAGGATGTATATTCATGTAAAGTTTGAGGAATAAAATCATACAAATTTGATTGAAATTTGGCAAGATGAGCTTATTGGTGATGATTTCATGATAAAACCTGAGTACTCGAACTTGGTCACAAAGAGGTTGGATAGATGGAACAATTTTCCTAATTTTAGCTATGATGACAAATTTGTGAAATTGGTCCTAAGTAGAATCCATGGTAAATTTCTGTGGACTGACCGATTGCCCCTGATATCTAAGGAGGTGATTAGGGATGTTACTGGGCTATAGTACCTGTGTTGAAATATGTGAAGAATGGGATTGTAACAGATTTATAGGAGTTTCTTTTGACAAGGGAGCTTTAATGACGAAAACCATCACTAATCTAGCTATGAAGTATGCAGCTATCATGATCGGTCACATAATATACTTCACAAATAGAGAGAACTCTATTTTGGCTACAACAATCTTTACTAGCATTGATAAGGTTTTAAATGGTGTTGATTATGATATATGTGATCTTCTTCAGTTACAGTTTCTTGAGAAATTGAAGTTGATGAAGGAAAAGATGTATGCTTTCAAATTTTGTTCATTGATTGTATGTTTGTTGTTTTAATTCATGAAGAGGCCTCTAGGAAGGAGTGATGAAGCAAATTGGGACTCATCCAAACCATTCGAACATCAAATATTTGATTATATGCATAATCTAGGTAATATGAATGTTCAAGTTGATTCTCTAACAACATTCTTTGTTGTATTCAAAAGGAACGTGAATGGAAGAAAAAAGGATTCTGAGAAATTTTTTTGAGAAGTATAAAGATGACATCATATTCCATGTTTCTTCTGATGAATGTATGATTGAGGCTGTGGAACCATGAACTATATGGATTCAGCCTTTGGGATATGAGGTAACAAAAGAAGAAGTTGAAGGTTATGTGCAAATGTTGTTGAAGAATCCAAAGGATCCCAGCAAACCCAGGATTGGCACGTATGTTGAGAAGTCTATGGAGATTCATATGGAGTAACAGAAGCCTAAAATAAAAAAGAAAGTAGAAGAAAAAATAAAAGAAATTGGATTTACTAAAGAGAAAATTTTCCTTGGAAGGGCTAGAGGAGAATAATTAGCAGCAAAATCATCTAGCCTGAGGAGATCCAATAGGACTTCCTCTACAAAATCCTCCATGGACCTTGTAGTAAAGATTGAATCTAGTTCTTTTGATAAATGAAAAGGTACTTTTTCCTCTGGAACAACCACTAGATTTGGGAAGAGGAAAGAAACTCCTCTGGTAGCCCTTGCAAAAAGAGGAAGAAAAGGGAAAGCGACAAGATAGAAAAACCTCAGTGTTACTGATGACTAGGATGAAGAGGAAGAAGATCATGATGCCAATTTGGTGAGGAGAAAAAGAGGAGACTTATCCTCTAGTTAAAATGCTTCTACAAAAGTTGTTGGTTCCAAGAGAGTGCATGATATATCATCCGTTGATGATGAGGAGGTGCAATAATTTTTGTGTTCATCTGTACACCAAAGCTGAATTAATGAGGTATAAGGCATGTGGTGAAGTTTGTGCAGACCAAAAAGAAGAACATGACAATTTGATAAGTTTTAGTCCCCACTTTAAATTAGAGGCAACTGTCAAATATTTACTACATTTTGAGAACATGATACAACCTATGACACAGTACTATGATAATGTTGGAGAAGAAGATAAGAAAACTCTATTGTTAGTTTTTATTCACTATGTTGTTGTCTTAGATGTTAAATGGGATGACATAAGAAAATATTTACCTAAAAGTATTCAAGAAGCTCTGATGGAAAGGAGAGTAGAAGCTATTGTTTCTGAAGAGAAAATTAAGAATGTTGCATATAATAAGATTGGGTCTTCCCTAACCCCAAATGATTTGGGATCTTTGAAGAAAATTTGTGCAAAAATGTTTCAAATAAAGAAAAGGGTAAACATGTTGATGACAAGAAATGAAAGGATGACAAATAAGATAAGGAAGGAAACAACAAAGGTGATCTAGGATACAATAGAAAAATATGGGATGCTTAAAGTTAATGAAGATGTTGTTGCTAGAAATACTGAGGAAAATATTCCTCCTGATATAGGTAATGAAGCTATTTCTAAAAATATTGATGCTGAAGTTGATACCAGTGGTGAGAATAATCCTCCAGAACATGAAAAAAAAATTGAAGGAGAGGTTGAGCTTGAAAATAATAATGATGCTCATTTGGAGCACACTGAAGGAGAAAGAGGAAGTAATGAGCAAGCTAATTTTGAATAAAGTAAAGGAAATGAAGGAGAAGAAGAAAAAGACAATACTCAAGAAGAAAAGGATAAAAATGAAGACAAAGGAATTAACAATGAAGATAACATGGATGAAGATAAAGGTGAAGATGAAGACAAAAAGAAAGAAAAGAAAGAAGAAGAATACGAGGAAATAAGGAGGAAGATGAGAAGGAAGAGGGATACAAAGGAAAAAATATATGAATAATCTCCTAGGAAAAATGAAGAAAGTGAAAAGAAAATTGTAAAATCTTTGAAGCATTCAGGAGAATCATCCTCTAGTAATGATGTTCTGAAAGGTCTTCTATCTAAAAAATAAAGATTTCAGCCAATTATTCCCCAGGAAATTTTGAAACCTCTTATGATTGAATGATATGTAGATGTGGAAAAGATATCTCTGGTGCATAAAGTGGTATTGGGAGATGCTATGCAAGCATCTAGAAGGAAGGAAATTCTTGAAACACATCAAAAGGGAACAAAACTTATAGAAGATGAATTGAAAGCTTTGTAGTAAGTCATACCTAGTGCATCCATTGATACATCTCTTACTCCTATTGAAAATTTGAGATTGTTGTTAGATTATTTCAAGGAGTACACCTCCAGGTGTAGCGAAAAAGAAAGACAAGAGGTTGAGGAGAGTTTGGCAGAGAAAAGGTTACTAGAATTACATGAGAAGTGTGCTCTTGCATACTCATGTGTTGAAAACAATCTTGAAGCTATGAAGGTTTGTGAGTCAAAAGAAAATGTTGTTCTTACTTATTGCTTGAAGTCACCGATTGCCACTCAAAATATTAATATTGTTATGGAATCCATTACGTCTCAGTTGTCTGCCATCTCCGATACTTATATCTTATCTAAAGATAGAGACAGATCAACCTGGAATGCCATTACTTGCATAAAAAGAAATATTTTCCTTGCAAAAGTAGAAGGAAGAAATAATCAGAAAATTTAGTTAATTAAGTGACATTGTAAGAGTGGAATAGGCTTTGGTTGGAAATTTTTTGGCATGTAAAGAAAATATTGAAAAGATAAACTTGGATCCTGATACTTCAGACGGTGCAAAAGAAACTATGATAGAGTTGGAATCTCTAAACAAGATGTTGGTTGCCATAAAAGATGGCTGGGAAAAGAGAAAATTAGTTTGGGAAGGTATTCTAAAGGAGCTTCAAGGATTTCCATCCTCTGGTTGATACATCTTTTTGTTGATTTCTTTTGTTTTCAACGTTTTTAGTTTTTTTTTGGGACACCCTTTTTCCTTGATGTCAAAGGGGGAGTGAAGTATAATGAAATATTGGTGTTAGGGAGAGAAGTTTTGTAAATAATAATTTTTGTAAATATTCTTTTTGGCACATGTTGTCATCAATGACAAAGGGGGAGATTGTTAGAAAAATGAAGAACATCTCATTTTGTTTCTTTTTGTTGTCATTCATGTCACCATGATAAATGAGGTGCAATTTCAAGATAAATTTTGAAGTTGTTCTAGTATTCTGGTTTCGTATCTAAACCAGTATTTTGCTTACATCCTCTAATATTTTGGTTTGCATTTCTCTGGAGTTGACAGTTTTTGCTTGTGATTTTGGGAGATTGTTTATGGCTATTGAAGACATGTATGTTCAAAATATTATCTGCTCTAGTGCTCATATGGAATAATGGTATTACTCTATTGGTTACTTTTTGTGTTGAATTCTATTCATGGCTAACTTCTTGGGTTAATTGCGATATGGTGAATTAATTTAGTTATGAGGAAATATGTGTGACCTATTGTAGGTTTGTGCCAACATGATGTAGCATGCAGGTTGTCTTAATTACCCTTTGAAGAAATTTTGTGAATTATTGAAGCTGAGAGTTGGTATTTTTTGGTGAATGAGAAGTGCATATAATTAGGTCAACCTAATTGATGATCACAAAGAGATTAGATATATATATATATCAAACACTTTTTGAAGATTAGCCACATAATTGAATGAGAGAAATGTGATGTAATGATGTGAAGAAGAGAAAATATGATGAAGTATGCCAAGATACTTTACTGAGCTTCATTGGAACTTAATTTTCACTCTAGGTATACTCTATTAATTCATTCTCTGGCTGAAAGCCATTTTTCTCATTGTAATTTTGTAGGCAGGGGGCCTTTTTTTTAGACAGTGAGTTTGAGCAATGAGCCTCCTATTTTGTAATATTTTATAACTAGTTATACTATATTGTGAGGTAACACTCGCCATGGTTTTTACCATTTTTGGTTTTTCACATAAAAATCCTCGTGTTCATGTGTTCCTCAATTTCATGCTCTATTGATGCTTTTGTTTATCTTTTCTATTGTATTCATTAGAATAGTTGGATAGTATATTATTAGAAAATTTAAGAAGATGTTGATTCACCCCCCTCTCAGTATCTTGGACTTTTAACAATTGGTATCAGAGCTCGGTTCCTTTGGTTATGTCTAATAGCTTGAGGGAGATCTTGAAGATGGAAGAAATGGATGACAAAGGAGAGCTTCAGACTATTCTTGAGGATCTTGATAAAGTTGAAAGAGAAAATAGAGATATGAAAGAGAATCATGAAGAAGAGAATTAATGTGTCTAGAAACTAAAGGGGTAATTGAATAAGTTCAAAGATATGCATAAGGAAGTAACTAATTAGTTGAAGAAGGATAATGAAGATATTATCGATCTGAAAGTGCAAGTGGAATAAAATATAAGAATAGAAGAAATTCTAAAAAATTTGGTACAAAGAAAGTTTGAAGATTGCACCAAGCTTGAACAAGAAATTGTGAACCTAAAAGTGGACTTGGAGAAGGAAAAACTCTATGAAAACAATTTCAAAAGCTAGCTCAAATAGACTTGATGAATTGATTGTAGGGCAGAAACTGAGTAAAGACAAAGGTGGTTTGGGAAATGATACCGGTGAAGGTTCCAAGACTATGAACAATCAAAAGACTTAGAATGAAGGAAAGTAGAAAGAAAATTCAAGGAAATCTGCCAAGAGACCTCCTATGAGATAACCTAATGTACAAAGGTATCCTTCTTTTAATGGAACTTGTTTTTAATGCAATAAATTTGGTCACAAGGAACCAAAATGTAGGAGGATGAATCAACTCCCTGGTCCTTTTATTGGTCAATGTTTTGCATAAAAAAGAATTGGACATAAGGCAAGTGAATGCAAAACCTTGATGATGAATCAGTTTAATGGAGGAAGAGTGAATCGATCCTTTAATGGCTACTATTATATTTGCAACAAGTATGGACATAAAGCTAATCAATGTAGAGCAAGAGTCAACAGAATTCTATCTAATCAGAGAAATATTGTATGTTATAACTACAACAAACCAGGACATGTTTCAAGATTTTGCAGAAGCAAGAAGAGTAAGGAGACTAGTCTAGTAGAAAAAAATGAATTTGTGATGAAAGTTGAAAAAAGATAAGATTAAGAAAGAGAGGAATAAGATTTGGAGGAAGAAAGAAGAACCAAAGACTGCTAATGAGGTTGTGCCCTCATTCGGTATAGACAATTTATTCGATAATTAGACCTAGCAAGGTCATAGTGTGAGAATTATCAGAAAAGCATAAGAACCCCCTAGATAAATGGTGTGTCAGAAGCTAACACGGTGATGAAATGTGAAGATTGAATAAACATAGGTTCTAGAAAAGGAACCAAAAGAAAATATGCTAGAATGATCTTTTACGAAGTGAATTAGTGTTTTTTTGAGGAAAAGAGAAGCATTTTTAGTAGCTTTTGAAATCTGTCACATTTAATGTGAATTAGGGAAGATTGTTGTTTTATAAAGAAAAATGTTTAAGGAATTTTAATCATTCATGCATCTAAAGAAATTGAAGAGTGTTTGGAGCATTTCTAAGGAAATTTGGAGCTTGAGTTGTGCAAACCCTAGTTGCGGTTCATCGTGAAGAAAAAGGTATTTTAATCTTTTGAGTTATTTGAATTTGGAATTGGAAGAATGGAAACACCTATTGTCATTAAAGTGTTGGAGAGGTTGAGACCCTCTTATAGAAAATATTCCTTGAAACTTTTTGAAGATGACCCCATGGGTGCATTCTCACCAATCCCTCATGGATTAATGTTGACTGAGGACACAAGGATGTATATTCATGTAAATTTTGAGGAACACAATCATGAAAAATTGATTGACATTTGGTAGGATGAGCTTATTGGAGATAGTTTCTTGATAAAACTTGAGTACTCGAACCTAGCCACAAAGAGGTTTGACAGTTGGCACAATTTTCCTAATTTCAGCTATGATGACAAATTTGTGAAATCAATCCTATGTAGAATCCATGATAAATTCTTGTGGACTAATCGACCACACCTGATTTCTAAGGAGGTAATTAGGGTTGTTACTAGGCTATGGGATAAAGTTACAATATTTGTGTTGAAATATGTGAAGAACTAGGATTGTAACAGAGCTTACAAGAGTTTCTTTTGACAAGATAGCTTTAATAAAAAAACCATCACTAATCTGGCTATAAAGTATGTAGCTATCATGATCTGTCACAAAATATACTTCACAAATAGAGAGATTTTTTTTTTGCTACAACAATCTTTATTGGCTTTGATATGGTTGTAAATGGTGTTGGTTATGATATATGTGAGCCTCTTCAGTTACAGTTACTTGAGAACTTGAAGTCGATGAAGGAAAAGAAGTATTTCTTCAAAATTGGTTCATTGATTGTATTTTTGTTGTTTTATTTCATGAAGAGGCTTTCAAGAAAGAGTGATGAAGTAAATTCAGACTCATCCAGACCAGTGGGACATTGAATTTTTTATTATATGCATAATCTAGGTAATATGAATGTTCAAGATGATGCTATAACAACATTCTTTGTTGTATTCAATAGGAACATGAATGAAAGGGAAAGGATTCTGAGAAAAAATGTTGAGAAGTATAAAGATGACATCATATTCCATGCTTCTTCTAATGAATGTATGATTGAGGTTGTGGAACCATGAACCATATGGATTCAACCTTTGGGATATGAGGTAATAGAAGAAGAAGTTGAAGGTTATGTTCAAATGTTGTTGAAGAATCCAAAGTATTCCAATGAACCCAAGATTGGTACATATGCTGAGAAGTCTATGGAGATTTACATGGAGCAGTAAAAGACTAAAATTAGAAAGAAAAAATAGTGGAAGAAAAACTAAAAGAATTTGAATTTACTAAAGGGGAAATTGCCATAGGAAGGGATAGAGGAGAATAGTTGGAAGCAGAATCATCTGGCCCAAGGAGATCTGACAAGACTTCCTCTACAAAATCCTCTACAAACCCTACAATAAAGACTAAATCTAGTTATGTTGATAGAGGAAGAAGATCATGATGCAAATTTGGTGAGGAGAAAAAGAGGAGGCCTATCCTCTAGTGAAGGTGCTTCTACAGAAGTTGTTGGTTCCAAGAGGGTGCATTATATATCATCCTTTAATGATGAGGAGGTAAAATAATTTGGTGTCCATGTGCACACCAAACCTTAATTAAAAAAGTCTAAGGTGTCTAGTGAAGGCTCTATGGACTAGAAAGAAGACTAGGACAATTTGGTAATTTTTGGTCTCTACTTTAAATTAGAGGAAAATGTCAATTCTTTACTACATTTTAAGAAAATGCTACAACCTATGATAGAATACGATGATAATGTTGAAGAAGAAGATAAGAAAACTATGTTGTTATTTTTTATTCAATATGTTGCTGTCTTAGATGTTAAATGGGATGACATAAGGAAAGATGTACATGAAAGTATTTGGTCATCTCTAATGGAAAGGAGAGTAGAAGCTATTGGTTTTGAAAAGAAAAATAGGAATGTTACATATAATAAGATTGGGTCTTCCCTGACCTCAAATGATTTAGAATATTTAAAGAAAATTTGTGTAGAAATGTTTCAAATGAAGAAAAGGGTAAACATGTTGATTACAAGAAACAAAAATCTAATAAAGAAGATAAGGAAGTAAACAACAAAGGTGATATTGGATACAATAGAAAAATATGAGATGCTTAAAGCTAATGATGTTGTTGTTGTTGGAAATGTTGAGGAAAATATTCCTCCTAATATAGGTAACAAAGCTATTTCTGAAATATTGATGCCGAAGTTGATGTCGGTGGTGAAAATAATCCCCCGAAAGGTAAAAAGAAGATTGAAGGAGAGTTTGAGCCTAAAAATCATAATGATTCTCCTCTAGAGCACACTAAAGGAGAAAAAGGAAATAATGAGCAAGCTAATACTAAAGAAAGTAAAGGAAATGAAGGAGAAGAAGAAAAAGACAATGTTGAGGATGAAATCGATAAAATTGAAGACAAAGCAAATAAAAATGAAGATAACAAGGATGAAGATAAAGGTGAAGATGAAGACACTAAAAAAGAAAAGAAAGAAGAAGAAGAAGAAGAATAGGAGGAAGATGAGAAGGAAAAGGGAGAGGAAGAAAAGACAAACTAAGAATCTCTCAAGAAAAATGAAGAAAGGAAAAAGAAAATTGTAAAATATCTAAAGCATTCGGGAGAATCGTCCTCTAGTAATGATGTTCTAAAAGGTCTTCTATCTAAACAAATCATATTTCAGCTAATTGTTCCTAAGGAACTTTTGAAACTTCCTATGGTTGAAGGATATGTAGATTTGGAAAAGATGTCTTTGATGCATAAAGTGGTGTTGGGAGATACTATACAAGCATCCAGAAGGAAGGAAATTCTTGAAACACATAAAAAGGGAACAAAGCTTATAGAAGATGCTCTGAAAGCTTTGCAAAAAGTTATACCTAGTGCATCCATTGATACATCTCTTGCTCCTATTGAAAATTTGAGATTGTTGTTAGATTCTTTTAGGGAGTACATCTTCAGGCTTAGCGAAAAGACAATACAAGAGGTTGAGGAGATTTTGGCGAAGTAAAGGTTATTGTAATTACATGACAAGTGTGCTCCTTCACACTCATGATTTGAAAAGAATCTAGAAGTTGTGAAGGTTTGTGAGTCAAAAGAAAATGGTGTTCTTACTTATTTCTTGAAGTGGTCAGTTGCCGCTCAGAATATTAAGGTTGTTATGGACTCCATTGAGTCTCAACTGTCTGTCATCTTTAGTACTTATAGATTATTTAAGATAGAGAAAAATCAACTTGGAATGCTATTACTATGCATAAAGAAATTTTCTTTGTCTTGCAGAAGTAGAAGGAAGAAATCATAAGAAAATTTGGTCAATTAAGTGACATTGTAAGAGTGGAATACACTCTGATTGGAAAAGCTTTGACACGCACAAAAAATATTAAAGAGATAAACTTGGCTCTTGATACTTCAAACAATACAGAAGAAACTATGATAGAGTTGGAATCTCTATACAGGATGTTGATTGCCGCAAAATATGGCTGGGAAAAGGTAAAATCAGTTTGGGAAGGTATTCTGAAGGAGCTTCAAGGCTCACCATCCTCTGGTTGATACTTGTTTTCTTTGTTTTCTTTTTTTTTCAATGTTTTCAACTATTTTTTGGGACACCCTTGTCCTTGATGTCAAAGGGGGAGTGAAGTATAATGAAATGTTGGTGCTAGGGGGAGAAGTGTTGTAAATAAGAAGTTTTGTAAATATTACTCTTGGCACATGTTTCCATCAATGACAAATGGGTAGATTTTTAGAAAATTGAAGAACATCACATTTTGTTATTTTGTGTTGCAATTGATGTCACCATGATAAATGAGGTGCAATTGCAAGATCAAGTTTGAAGTTGTTCTGATATTCAGGTCTAGTACCTAAACCGGTATTTTGCTTACATCCTTTGGTATTTTCATCCACATTTCTTCGGAGTTGAATTTTTCTATTTGTAGTTTTGGGAGATTGTTTATGGCTACTAAAGATATGTATGTTGAAAATATTATTTTCTCTAGTGCTTGTATGGCATAGTGGTATTACTTTGTTGGTTATTTTTTATGTTGAAGTCTATTCATGGCCAACTTCTTCAGTTAATCATGATATGATGAATTAATTTTTCTATGATGACATATGTGCGACCTATTCTAGGTATG
Source organism: Sequoia sempervirens (assembly GCA_007258455.2). Classification (NCBI taxonomy): domain Eukaryota; kingdom Viridiplantae; phylum Streptophyta; class Pinopsida; order Cupressales; family Cupressaceae; genus Sequoia; species Sequoia sempervirens. The sequence continues at coordinate 175,920,150 of VDFB02058242.1, read as the reverse complement.
TGCCAACATGATGTAGCATGCAGATTAGCTTAATTACCTTTTGAAGAGATTTTGTGAATTCTTGAAGCCAACAATTGGTAGTTTTTGGTGAATGAGAAGTGCGTCTAATTAGGCCAACCTAATTGATGCTTGTGAATAGATTAGATACATATCAGACAATTTTTGAAGATTGGTAACACAATGCAATGAGAAAAATGTAACGCAAAGTCATTTTGTCATTTTAATTCTATAGGTAGTGAGCCTTTTTTTTGGACGCTGAGTTCTAGTAATGAGCCACCCATTTTTGTAATATCTTATAACTAGTTATACTATATTGTGAGCTAACACTCACTGTGGTTTTTCCCATTTTGTGTTTTCCATGTATAAATCCTAGTGTTCATGTGTTTTGTGATTTCATGCTTTGTTGATGCTTTAGTTTATCTTTTCTATTATATGAATTGAAATAGTTGGATGGCATCTGATCATAAAATTTAAGAAGATACTAATTCACCCCCCTCTCAGTATCTTGGACATTCAACAATTGGTATCAAAGTTTGGTTCCTCTAGTTAAGCCTAACACTTTGAGGGAGATTGTAAAGATGGATGAAATGGATGATAAAGGAGAGATCCAAACTATTCTTGAGGATCTTGATAAACTTGAAGGAGAAAATAGAGATCTGAAAGAGAATTTAGTTATGTGCAGGATCATCATGGAAAAAATAAGCCCTTAAGTGGCAAAAAAATAAAAAAAATCAAAGTTAGGCAACTTGACATAAAAATTTGAATAAGTTAACTATATTATTTCAAAAATATGTAAGAATAGAATTTGTAGCAAATTTAACGTAGTTTCTAAACTACTAGGTTTGTTTAAAAAAAAAATCTATTTGGTGAAAATTTGAAATTTCAATGTAGTAGTACTCAAATTTTAGGGAAAAATAAGAAGTAGGTGTCTGTTTGACCACCCTAACCACAATAAAATGGTAATTTTTTTTATGAAGATTTTAGATATAAGTAGAGGACTCATGTTTGGATGTGATGCATATATTTTTGTAATTTTTTTCAAAGTAAAAATTAATTATGAATTTTTTATTACAACTTTTAAAAATATGAAAAACTCATATGTCTAACCACCTTAACTTGGTCAAAACTTCATGAAATTCAATTTTTATTTTTAATCCTATAGTATGCAAAGCATAGAATGTGATGCATGTTCTGGATTCAAATAGAAAATGAATAATAATTATTAATTAAATTTAAAGTAAAGCATGATTTATATTGGTGGAAAGATGAGAATCTCGTTTAAAAACCCTTTTCGTTTCATCAATTTTGGGTAAAAAAAGTCATCAGCCACATACCCATTATATTGCCACTTTTTGGCCCATCATGATCTTGCACATACCCATCTTGAAGAAGTGAATGAATGTGTCCAAAAACTAAATTAGAAATTGAAAAAGTTCAAAGATAGGCATAAGGATGTAACTAATCAGTTGAAGAAGGCTAATGAAGATATTACCAGTCTAAAAGTGCAGGTGGAAGAAAAGAAAATAATAGAAGAATTTTTAAACAAATTCATTCAAAGCAAATCTGAAGACTGCACCAAGATTGAACATGAAATTGTGAAATTGAAATTAGATCTAGAAAAGGTGAAACTCTTTGAAAAAAAATTCAAATCTAGCTCAGACAGACTTGTTAAATTGATTGCAAGACAAAATTTGAGTAAAGATAAAGGTGGTATGGGAAATTATACTGGTGAAGGTTCCAAGACTATGAAAAATTAGAAGACTTAGAATGAAGGAAAGCAGAAAGGAAATTCAAGGAACTCTACCAAGAGACCTCCTATGAGACAACCTAATGCACAAATGTATCCTTCTTTTAATGGGACTTGTTTTTCATGCAATAAATTTGGTCACAAGGAAACAAAATGTAGAAGTAGGATGAATCAACTCACTGCTCCTTTGATGGTCAATGTTTTGCATGAAAAAGAATTTAACATAAGGCAAGTAAATGTAGAACCTTGATGATGAATCAGTTTAATGGAGGAAGAGGGAATCGATCCTTTAATGGATACTATTATACTTGCAATAAGTATGGACATAAAGCTTATCAATGCAGAACAAGAGTCAAAAGAAGTCTATCTAATCGGAGAAATATTGGATGCTATAATTGCAACAAACCAAGACATGTTTCAAGACTTTGCTAAAGCAAGAAGAGTAAGGAGACCAATCCAATAGAAAAGAATGAATTTGCAATGAAAGCTGACAAAGGTAAGATTAAGTAAGAGATGAATAATATTTGGACAAAGAAAGAAGAACTAGAGACTACTGATGAGTCTGTTTCCTCATTCAGTATAGACAATTTATTTGGTAATTAGACCTAGCAAGGTCGTAGGGTGAGCATTATTAGAAAATCATAATAACCCCTTGGATAAATGGTGTGTCAGAAGATGACAATGACGAAATGTGAAGATTGAATAAGCATAGGTTTTGGAAAAGAAACCGGAAGAAAATATCTTGGAATGATCTTTTGCATAGTGAATTAGGGTTTTCCTGAGCAAAAGAGAAGAGTTTTTAGTAGATTTTGAAATCTATTGCATTTAATGCAAATTAGGGAAGATTGTTGTTTTATAAAGAAAATTGGTGCAAGAGCACCTACACCTTGCTCATAAGCCATTTGATTCTTTGCAAGTTGATGGATGATCATTAGGTTAGTAGAGTTATCTTTAGGTTGTTTGCTCTTAATAAGGTCTGAAATGACCATGCTTGATGTAAATGATAGCTTTGGAGTCTCATTGATCCATAATGTAAATGGTGTCAACATATTAGGAAATTGTCAATGATGAAAAAAGGGGTTTAGGTAGGTGTAATGTTGTCTTTGAAGTATAAGGTCATTAATAAGGTCTAAATGATCATATAATGGGTGTTTGAAGGTGTTTTATGTTTTATAAGTCTATTCGGTGGAAAAGTGAAAAAATTGTAAAATGTTGTTAAATCAACATTGACAAAATTGCAAGTTAAAGAGCCAACTAATTAAAAAGTTGGTTATGGATGTTGGCTTGAAGGTGGTTGAGGTTTAATATGCTCTAAAAAAATTCTTAGGATTGAATGAAGGTTGTAATAAGTTTTACATAATAAAATACCACATTTTTGCTACTATTTCTGAGATTTTCATTGTTTTCTAGAATTGTTTTGTTGTTGTACGGACCTGTACAGTCTAATCATGCTTGAAATATTCATTGAATTTTATGTACATTTTTCTACTCTCTTTTCCCATTGGTTTGAAGTTCTAACTCTTAAATTTGTGTGAGAAAACAAGAAGTTAGTGACTGTCCCTGTTTTACCAGTGTTAAGGGTTTTGAAAGCAACATAATGAATTATTAACAATCCACCTACTGTATTGGCCCTATTTCTTAGTGGATTGGTAGATAATATGTTAGATTATATTTCCTTTGTGATTAGAGGATTAATATATCAAGAAATTGGGTGGTTGTGTGATTCCCTAGGGTTGAATGTGCAATTTTTCCTTGAAAAGTGGTGATTTTGTGATGATCTCTAATGAAATACTGATGGATTTGGATTTGTAAGTATTCCAAATGACTATGCATACCTACAAGAAAGTGTATGGGTTAGTGTTCAAGTTTTGAAGGTATTGGAATGGATTTTCCCATTAAAACCCTTGTTCCTTGCATTAGAATGGAGGGTTTCTGAGTTTGGTATAAATCTGATCGTACAAGTGCAATTCAATAGTGGAATCTATGATTTTGAAGCATTTAATTTTCTCCCCCAAGGTTTCAAGGGATTGTGTGGTGTTTAAAGGTATGTTACTTTGCAACTTTGGGCTAATTGAGAAGCCTTTCCAAGGGTGAGTGCATAAAAAGTTGGTGTTGCTCCAAAGGAGTCAATATTGAGTTTTAAATAGGTCATGTAACACTGAGATGGGTATCTAAATTCATCTTTGGTTCACCAAGTGTTTTGGAAGATTTTGGGGTTAGAAGCCAAAAAGTAGTTTTGCACTACTACAAGGGCTTAAGGGGTTTCAAGAGGGAATTTTATTCTTTGTTGCTTATCAAGCCTTAATGGTGTTTTGGAATGACTAAAGAGGTCAAAATAATCTTGTTGAATGCCTCTTATAGTTAGGTTGTCAAGTGATTTGTGATTGTGCCTTGGGGTATGCATCAAAAATGTTTAAGGAATTTTGATCATTCATGCATCTGAAGAAATTGAAGGGTGTTTGGAGCATTTCTAAGGAAATTTGGAGCTCAAGCTCTACAAGCCCTAGTTGTGGTTCATCATGAAGAAAAAGGTATTTTAATCTTCTAAGTAGTTGTGTTCTATGTCTTTTGAGTTATTTGAATTTGGAATTGAAAGAATCGCAACCCATGTTGTTGTTAAAGTATTAGAGAGGTCGACACCCTCTTATAGAAAATATTCCTTCAAAGTTTTTGAAGATGATCCCATGGGTGCATTCTCATCAATCCCTCATGGAGTAATGTTGACTAAGGACACAAGGATGTATAATCATGTAAAGTTTTAGGAATACAATCATGTAAAGTTGATTGACATTTGGAAAGATAAGCTTATTGGTGATGATTTCTTGGTAAAACCTAAGTACTCAAACCTGGTCATGAAGAGGTTGGAAAGATGGAACAATTTTCCTAATTTTAGCTATGATGAAAATTTTGTGAAATGAGTCCTAAGTAGAATCCATGATAAATTCTTATGGACTGACCAACCACACCTAATATCTAAGGAGGTGATTAGGGTTGTTACTAGGCTATTGGATAAAGGTACAAGAACTATGTTCAAATCTATGAAGAATGAGGTTGTAACGAAACTTATAGGAGCTATTTTTGACAAGAGAGATTTAATGATGGAAACCATCACTATTCTGGTTGTGAAGTATGCAACTATCATGATCAATCACAAAATATACTTCACAAATAGAGAGAACTTTGTTTCAGCTACAACAATATTTGTTGACTTTGATATGGTTGTAAATGGTGTTGATTATGATATATATGAGCTTCTTCGGTTACAACTACTTGACAACTTGAAGTTGATCAAGGAAATGATGTATGCTTTCAAATTTGGTTCATTGAGTGTATGTTTGTTGTTTTATTTCATAAAAAGGATTCTGGGAAAGAGTGATGATGTAAATTGGGACTCATCCAGACTAGTGGGACATCAAATTTTTGACTATATACATAATCTAGGTAATATGAATATTCAAGATGATGCTCTAACAATATTCTTTGTTGTATTCAAAAGGAACATGAATGAAAGGGAAAGGATTTTGAGAAAAATTGTTGAGAAGTATAAAGATGACATCATATTCCATGTATCTTCTAATGAATGTGTGATTGAGGCTATTGAACCATGACCCATATGGATTCAACCTTTGGGATGTGAGGTAACAAAAGAAGTTGAAGGTTATGTGAAAATGTTGCTGAAGAATTGAAATGATCCCAATGAACCTAGGATTGGAACATATGCTGAGAAGTCTATGGAGATTCATATGGAGTAGAAAAAGCCTAAAATCATAAAGAAAGTGGAAGAAAAACTCAAAGAAGTTGGATTTACCAAAGAGGAAATTACCCTTGGAAGGACTAGAGGAGAATAGTTGGATTGTGTAGTAAAGACTAAATCTAGTTCTAGTGATAAAGGAAAAGGCCATGTTTCCTCCAGACCAACCACTAGATCTAGGAAGAGGAAAGAAACTCCTTCGGTAGCCCTTGCAAAAAGAGGAAGAAAAGAGAAAGTGAAAAGAGAGAAAAACCTCAGTGTTACTAATGACCAAGATGAAGAGGAAGAAGATCATGATGCAAATTTGGTGAGGAGAAAAAGTGGAGGCTTATCCTCTGGTGAAGGTATTTCTATAGAAGTTGTTGGTTCCAATAGAGTTCATGATATATCATCCTGTGATGATGAGGAGGTGCAAGAATTTGGTGTTCGTATGCACACCAAACCTTAATTAAGGAAGTCTAAGGTGTCTGGTAAAGCCTTTGAGGACCAGAAAGAAGAACAAGACAATTCAATAAGTTATGATCCCCACTTTAAATTAGAGGAAACTATCAATTCTTTACTACATTTTGAGAACATGCTACAACCTACAAAAAATTACTATGATAATGTTGGAGAAGAAGATAGGGAAACTCTGTTGTTAGTGGTTATTCAATATGTTGTTGTCTTATATGTTAAATGTGATGACATAAGGAAATATGTACCTGAAAGTATGTGATCATATCTGATGGAAAGGAGAGTAGAAGCTATTAGTTTTGAAGAGAAAATCAGGAATGTTGCATATAATAAGATTGGGTTTTCCCTAAACCCAAATGATTTGGAATATTTGAGGAAAATTTGTGTAGAAATGTTGCAAATGAAGAAACAGATAAACATGTTGATGACAAGAAATAAAAAGCTGACAAAGAAGATAAGGAAACAACAAAGATGATTTGGGATACAATAGAAAAATATGGGATGCTTAAAGCTAATGAGGATGTTGTTGCTAGAGATGTTGAGGAAAATATTCCTCTTGATATAGGTAACAAAGTTATTTATGAAAATATTAATGTTGAAGTTGATGATAGTGGTGAAAATAATCCTCTAGTTCTTGAGGTGAAAAGAAGATTGAAGGAGAGGTTGAGCCTGGAAAGCATAATGATGCTCCTCTACAACACACTAAAGGAGAAAAAGGAGGTAATGAGCAAGCTAATGCTGAAGAAAATAAAGGCAGTGAAGGAGGAGAAGAAAAATACAATGTTAAGGAAGAAAAGGATAAAAGTGAAGACAAAGAAAATAACAATGAAGATAATAGGGATGAAGATGAAGACAAAAAGAAAGAAAAGAAAAAAGAAGAAGAAGAGGAAATGGAATAAGAAAAGGAGGAAGATGAGAAGGAAAAGGGAGAGGAAGAAAATATAAATGAAGAATTTCTTAGGAAAACTGAAGAAAGTGAAAAGAAGATTGTAAAATATTTGAATCATTTAGGAGAATTGTCCTCTAGTAATGATGTTTTGAAAGGTCTTCTATCTAAACAAATCAGATTTCAGCCAATTATTCCCCAGGGACTTTTGAAACTTCCTATGATTGAAGGATATGTAAATGTGGAAGAGATGTATCTAGTGCATAAAGTGGTGTTGGGAGATGCTATGCAAGCATCTAGAAGGAAGGAAATTATTGAAACACATAAAAAGGGAAAAAAAATTATAGAAGATGCTCTGAAAGCTTTGCAGGAAGTCATACCTAGTGCATCCATTGATACTTCTCTTGATCCTATTGAAAACTTGAGATTGTTGTTAGATTCTTTGAAGGAGTATGCCTTTGGGCTTAGTGAAAAGACAAGACAAGAGGTTGAGGAGAGTTTGGTAGAGAAAAGGTTTCTAGAACTACATGATAGGTGTGCTCTTGGACAATCATGTGTTGAAAAGAATCTGAAAGTTGTGAAGGTTTATGAGTCAGAAGCAAATGTTGTTCTTAATTGTTGCTTGAAGTGGTTGGTTGCCACTCAAAATATTAAGGTTGTTATGGACTCCAGTGAGTCTCAACTGTCTACCACCTCTGGTACTTATATCTTATCTAAAAATTGAGACAAATCAACTTGGAATGCCATTACCATGCATAAAGGAAATTTCTTTGTCTTGCAGAAGCAAAAGGAAGAAATCATCAGAAAATTTGGTCAATTAAGTGACATTGTAAGAGTGGAATAAACTTTGGTTGGAAAAGCTCTGGCATGCACAAAAAATATTGAAAAGATAAACTTGGCACCTTATACTTCAGACGATGCAAAAGCAACTCTGATAAAGTTGGAATCTCTGAACAGGATGTTGATTGCCACAAAAGATGGCTAGGAAAAGGGAAAATCAGTTTGGGAAGGTATTCTGAAGGAGCTTCAAGGCTTGCCATCCTCTAGTTGATACATGTTTTCTTTGTTTTCTTTTGTTTTTAATGTTTTCAGTTTTTTTTGGGACACCCTTTGTCCTTGATGTGAAAGGGGGAGTGAAGTATAATGAAATGTTGGTGTTAGGGGTAGAAGTGCTATAACTAAGAAGTTTTATAAATATTCTTTTTAGCACATGTTTCCATCAATCACAAAGGGGGAGATTGTTAGAAAAATGAAGAACATCACATTTTGTTATTTTGTGTTGTCATTAATTTGACCATGATATATGAGGTGCAATTGCAAGATAAATTTTGAAGTTGTTTTGGTATTCTAGTCGGGTATCTAAACTGGTATTTTGCTTACATCCTCCAATATTCTGGTTTGCATTTCTTTAGAGTTGAAAATTTGGGTGTCTAGTTTTGGGAGATTGTTTATGACTATTGAAGACATGTATGTTCATAATATCATCTACTCTGGTGTGCATATGGCATAGTGGTATTACTCTGTTGGTTACTTTTTGTGTTGAAGTCTATTCATGGCTGACATCTTGGGTTAACTATTATATGGTGAATTAATTTTGTTGAGGACATATGTATGACCTATTCTAGGTTTGTGTCAAAATGATGTAGCATGCAGGTTGTCTTAATTACATTTTGAAGAATTTTTTTGAATTTCTAAAGCCGACAGTTGGTAATTTTTGGTGAATGAGGAGTGCATCTAATTAGGTCAACCTAATTAATGTTCACAAAGAGATTAGATATATATATCAGATAGTTTTTGAAGATTGGTAACAAAATGAAATGAGAAAAATGTGATGCCATGATGTGAAGAAGTGTGAATATGGTGAAGTGTTTCAAGTTAGTTTACTGAGCTTCATTAGAACTGAATCTGCACTCTAGGTGCACTTTATCAGTTCATTCTTTGGTTGGAAGCCATTTTTTCATTGTAAATATGTAGGCAGTGAGCCTTTATTTCAGACAGTGAGCCCTGGTAGTGAGCCACCCATTTTCTAATATCTTAGAACCAGTAATACTATATTATGAGCTGACACTCACTAGGGTTTTTCACATAAAAATCTTGGTGTTCATGTGTTTTGTGATTTCATGCTCTATTGATGCTTTTGTTTATATTTTCTATTGTATGCATTGGAATAGTTGGATGGTATCTGATCATAAAATTTAAGAAGATACTGATTCACCCCCCGTCTCAGTATATTGGACTTTCAACATTTATGCCCTAGTATCTCCTTGTAGAGAAGGAGGATTCACTACTCACGAGTTCTCTTTATTCAAAGAGCCTCATGGGGAAAACTACCCTAAACTACCTCAAGGAACAATGTGAGAGTTATATAATTAGAAAGAGCAAGTCATGAAGATTTTTTGGACATATTGACAAGCTATCATCCAAAGGATGACAATGTGGGATACAAATGATAGTGTGGTGCTCTAGCATCCCAAAGGAATGTTGGTGTCTCCTATAGACCAGAGAGTGAATTTATCATGGGAAATAGCTAAATGACGACTACTACTCTAGTTGCTAAGAACTTTTAAAGCATAGGAAAATAATAGAATGTAATATAACTGAAGAAGAGTATAGGGGTTTTCCTTAGTCAAACACTTGTTTTGGTGCTTCCACCTCCACAGACAACTAAAAGATAGAGAGAGTGAGAAGTAAGAAAATGTGATGTGATAAAAGAAAACCCCACTTCAGGAGGAGAACTTGTATCACAAAAGAGGTGATAAAAGCAATCCTTTCTAAAGGAGGAGAACTTGTATCACGAAGTAAAGATGCAATAGATAGGGGATGTGTAAAATCCAAGGATGCTCACAAGCATTAAGGGAGATGAACCTACAAGAGCCAAAGAAGTTGCAAAGAAGAAGAGAAAGATAGCTATAAGAGCCAAAAGTGTTACAAGCAAATCTGTAAGAGCTTGAGAGTGCTACAAAGATAGAAGCCAAGAGGGCTTGAAAGTGTAATAGAAGGTTGCTATAACAAACAAGAGAATTTTGCAAGCAAGAGAAAGATGGGAGAATTCCAAGATGGAGAAGAAGAGGAGAAGTTAGGAGTGAAGCTAGAAGTAGAGGAATGGAGCTAGACAGCCAAATAAATTGAAAAGATAACTTTTAAAGGGAGAAGAGAAGCAAAAAGAAGTTTCTTGATTGGTTACAAGGAATCTCAAGCCATTACCACCAACCAAAGCAGATGACAATTGGAAAAAATGAACAAAAATAGTCATTTGAATGTTGAAACATCACAAGATGCTAGCATGGTGTGTGGAAATCCACATGAAGTGCTAGTTTCCAGACACGCCATGCCACAAAATGATGTGAATGGGAAAGGAACAAGGTTTGATGCAAAGCTGACATTTGAGGGTAGCTACTGAAAAGGGGTGTTGAGCATCTTGAGAAGGTAAAAAGGCTGATGCAAGGGCTAAAATGACCATACACAAGATGCTAAGGGAGTGGACACTAAAGCATATCCAATAATGTATGTGAAATTTCAAGGGGTGCAATTTTACAACTATAAAATTTGCCCCCACTTTAGCGGGCATATAAATCTACTAAACATAAATAACATCATATTCCAAAAGGATTCTATAAAGGAAGGAGATAACTCTTTGAATCAAGGAAGAATGCCCCCAGACTAAAGACCTACAAAACAAATGCATAAGACAAGAAAATCCTACACCAGACAACAATGTTAGAACATTAAAAACTAAAGGATTCAAGTTAGCAAAGTAAAGAGACCTTGATGTAAAAGGTTGTCTCAGTACTATCCATCATCCCAAAATTAAGAAATAACACATAGAAGAGTTCTAAAATGAAGAGAGGAAGGGCATATAATTAGGATGAAGAATATGTAGATCTTCAATCTGGTATATACAAAAGAGAAGAGAAGACAAAAAATAATTTAAGAGAGAGATGGAGAAGATATAAAGGAATGGAAATTCTAAGAGAGGTGGCTCCATAGGTCTTCAAACCCAAGGAGAGTTGAAAAAAGTGCAATGAAGTCCTACAAACCAACAATGAGCATATCTTGTAGGATAAAAGTGTCTTATAGGCCCATAAACCTGTAAGGACGTAACCCCCAAGATCTCTCACATGAAGGAAGCCCCGTGAAGTATGCACCTTATAGACCCAAAGACCTATAAGAAGGTATCCCCCAAGATCTCTCACATGAATGAAACCCAAATGAAACCACCTTACAGGCTCGCAGACCTACAAGGAGGCATCTCCCAAGATCTCTCACATGAGGGAAACCTAATGAAATAAGCACATTATAGGCCCACAAACCTGTAAGGAGGCATCCCCCAAGATCTCTCACATGGAGGAAACCCAGAGAAGTAAACACCTTACAAGCCTGCAAACCTACAAAGAGGCATCCCCCAAGATCTCTCCCATGGAGGAAACCCAGAAATGCAAGAGGACTCTGCAGAGTCAGACTAGAAAGTGGCTTCACAAGTGCACCTATGAAGTGACATGTTTATCCACATATAAAGCATGTCTGAAAATGAAGCAGCCACATAGGAAATCAAGTAGAAACTCATGCAAACTGTTGACAAAATGGAAGTATTTAAAGGGGTCCCTCAAGAACCCTTCAAAAGAAGAGGGATACACTCAAGGGAAACATTGTTTGAAATGTGAGGGCTAGTCATGCTGCCCCAAGCTAGATGCAAATGATTTCACTCAAGAGAAAAGCTTTCAAAGGGGTTCCCTTAGGAACCCTTCAAAAGAGAAAAGGGGTCCACTGAAGGTTATGTGCAGGATCATGATGGGCCAAAAAGTGGCAATATCATGGGTACTTGTAGGGTATGTGGCTGATGACTTTTTTAAACCCAAAATTGATGAAATGAAAAGGGTTTTAAAAGAGATTCTTAGCTTTGCACCAATATAAATTATGCTTTAATTTGAATTTAATAAATAATTATTATTAATTTTCATTTGAATTATGACTAAAGTCCTAATTGATAGGTTGATTGAAAAACATCTATAGCTTTCAAACAATATCACATTTTTTGAATCCAAACATACATCACATTCTATGCTTCTCATACTATAGGATTAAAAAAAAAATTGAATTTCATGAAGTTTTGACCAAGTTAAGGTGGTCAAACTTATGAGTTTTTATATTTTTAAAAGTTATAATTAAAAAATCATAATTAATTATTTACTTAGAAGAAAATTACAAAAAAATATGCATCACATAGGACATGAGTCCTCTACTTATGTCTAAAATCTTGTAAAAAAATATTATCATTTTATTGTGGTTAGGGTGGTCGACAGACACTTCTTATTTTTTCCCTAAAATTTAAGTACTATTGCATTGAAATTTCAAATTTCACCAAATAGATTTAAAAAAAAAAAACCTAGTAGTTTAGAAACTACAATCAATTTGCTATAGATTCTATTCTTACATATTTTTTAAATAATATAGATAACTTATTCAAATTTTTATTTCAAGTTGTCTAACTCTGATTTTTCTAAAAATTTTGCCACTTAAGGGCTTGTTTTTTTCATGATGATCCTACACATACCCTCAAGGGATGATTCATTTAAAAGATAGAGAAAATATAGGGGGTTCTTCAAAGGACACACATCTACAAAACAAGTTAAAGTTATCACTACCCCCAACATACAGGGGAGATACTCAGAACATACAGGATAGAGGTAAACCTCGATATCACTTGTCATTTGAAGAAGAGGTAGGTGTATCAATCAAATGGGAGTTTGATGGTACTAAAATCACAAAAAAAAAAAAAAATTCCTTCAAGGCCTTACATTCACTAGTGGAATGGCCAGGCACTAGATGGTATGCACAAAAAGAATTCTTTGCGTTATAATGTTTGTGGAATTTCTTACGTGTAAGAGACTGAATAGTAATTAAGATAGCTTTTAGAAGCCTCAAAAATATATGATCTTTCTTATACAAAGGATGAGGAGTGAGAAGCAACCCTTTCTCTCATGGAGAAATACTTGACTACTCACAAGAAGGCAGCATAGAGATAGTAGATAATGGAGGATCTACATGGAGAGTATTATTCCAACAATGGGGATTATACTCCTCTACAAGATCACCATCATCTTTCCTAATAGGACTGCCTACATTAACCTCCTTAACATAAGTGTGATCATCTTCCTCAAAAGGAGGATCAACACTAAGAACATTACAATTTGCATTCACCTTATCCCATGATACAGAAGAATGACCATCTTCGATAGTGGGTTTGAATGATGCTATTGGAAGGTCTACATGCATCAGGTTGACTTTATATTACCTAATGAGGGAATCTTTAAATCTAAAGAACCATAATCATCACCAAGACATGTATTCTTGTGAGAGAAGGTAGAAGGAGCACACTTAGGACTCCTTGCTTTAGAAGGATCTTTTTCAGGGACATTTATCTCAAGAGTATCCTTTGTAGTAGGTGTTGCTAGAGTAAGCATCTACACATTGGAAGGAATTGAAGGAATAAGAGTAGGAATAAACAAACTTGACCAGAAGCTACCATTTCACATAAGTGAATAGCCACAAGGTCAACCTTGACTATGGCTACTTGATTATTGCAATTGAACTTAATAGATTTATGCAAGGCAGATGGGACTGCACCCATAGCATGAATCCATGGTCCACCAAGATGAAGGTTATATTGTATAACTTTTCTGACATAACATGTACAAGGATAGGTAAAGTAACATGTCCCAGCATCAAAGGAAATACTATCATGCCTAGGGCTTGGCGCTCGACATTATTGAACCCATGAATGTCAATAGAAGAAGCATTAAGAGAAAATGAATCAATATTAATCTTAGGCAATAGATCGATGCTACATACATTAAGCACTGAATCAGCATCAATGAGAGTACATTTGATGCTGATATTATTAATGTTGATTATAATCATTGGAGGATCTGCTTGCTTATGTACTTCCAGAGGCGAGAGTTCCTAAGGATAGAATGTAATATTTGGAAAATTTTCATGAATATGAGCTATCGACGCATCAGCATCTATCGACCTAGTGGAAGAAGGCAATAGGATCTTTTGCAAGGCTTCCTAAAGCATACCTTGATAAACCAAAGTAGACTGAAGGAAGTCCCATAGTGAGATTTTAGCTAGAGTAACTTGGAGTTGCTTGACAAGATCATAATCACTAGGTGCTTTAGTTGTAGGTTTAGGTGCTTGAGGAAGGCTTGGTTGTTTATTCATTCCATTCTTCTAAGTATGGGCAATCGTTCTATAAGAGGTAGCATTAGAAAGGTTAGGAAAGTCATTATCAAATGGAACACCATTAATAGAACAAACCCTTTTAGGAGAAGGCCTAGCTAGAGTTAGGTAAATTATTCGTCTCTTTGGCCTTTGATGGGAAACAAAGACATAGATTACATTTACAAAATCATCACAACTAGTGGAATAATCATTTGAAGAAGTATTCTCAACATCGATCAAATGAGGGTCGGATGTGGAAGGAGGTTCATCATTCACTAATACATCACCTCTAAAAGAAAGTGCATAAGAACAAAGATGAGATTCATCATTCCCCAATGCAACATCTCTAGAAGAGAGTGCATTGAGATAAAAAGATTCATCATTCACTAATGCATCATCTCTAGAAGAGAGTGCATTGGAATGAAGAGAAGGTAGAATAATATTAAGAAAGGTATCAATGATTTCATCTTCTTGCATCAAAATATCCTCTAAAGTAAGAGGAATTTCGTGAGAAGGATCAAAGACACCAAGTGACATGGGTAAAGCCAATTCACTATCACATGCATGAAATGGAACATCATTAACACTTTGAATAAAACTAGATACTAAAATAATAAAAGAAGATATTAAATTCGAAGTGGAATTTGAGGTCAAAAATTGCTTCGGTTCTTAAAATTTAATAGCCAAAGGCATGGTATTTTAGGGATTGAACTAGTTATCTAGGAGACCTTTCCAATAGTGCAAATGGTTCCGAATTTTAAGCACCGAGTCAAAATTTATGACCCCAACAAGTAAGGGTAAATAAATTCCTAGTTTTTTAGAAGATTCCTTCTTCACATTGGGTTCACAAAAATGTAGAGAAGATGGATTTGATACTCATGGGTTCTCTTTATTCAGAGAGCCTCACAAGGTGAACTACCTTAAACTACCCCAAGGAACAATGTGGGAGTTCTAGAATCAGAAAGAGTAGGTCATGAAGATTTTTTGGACAAACTAACAAGCTCTCGACCAAAGGATGACAATGCGGGATACAAACGACAACACGACATGTGGCATCCCAGAGGTGTGCTAGTGTCTCATATAGACCAGAGAGAGAATTTATCACAAAAATTAGCTAAATGACTACTGCTCTGATTGTTGAGAACTTCTAAAGTACAAGGAAATAATGAAATGTGATAGAACTGAAGAAAAGTAAAGAATAAATGATAAAGTAAGAGAATAAGAGATAGAAAAATGCTCATGAAAATCCAAGTAATGAAGCCTCTAGCTAATAAATATCTTCAATACTTGCGTTTATAAGATTCAGAGAAAGTGTTGGGGTTGTATGGGGATTTTCCTCAGTCAAACCCTCATTTAGGTGTTCCCACCTCCATGGATAGCCAAAAGATAGAGAGAGTGAGAAGTAAATCAAATGCGGTGTGATAAAAGAAAACTCTACTAGAGGAGGATAACTTGTATCACAAAAGAGGTGATAAAAGCAATCCCCGCTTGAGGAGGAGAACCTATATCATGAAGTAAAGATGCAATACATAGGGGATGTGTGAAATCCCAGGATGCTTGCAAGCATGAAGTAAGGGAGATAAATTTGCAAGAGCCAAAGGAACTACAAAGAAGAAGAGCAAGATAGTTGCAAGAGCCAAGAGTGTTGCAAGAATTTTTGTAAGAGCCTAAGAGTGTTACAAAGAAAAAAGCCAAGAGGGCTTGAAAGTGTTGTAGAGGGCTATTATAACAAACAAAAGAGCTATGCATTCAAGAGAAAGATAGGAGAATTCCAAGATGGAGAAAAAGAGGAGAAGTTAGGATTGAAGCTAGAGAGCTAAATGAATTGAGAAGATAACTTTTAAAGGGAGAAGAGAAGCAAAAAGAAGTTTCTTTGGTGGTTACTAGGCATCTTGAGCGATTACCACCAACAAAAGTAGATGACAAGTAGAAAATATGCATGAAAATGATCATTTGAACATTGAAACATCACAGGATTCTAGAGTGTCATGTAGACATCCACATGAAGCGCTGGTGTTTAGACACATCACACTAAAAAATGACATAAAGGGGAAAGGAACAATGTTCAATGCAAAGCTAACATGTGAGGATAGCTATTGAAAAATGGTGTTGAGCATCCTAAGAAGAGAAAATGTTGATGCGGGGGATAAAATGATCCTACATAAAATGCTAAGGGACTGGACACTAAAGCAGTTGTAAGAATGTATGTGAAATTGCAAGGGGTGCAATTTTATGACTATACATTTTTCCCCCACTTTAGCAAGCATATAAATCTACAGTAGTATGCACACTAAAGGAAATCTACTAAACAAAAATAAAATCATATTCCAAAAGGATACTTTAGAGGATGCAGATAACTCTTCAAATCCAAGAAGCATTCCCCCAAGCTGAAGAAATGCAAAACAAATGCATTAGACAAGAAAATCCTACACCATACAACAATATTAGAGCATAAAAAACTAAAGAATTTGAGTTAGCAAAGTAAAGATATCTCGATGTAAAAGGTTGTCTTAGTACTTTGCATCATCCCCAAATTAAGAAATAACACATAGAAGAGTTCTAAAATGAAGAGAGGAAGGACATATACTAAGGATGAACAAGATGCAAATCTTCAATCTGGTATATACAAAAGAGAAGAGAAGAGAGAAAATAATTTAAGAGAGAGATGGGGAAGCTAGAAAGGAAAGAAAATTATAAGAGAGGTGGCTCCATAGGTCCTCAAACCCAAGGAGAGTTGAACAAAGCACAACAAAGGCCCATAGACCATAGAGTTGAACAATACTTGTTTACAATTTCTAAGAGATCCTGATTTTTTATAAAACCATATATTTTTAGAAAATATAATGATTTAAGCATTGAAAAGTTCAATTTAAATTATTTCAATTGGAGAGAGTTTGATCGAACCACCTTAGATCAAACCCCCTTGGATAGAACCCCGCTAGTTTTAAACCATACTTATAATCGAGTCTCCTTTACACCTATCAAAATGGTTGTTAAAAGCCACTTATGATTTACCTTTTGGGGGATAAAATGAATTCATTTAAAATTTATTTTTTGTAAGTATGTAGTGTTAGCTCTCAAAAATGCAGGCTAAATGCCTCAAGAGGCTGCCAATCTCTTGATATGCTTTAGGGTAACAGACAAGGCTAAGAGAACTCAACCTTCTACTCTTTAGGTGCTACTAAACCTAGGTAGGTGTACCTTTTGAATTAAGTAGTCTTATCTTATGATTATCCTTCTGAAATGCTTTTTCCACAATGGCAGATGACAATGAACAAAATGAAATCAAACTTGATAGCAATCTTAAGATCTAAATCCTAAAATGCTTAATTAATAGATATAAAGAAACTAAATGAATTCAAATGATGAAATTGCAGAGACCAGTGCCTTATTGGGTATGCAGAGTCAGATGAAATAGAAGTGGGCAACTTATTCTGGCAGAAAATCAAATTTCATGCATATCATCTATTCATAACTTGTATAAACAATGCAAGATTATGACTACTAAGCTCTACTTTAATAATCCAGATGAATCTTCCTGATTACTATGATCAACAAAAAGGATTTAATCTCTACTTGAGAGAACCAGTCAATTAATCACACAAATACAACAAATGTGCATTGATAAACTAAAAGTAAACTTGTTACATCAATTTGAACAACCAAAAAGAATCAACTTGGAGACAACTTCAACAATACTTTTCAATAAGTTCAACATACAATCGACACCAAAAATAACCTGCCACACCTGATGATTTTCATTGAATTCACCATTTGAAAACATACACATAGTCTCTGATAAGAGAAAATTATTCTACTATAGCCATTCCTAATCTACTATCTGTAATCTAAAATCTCCCTCCAACAATTACAATCGGGGTGCATATTTATACCCAGCATTAAAAAAAAAAAAACATTTGAAACTCAATGTAGGCCCAACACAAAATTCAGGCTCAAACAATGTTGGCCTGCAACGGTTATTTTAGCAATTACATGTCGGCCACAAGATTTGTATTTCTGCCATTCATTAGTGAGACAGTCGGTGAGATATCCCTGCAGGTATGATGAAGGCAACTATATTGTCAATCGCTCCTGCCCATGTTCCTCTACTCTTCGTACTTAGCCGTGACCATTTGTTCGCAATGTCGAAGTCAGGAAGCATCGCATTGTCCCATATATGTCACTGTAGCTTATCGCTCTCGAGGAGACCTCTTGTAGATTTCATTACCTTTCCCCAAAAGCCCCTATGCATTTTGAGTCACCGAGACAAGAGAAAACTCTCGTCGAGAAGCATCTTCCACATGTATGTTGCTGTGACTTTCAAAGTCGGGAAGACGTTATAAAGATTACCGAGTTATAGCGAAAGTTCATATGAAACATATAGGTCACCGAGACATATGATTTTTCCTACTGACGAGGACCCTCTATCGCTATAACCACCAACCCTCAGCGAGACGTCTTGTAGAGCGAGTTGTTATACCAAAAGCCGAGCTCACACTTGTTCACCAAGACGAATCAAAACTCTCGCCGAAAGTTGTTTCAGGGAAACCCATTGTACTCTATCATTGAGACATATGGAGATGCCATGACATCCTCTTAAAAACATTAACTCATGCCGATATGATGTATTTTGCTCCCCGGTTGGTGAGACAAGATGAGTTTGATAAGAGCCTCTGCCGAGGATCAAACTTACACCAATATGTTGTATCCTTCCACCACTGTTTAGCAAGACAAGAAAACCTCGCTGAGACATAATGCTGATATCGCCAAGCTTACACCGATGGACCACCATATACATAGTCAGGGAGACATGTTGAATTTGTTAATACGCCACCTCGACGGCCAAAACATAAGCTGATAACTACCAACAGATGACATCTTCAATCACCATGACAATGCCAAAGTCCTACTGAATGCTGCCTGCATACAAGCCTCAATCATTGTGACATCAAATGAGGCTTGCCAATAGGAAACACAAACTCATGCAATCAGAAAACACATAATGGGTCAGGGAGACAATGGTATTCTCACACTGATGTAGACCAGAATGTAAAAATGCATGACTCAATGGATTCAAAGGGGCAATATGGGAAAAATATAGATGAAATATGCATACAGTGGGACCAAATCAAGAAATTTATGAGTGAAATTTTATTTAAAATCATCAGATTTTTACAGATCTAATAGTGGCTCCGTCTGGGGATGAATGATAGTTAGATCATTGCAAGGATCCAGATCTTTGGGTGAGTAGACTAGACACAAAATGATGAACCAGTGAGTAGAAATGGAAATGGAAATGAAGCATGAAAGAATGAATGCAAAAAGAATGCAAGATGGAAGTGAAATGGATGCAAAATGTAGGTGAACGACCAACCTAAACTACTGTGCATGGAAAATAAATTTAGAGAGGATAAGCAAGATTTGTCCATGCACTAGCAACCCTTAATACTTTGTGTTTTAATTTCTCCTGTTCTGAGCTATTACAATTTGAAACTCCAACCATGCTTTCCCCTGTCAAATACCTGGTTTTGTCTTGAGTTCATCAGATTGTTCTTGAAGATACTTATGCAATCTTTCCTATCACTGTTATTGCAAGTTCTCAGAGTATCATCATGCTTGGTTTATGATCTGATTAGGATCTAAACTAATTGCATTTGAATGCTTAACGTTTACAAATCCTGAAATCCAAA
This sequence comes from Sequoia sempervirens, assembly GCA_007258455.2. Classification (NCBI taxonomy): domain Eukaryota; kingdom Viridiplantae; phylum Streptophyta; class Pinopsida; order Cupressales; family Cupressaceae; genus Sequoia; species Sequoia sempervirens. The sequence continues at coordinate 175,900,402 of VDFB02058242.1, read as the reverse complement.
TTACATAAACAAAATTAACACAGTAACATGTGAATTAAGTGGAAATACAATTCATGCTTACATTATTGAAATTATGCATTAAAAACTGAAGGTGAAAAACAAAATTAAGAGAGAAGAAGATAGAAAGTGCAAACGATCTAATAATGGAGTTCGCCACAAACATGACTACGTCTCCGGCTCTGCTCCAATAGAGTGAGATCGATCCAATTAATCTCCAAAAATAAAATTACAATTGCACCAAGACCATTCATTCTAGCACTTTGGCAGCATGTCAATACTTCGATGTACAAAAATGGCTCAAAAATCTCCACAAGATCCCTCTTTTGTATCACCTGTTTCTTTTCTTCATCACTTTACCAAAAACTCTTCCCTTTCAACCTCCCTTCGACCCATTTTTTATACAAGAATTTTACCAAAATTGGGTAATAACTACTTTATTTTTACAAATCCCACATATCACCCATATAAGGTAAGATTTTCAAATATCTTCCTTATTTACAAATAAAAATATCAAATCCCCCACTATAATCTTTTAAAATAATTTAGAGCCCTTAATTTATTTCATTTCCGGGCTAAGCTTATTTGGGGGTTGTTATTTAATTTTTAATATCTTAACTAATAACCATTTAATGGTTATTTAGTTTAGATTTGCGGGCTGAGACAAGCTTATAAGAAACCCGCTCACAACATATTCTAAATATAGTGCATGGTGCAACGGTTTGCATTTCTTTTACTAGGCGGGTGGTTGGAGGTTCCAACCCTGCCATGTATTTTTATTGCCAATTTTCAACACTTATTTAACAAAATAAAACTGCCTCACGCATTGGTAACCAACACCGCGTGGTATAACGGTTGACCGGATTTGTAGGGAATGGAGGGTGGAGGGTTCGAATCACTCCAACAACATTTTTACCAAAATGTAAACAAACACAACAACTTGCCAGAGGAGGACAAGGGTGCCACGTGGCGTGTCAAGGAGGTGCCATGTGGCCTAATTTAATTCACCGCCCTGTGATGATGTATATGCTAACTGGACAATTGGTGATGTGTCCCAAGGTGCCACATGGCACCCAACGATGTGCCATATGGGATTTTATTCATCCACAGGTTCCCACATGTCATCCGATGATTGGCCGAGAGGATTGTGTCTGACCGTACCATGCTGCTATCAGTAAAGTCAACCAAACTTTGACTGCTCATATCTTGTGCAAACGATGTCAGATTTTGATGAAACAAATGTTGCTAGAATTATCTCGATGAGCTCTTTGACTTGATGTTGCTTCTGTCAATTTTTGAGATAATCATTTTTTATGCTTTTTGGATGCCCCTTGTGCCTGTTTGACCAAAAGTTTGACTGTTGTAACTTGAGCAAACAGAGTCCTTTTCACTCCATTCAAGTTGCATTGGAATCAGGAAATCAGGCTCTTTCTAATGGTGCTAAAATATAGAATATTGGAGATTCTTCAATTTTCAGTGAAAACATCCCCCGGATCAGGCCTCCCCACTAGAGAACTTTTGGACCTCCAAAACTGGCATTTATTCAAACATTAAGTGAGGACTTGGCCTCCCCAATTGTCCTATATCATCTATACATATGTATACCTAGCTCACAATCACAATGAAGATTGCAACAACATTGTTGAATATAAACATCATTCTATCACTTTCATAAGCATCTACATCAACTGTCGTAGCCACTAACCAACAAACGTTGACTAACATCAAGCTTAACAATAATGCAGATATGAAAGAGAACAAATCAACAACATATTGATTGACAAAACAAATGTTGCTAGAATTATCTCGATGAGCTCTTTGACTTGATGCTGCTTCTGTCAATTTTTGAGACAATCATTTTTTATGCTTTTTGGATGCCCCTTGTGCCTGTTTGACCAAAAGTTTGACTGTTGTAACTTAAGCAAACAGAGTCCTTTTCACTCCGTTCAAGTTGTGTTGGAATTAGGACGTTGCGCTCTTTCTGATGGTGCTAAAATCTAGAATATTGGAGATTCTTCAATTTTCAATGAAAATATCCCCCAAATCAGGCCTCCTCACTGGAGAACTTTTGGACCTCCAAAAGTGGCATTTATTCAAACATTAAGTGAGGACTTGGCCTCCCCACTTGTCTTGTATCATCTGTACATCTGTATACCTAGCTCATAATCACAATGAAGATTGCAACAACATTGTTGAATATAAACATCATTCTATCACTTTCATAAGCATCTACATCAACTGTCATAGCCACTAACCAACAAACGTTGACTAACACCAAGCTGAACAATAATGCGGATATGAAAGAGAACAAATCAACAACATATTGATCTCTTACAATAGAAACATTTTTACCCAAGGGACCATCAATTTTTTAAATCACCATTCCCTCATGCTGTACTGTGGGTGCATCCTATGACATTTGACCCTGGTGAGCTACTCCAAGTTCCTGTCTAGAACCACCTATACTGTTAGACATAAGAGTTAAATCTTTACTTGCATTAATTACCCTCTTTAACTACCCTGTGTTTGTAGAAGAATGATCAGTCTTAATCCTGTGAGAATTTACAATATACTGAATGTCATCTTTAAACAAATAATAATGATTCTTTTCCCTGTAGAAAATAGCTTTTCGATCATATAAATAAGGGCTACCTAGAATTATCCCACAAATCTCTAGTGGAACCACATCAAACTGTACTTCATCCACAAACTTACTAGTGATTGCAAATTTCAAAGTGCATTGTCTTGTTACTTGCAATTTATCATTTTTGCAAATCTAGCCTAGTGGATTTGGTTTCTTATGCAATGTAGTTTTCAATCCCAAGTTTCTTACAACATCTTCAGAAATTAAGTTAACTTGAGAACCACTATCTATGAGTGCATCAATTTTAATGTTGTTAACAACAACCCTTAAATGAAATATCTCATTCTTTTTCTTATCTTCAAATACATCATCAACTTTAGAAGTAGAAGCACAACTATCAAAGGAAACATTGGAATTAGGAGCTTTACCTTTCATACCCATAGCTGTTATCTTAGTTTCATCATCAAAATCAGAACCAAGATCCATAGCAACATTTGAAGACTCCTTCTTACCTTTCTATTTCTGATTTTGTCTCTGAGCCCACTTAGGCTTCAATTTGGGATGCAACTTCCAAAAATGATCTTCATCATGACCCTTCTTATCACAATGAGAGCAAGAAAACTTGTCATCCTTCTTGACTGTAGCTGTCTTCTTTCATTTACCTATCTCTGCATTCTTAGAGGACTTCTTTATAGAGTTATTATTATCAAACTTATCAATAAAAGAACCCTTTCCTCTCAACTCTAAGTGTGTAGCTTGAATAGACACTTCATCTAAATTACAAGGGTTCAAAACCAAAATGGAATGTCTAAGATATGAATGAAGACCTCCTATGTAATTTAACAAAGTATCCTGGGTGTACAAAGGTACATTTAATGCAATAGCATTCTTTCTAAATTCATGGGTGTACTCTTGGACAGTTTGACCTTTCCATTGTTTAAACACTTGCCAATTCATCATTAATTGCTGCATGTGACCTAAGGGACAAAATTGTTTTTTAAGGGCATTAATAAATTCTAACCAAGACAAATTGACTTTACCATGTTGGGAGATTTCTGCTCTAGTCCTACTCTCCCACCAAGTTAGAGTTGTACCCCCTAACTGAAGAGTAGCAGGTTGGATCCTATCAACAACATCTACGAGGCTTTGGAATCTACAATAGACTTCAACCTATTGAATCCAATCATCTAGTTTTTCAGCATCTAATTCACCACAATATTTTGGCAAGTCAAATTTTAAATCCAATTTGATCTTAGGCTTATGCCCACTCTTGAAAGGATTAAAAGAAATAGAATGAGGAGAAGATGGAGAAGAAGGAGAAGATGGAGGAGAAGGAGAAGAGGGTGGATCTGGTTGTTTTTCACCATCTCCATGATGTTTCCTTTTCTTGTCTTTACTAGCATCTTGCTTCAATGAACCTCCTTCAAGTTCCTTCCGCTCTTGACTCTCTTGGAAAATTATGTCCACCTTAGCCTTCATCTCGAGGAATGCTCTACAAAACTCCTACTCACTGATTTCTTCAGGAACCTCCATTTCAGACACATACATCTTCAGAAAACTTCACTTCCTGATCTTGGGATCAAATTCTTCAAGCTTGCCTTCGCCCTTCTGAATCCTAGATCTTGTTAGCATTCAAAAAAAAATGCAATACTAGCCACTAAAAGCTCTGATACCACTTGATCTAATTAGGATCTAGACTAATTGCATTTGAATGCTTAACGTTTACAAATCATGAAATCCAAATTACATAAACAAAATTAACACATTAACATGTGAATTAAGCGGAAATATAATTCATGCATACATTATTGAAATTATGCATTAAAAACTGAAGGTGAAAAATAGAATTGAGAGAGAAGAAGATAGAAAGTGGAAACGATCTGATAATGGAGTTTGCCACAAACATGACTATGTCTGCGGGTCTGCTCCAATAGAGTGAGACCAATCTGATTAATCTCCAAAAATAGAATTACAATTGCACCAAGACCATTCCTTCTAGCACTTCGGCAATATGTCAATACTCTGATGTACAAAAATGGCTCAAAAATCTCCACAAGTTCCCTCTTCCATATCACCTATTTCTTTTCTTCATCACTTTACCAAAAACTCTTCCCTTTTAACCTCCGTTCGACCCCTTTTTATACAAGAATTTTACCAAAATTGGGTAATAACTACTTGATTTTTACAAATCCCACATATCACCCATGTAAGGTAAGATTTTCAAATATCTTCCTTATTTACAAATAAAATCTCAAATCCCCCACCATAATATTTTAAAATAATTTAGAGCCCTTAATTTATTTCATTTATGGGGTAAGCTTATTTGGGGGTTATTATTTAATTTTTAATATCTTAACTAATAACCATTTAATGGTTATTTAGTTTAGATTTGTGGGCTAAGAAAAGGTTATAAGAAATCCGCTCACAATATATTCTAAATATAGTGCATGGTGCAATGGTTTGTATTTCTTTTACTAGGTGGGTGGTTGGAGGTTCCAACCCCGTCGTGGCTTTTTATAGCCAATTTTCAACACTTATTTAACAAAATAGAACCACCTCACATATTGGTAACCAACACCTCATGGTATAACGGTTGGATGGATTTGTAGGGAATGGATGGTGGAGGGTTCAAATCCCTCCAACAATATTTTTGACAAAAACAAAATAAACACAACAACCCGCCAGAGGACAAGGGTGCCACGTGGCCTAATTTGATTCGCTGCCCTGTGATGATGTATATGCTGACTGGATGATTGGTGACGTGTCCCAAGGTGCCACATGGCACTCAACAATGTGACACATGGATTTTTATTCATCCACAGGTTGCCATGTGTCATCCGATGATTGGCTGAGAGGACTATGCGCTGATTGTACCATGTTGATGTTAGCTAAGTCAACCAAACTTTGACTGCTCATATCTTGTGCAAACAATGTTAGGTTTTGATGAAAGGAATGTTGCTAGAATTGTCTCGATGATCTCTTCACCTTGATGTTGCTTCCGTCGATTTATGAGACAATCATTTTTTATGCTTTTTGGATGCCCCTTGTGCCTGTTTGACCAAAAGTTTGACTAGTCGTAACTTGAGCAAACGAAGTCCTTTTCACTCCATTCAAGTTGCATTGGAATCAGGACGTCGGGCTCTTTTTGATGGTGCTAAAATCTAGAATATTGGAGATTCTTCAATTTTTAGTGAAAATATCCCCCAGATCAGTTTGGCCCAAAATCCCTACACCATCCTGCAGTTCAAATTCTTCAACATCTCGAGACAAACCCCTGTTATTTTCAACATTCAAAATGCATGCACATGAAATAAAACATTTCTCATTATCTTTCTCACTGTTATGTATTATGAAACACTCTCCCAACTATATAAAAATTTCACAATCAAGTGCTTCTCTTGAAAAATGAAAAACTCTGTCATATCACTGCTATTTGAGGAAAACAAGTCAAAAACCTTTTGCACTTCTTTAGCATCTCTATTGGGAGAAAACACTAGATCATGACTCATATCCTCCATATCATGCATATGTGAACTAATAAAATATGGACTTCTATCATCCTTGGTATGCAAACAAATGTCTTCTTCACATGGGTTAGAAATTTCAAAAACACATTCCTCTTCTTGAATAGACACATGCATATGGTCAACTTCAAAAGTTTCATCATCAACTAGACCCAGAGCTTCAAGATCACCCTTATGTATATATCTCTGATAATCAAGAGTTAACAAATCTGAAATCTGCTCATAGATGAGTAAACAAGTTTCCACATTTTCATTATTATAGTCATACTCATCATTTTTGTCATTATCAAAAAGAGGCCCAGGATCATCAGAGAATGAAAAATTACCAGCACAGTCATTTGTTCCATAACTTGAAACATCCCTTTGTTTATCTAAAAATACCTCTTACTCAACATCAATTGGATCTGAACATACTTGAAATTCATTCTGGGGCAAACCTCTGCAAAACATTATCTGATCCTCTTTTAAATCTTCATCATGCAATGGGCCTGAAATTTTTTGGAAACCATTCTCAAATTTACAACCCTCCACATCGAATGTATATTTGTAGCTTTCAACTACAGCTAGAGGCATTGTATATTCACTATCAACATTTCCCATTGCCTCTTCATCTTGATCTTCATAAGAGGTAGAAGAATCCCCTTGTTGTAGATAAAAATCTATAGGTATATCTTCAAAATATGAATATTCATTGGATCCCTCAAAACACACACTACTTTCCTTGTCATAATCTATTATGCAAGAGAGATATCTTGTACCTTCATCTTCATTATGCAAGCTATCACAGGAATCATACTGACTTGCACATATCTCATCTTCTATTGGAAGCATTGTTTGATCAATTTCTCTATACTCATCAAAAATACAATCATTGGAATCGACCTTGATAGTGTTCTCATACCTTATCTTCTCCATGGCATCAATGAATTTTTTCAAGTGATCATAGGCATGTTGTATTGATGACATTGACCAATAAGCTGATTCAGGCTCCCATGCTTTTATGAACTGTGGAACAAAGATGGGTCTTGTAGGCTTACAATTAGGAGGCAATTGCATATAGACACTTATCATCCTATTGTATAGAGAAGTCAAATCTTCTCCTTCATACCTGCTTATGGCGAGAAATGCATCGAAGGGGTAAACTCCATACTCTGATTGTACGCTAAAGTATTGGATTTGAGAATACACATACTCAGCTTCTTCTTCAAATTGTTGATCCTGGCATACATATTGCTGCAAATTATGATTTTCTTGAATCTCCAATAACCCATGGGAAGCCCAATTTGGTGCAGACAGATCTCCATATTCCTCGAGAAATCGATCCTGAAATCCTTAGAGAGATTTAATAGAAGCTACTAGTAGGCTATTGAACCAATCCCTAACATCTTCAATAAGTGATATCATAAACAGCCTCATATGTAAATCCTCATATGGCATATCCAAACCCTCGATGAAATCATTGAAGCTCACTAAATGATCCTCAGCAGTGATTGCGGCACTCCCTATAAACTTAGGGACAAGGCTTCTCCAATTCATATCCATAGTGTAAGGGTACCGTTGAAACCCTATCAGATCAAATTGCTTGATCATTATTCTGCACAGATGGGGAGGGATAGGTGGGTACATATTTTGTTGTGCATGATATGTACTGTATCCATTGTAGAAATTTCCAAATGTATTATCAGGCGCATGAGGGGCCCAATATCTTCTTGTATTTATGTAATCGTTCATTCCATATACAAATTCCATTCTTCGTCAAACTTTTTTCATAGTTGCCACCTACTTTTCCAAAAGTAGGAAAATGACTATTTCTGATCTATTCCCCAACAGAATCACTCTTTCTGAAATTATAACCTTTTCTACAATGACTCTATATGATGGTCTTCAACCGAATTTTTTGATCTTTTTCCCTAGTAGAGTCACCAATTTTTTAGTTGCGTGACTCAGATGGGGAGCTGCAAACTACACAATTATGAATCTTTATTTCAATACCTGATTTAAAAATTTGTATGACTCTATAAGGCAAGGCTGCCTGCCACCAAATTTTCTCAAGTTATTCCCCAGCGGAGTCGCCAATTTGTTAGCTCTCAAAAATGCAAGCTGAATGCCTCAAGAGGCTTCCAACCTCTTGATATGCTTTAGGGTAACAGACAAGGCTAAGAGAAATCAAACTTCTACTCTTTAGGTGCTACTAAACCTAGGCAGGTGTACCTTTTGAATTAAGCAGACTTATCTTATGATTATCCTTTTGAAATGCTTTGTCCACAATGGAAAATGACAGTGAACAAAATGAAATCAAACTTGATAGCAATCTTCAGATCTAAATCCTAAAATGCTTAATTAACAGATATACAAAAACTAAATGAATTCAAATGATGAAATTACAGAGACCGGTGCCTTTTTGGGTATGTGGAGTTAGATGAAACAAAAGTGGGTAACTTATTCTAGCAGAAAATCAAATTGCAGGCATATGATATGTTCATAAATTATATAAACAATGCAAGATTATGACTACTAAGCTCTACTTTAATAATCTAGTGAATCTTCCTAATTACTGTGATCAACGAAAAGGATCTAATCTCTACTTGAGAGAACTAGTCAATTAATCACACAAACACAACAAATGCACACTGATAAACTGAAAGTAAACTTGTTACATCAATTTAAATAACTAGAAAGAATCAACTTGGAGATAGCTTTAGCAATACTTTTCAATAAGTTCAACATACAATCAACACCAGAAATAACCTGCCACACCTGCTGATTTTTATTGAATTCACCATTTGAAAACATGCACATAGTCTCTAATAAGAGAAAATTATTCTATAGTAGCCATTCCTAATCTACTATCTATAATCTAAAATATCCCTCCAATAATTACAATCGGTGTGCATATTTATACCCAGCATTAAGAAAATAAAACATTTGAAACTCAATGTCAACCCAGCACAAAATTCGGGCTCAAACAATGTCAGCCTGCAATGGCTATTTTAGCAATTACATGTCAGCCACAAGATTTGTATTTTTGTCATTCATCAGTGAGACAGTCGGTGAGATATCCATGCAGGTATGCCAAAGGCAACCATATCGTCAATCACTCCTTCCCGTGTTCCTCTGCTCTTTGCACTTTGCCATGACCATTTGTTCGCAATGCTGAAGTCAGGAAGCATCGCATTGTCCCATATATGTTGTTGTAGCCTATCGCTCTCAGGGAGACCTCTTGTAGATTTCATTACCTTTCCTCAAAATCCCCCATGCATTTTGAGTCACCGAGACAAGATAAAACTCTCGCCAAGAAGCATCTTCCACATGTATGCCACTATGACTTTCAAAATCGGGAAGACGTTATAGAGATTACCGAGTTATAGTGAAAGTTCATATGAAACATATCGATCACCGAGACATATGATTTTTCCTACCAATGAGGACCCTCTGTCACTATAACCCCCAACCCTTGGTGAGACGTCTTGTAGAGTGAGTTGTTATACCAAAAGCCAAGCTCACACCTGTTCGCCAAGATGAAGCAAAACTCTCACCGAAAGCCGTTTGAGGGAAACCCATTGTACTCCGTTGGTGAGACATATGGAGATGCCATGACATCCTCTTGAAAACATTAACTCATGCCAATATGATGTATTCTACTCCCCCAGTCGGCGAGACAAGATGAGTTTAATGCGTGCCTCCGTCGAGGATCAAACTTACACCAATATGTTGTATCCTTCCACCACTGTTCAGCAAGACAAGAAAACCTCGCTGAGACATAATGCTGATACCACTAAGCTCACACCGATGGACCACCATATACATAGTCGAGGAGACATGTTGAATTCGGTAAGACACCACCCTGACGGCCAAAACATATGCTGATAACTACCAACAGATGAAATCTTCAATCGTCATGACAATGCCAAAGTCTCGCCGAATGTCGCCTGCATACAAACCTCAATCATTGTGACATCAAATGAGTCTTGCTGATAGGCAACACAGACTCATGCAAGTAGAAAACACATAATAGGTTGGGGAGATAATGGTATTCTCACGACAATGCAGACCAGAATGTAAAAATGCATGACTCAATGGATTCAAAGGGGCAATATGGGCAAAATATAGATGAAATATGCATACGGTGGGACCAAATCAGGAAATTTATGAGTGAAATTATAAGTAAAATCATCATATTTTTATAGTTCTAACATGTAGTCCTTATTATAAGCTTCCCAAAAATTATAATTTTAAATAAATTTAATTTTATTATTATATATATTTTTTATTTCTTGTGAATGCAGGTTTTTCATCGAAAATCAAGCTCTTTGTTCTACACATGTGGAAGAATAGTAGATTATAAAAAAAAAAATGAAAAATATTAGTGCACTAGATATTGAAGTCCTTGATCTAACCAAAAAAAAAGAATTTTGATACATACAAAAAAATTTATGTTGTATACAGTCTGCCTATGTTTGAATTGTAATTTGTTTGACTTTGAAACTTGATTAGGGAAAAAATATTCAATAAAACACTATGAAAGCAAATGAAAGTGCTAGATATCATAGTTAAAAATATAAATTCAAAAAAAATAGAATTTTATCCTACATGGAAAAAAAAATTATGTTGTATATGGTGAGCATCACTCCTTAAAAATGGTGTTTACTAAAAAAACTAGTTTTCAAAGGACATAGAAAAATAAGTGTAATATGATTCCAAAAAAATTGAAAAAAACATATTTAGAATCTATAGACATGTTGTCACAAATCACTAGTTTTCATCATCTTCAAATTCCTCATGGTTTAGCCACTATAGGTACCCGAAAGTGAAGATTTAGTTAGAAAAAATTAGTTTAGTGTCCAGTTTGGCCAAAAATTGTAAACTAGTATTGTGGGATCACCTGTCATTACCACTGAACAAAGAAAATGACAAGTGGAAAACATGCATGAAAATGGTCATTTGAACTTTGAAACATCAGAGGATGCTAGTGTGGCCTATGAACATCCGCGCTAGTGTTTGGACATGTCATGCTACAAAATGACACGAACGAGAAAGGCACAAGGTTCGATACAAAGCTGACATGTGAGGGTAGCTGCTAAAAAGGGGTGATGAGCATCCTGAGAAGGGAAAAAGGCTAATGTAGGGGATAAAATGAGCCTACACAAGATGCTAAGGGAGTGGACACTAAAGAAGATGCAAGAATGTATGTGAAATTGCAAGGGCTGCAATTTTACTACTATACACATTTGTAGGTAAAACCCTATATGGAATCTTTGAGAAGGTACTGTCAAGGTCATTATCAAATATTTTCATTGGATATTTCTTTAATTTTTGTCTAGGCCTCCCAGTAATGTTGAAAATGGTTGGGTTATCCATTTTAACTTCGATTGGAACTCTAATGCTTATGAAAACAATTCTATTTCAAACCCACAAAGCATAGAAAGTTGTAAATACCTTTTATGCACACAAGATCTAGAGTTTGAACACTCTACACAAAAATTCTTGGAATCACATTCAAATCTCCTTAAACCTTTTTCTATTTTCCCTAATTTTGTATTAAATGCTTCAAAATTTTCCATAAAGCTGATAAAACCCTTCAATGATACACTGTAAACCCTAAAACACTCCTTATTTCTTTAGATTTGCATATTTTTGTCAATTTCTTTTTCAAATGTTAAGCATGTTATTTTCCATCACACATCTTCATGTCACTCCTTGAAACCTCATATTTCCAGGGGGTTGTCTCATATTTTTTTTATTGCTCCCACTAAGCTAATTCCTAGGTTTAATTTTCAAAAGAATTATTTGCACCAAAGCAAGGCATAGATACATTTGTAGTTTTGATTCATCCATGTTCTTAGATTCCTCTTTCTTTCTCTAGATCTTCTCTATTTCCTTTTTTTACTTTAGTAGGTTCAATTGTCTTTATAGGTTCATTTCTCTTTGCTAAATTAGTTTGCCTTCATTTCTTGCTTCTACAAAATCTTGAAATGTGTCTAGGTTTATTGCAACTATAGTATACAACATTTTTATGGCCAAACTGATCTTTATTCAATGTTGATCTACACTGGTTGGCCTTATTTCCAAATACATTGCATATACAATAGTAACCATTGAAATATTGAACCATTCTATTAGAATTATATCTATTCATCATCTAATTTTTTCACTCAATAGCTCTATGTCCAAATTTCTTACATGCAAATCATTGTCTAGAGAAGGATCCATCATTCTGATTCATTCTCCTTCTACATTCTATAGCCTTATGTCCAAATTTTTTGCATGAAAACTAAATACCATTAAAATATGTGTACCTTTGAGAATTTGGTTATCTAATAGGGGGTCTTCTAGTGTTGCTTCTTTGATTTCTAATTTGTTTACCATTTCCTTGAGTCTTCTCTTGATTGTCAACCTTGCTAGGGTTCTAATTAGCCTTTGAGATTTCTCCCTCTTCAAACCCCAAACGTCCTTTATCTTTAGATAGTTTATGTCATACAATTAGCTCATCAAGAATTGTAGAACTTGTTTTGAATTTATCCTCATGAACTCTTTCTTTTCCTAAATTTGATTTTAGAGTTACCACTTCTTGTTCAAAAATTGTGCATTCATCAGTCTTGATCTTTACCAAATTGTATTCAGACAATCCTTAATTCTTTTCTTTTCTTCCACTTGTACTTTTATTTTGATGATATCTTCATTTTCTTACTTCAAGTGTTCATTGACTTCTCTATGTCTTTCTCTAAATTTCTTGAAATTGTTCTTTCAATTTTTTTATGCATTCATTTGCTTCCTTGATATTTTCCTTCAAATCTCTATTTTCACTTTCAACTCTATCAAGATCTTCAAGAGCAACTTTAAGTTCTTCTTTATCAGTCATGCAATCACTTTCAATAGTAAGATTTGAAATTTTTTTATCATCCATGTGTTTAGTCTCCAAGATCTTCCTCAATTTGTTAGGGTTCTCAAAAGGAACCAAGCTCTGATATCAATTGTTGAACACCCATAATACTGGAAAGGGGTGAATTAGTATTCTATTAAACCATTTTATGATAATTCATCCAATTAAAAAAACATATATAACAACAAAAATGAATGAAAGCATGCAACAATCACAAGATCACATGACACATGAACACAAGGAATTTTATGTGGAAAACCCAAAATGGGAAAAACCATGGTGAGGATTAGCTCACAATATATTATAACTAATTATAAGATATTGCAAAGGATCACTACCAATACACATTGTCTAATAGGACTCACAACCACAAAAGGCCATATACAAAACAAAAATGTCCACATAGCCAAGATGTGAACTGATACAATAATTTTGATCATGTACACACAAAATTCATACATTTGCATAATATCACATGTCATCTCTCTCCTATAATCTCAAAATTTCTTACATACATACACAATACATCCACATACATCAATTAGGTCAGCCTGCTTAGATGTAGCCCTAAATTAAATCAAAATTTCCTTGTTGGATCCATACATGAATAAAAAAACACCTTCATGCTTAAACCAAACATGCAACACTTAATTTATGTTTGAATGGACCTAAAATAGATCTCATTAACATCTTCAATTGTACATATTTAATCACCATAACATATATCAAGCATTAGGTCAACAAACAATTAGACCTAATCACAAGATAAGCCAACTGATCAATCACAAACGATCAACCCAATCACATCACACCCATCTAGAATATATAATGTACTAAAACCTTCAAGAAATCTCCCAAAATTGTAAATCCTGATCCCAATCATCAAAGGAACATGGACTAGATTACTCATACCCATTTACATTGTCTAAAGCCAAAACTATATGTTGAAATTATGTCGCTCGTAATTTTCAAACTATACACTCAAACCAACTAAAATATTGAATATAAAAGCACATAATAGTTAAGAATAACATAATATGACTACATCAATAGATCTTATCAAATGAAAAAATACAAACCAAAATATTAGATTAAGATATCTTCATTCTATTCACTGAATTAGTGAAAATATCAACAATCAATATTTACGTTAACAAAAAACATATTAATGGGGTTCCTTCTTCATTCTTTCAACATATGTATGGATCCTACTATCTTAAAAGGTCTTCCATATCTATGTTCATCTACCTTACAAACCTTTTTTCTATCATTTAATGTTATTACATGCATACGTGGGTGGAATAATACAAGAAATATCCTTTATACATTGAGATCTACCTTTGATAAATTATTTATTATTCATCATTTTCCAATACAATTTCCATATCTATGCATTTAAACTTCCTTCTTTCTACTGTGTTAATCTCTTCACCTTGGTACTATCCAATATGAAATACTATCTATATAATACTTTGTCTCATGTTCATACTTTATACACATTTGATTATCTTTATGTTATTTAGAATGACTGCCATTTCATATGTGACTTTATCTATTGTGCATGTAAACTAACAACTTGAGCTCATTATAAGATTCCAACCACCTTGCAACTTTATTAACCATCTATTTTTGAGTTTTAATTGATTGTGATCTCATCATTATTTAACAAACCACACCAACATTCCCCATGGGGGTGGGTGCAAAGGGTTGGGGGGCCAAAAAGTGGCCAATTTTTTTTTTAATTTTGAAAGGCTATAATGTGAGCATGTTATAATGTGCTCACATTATGGCTTGGTGTGATTGAGCCTAAGGATCAGTCACATTGAGCCTATAACACACTTGCATTATAACACGAGCACGTTATAGCTTATTAAAACAAAAGAAAAAAAGAAAATCTATTTCATTTCATTTCAAACCCTACTATTGCATGATCATGTTTTAGAAGCATCAAAACTTGTAATTTTTTCATCAAATCTTTGCAATTTTTTCACCAAGATTTTCCCATGTTGATGGAAGGTCGAATAAGTATGCATTGGTTTTTTTAATGAATTTGTTGTTAAATAGGTAAATTTAGGTTGTTTTTTGTGTTCATTTCTTTAATTTCTAGGAGTTGATAATCAACCTAAAAATCCTCCTAAAAATCCTTCTCCTCATGAAAAAGAATTTGAATAAAATCCTCAACAACCACATCAAAAAACTCCTCCAGCAATTCCTCAACATCCTCCTAGTACTCAATAAAATTTAATGGGGGAAATTGAAAACAAAAAATAATAGATTGAGGAGTTAATTGCGAGGTTGAACAATCTTGTAAGTTCAACCATGGAAAGAAGCACACTTGTGAATTCACTTCAAGCCATGTTAACACATGTAGATGAAATCATCAAACAATTAATTGGTTGGGAACATAGGAGGCCTGGGCGTAGAGGAATTTTTATGTAGATAAATTATTTGTGCTCACTATTCACTGACCCACACACAAATAAAACTCTTGACCTCAATAGCAAGAGGTTTCCTATCCATTGGTTCCACCACCAAGAGATTAAGAACAATTTTTGGGATAGGTGGTGGATGGTTTTTGACTATCCACCATGCAACAATAATGAGGTCCCCCAATATTTCTTGAGGAAACTCTACTATGAGTTCATTCTCAACAAAATCCCCAAATATTTTGATATGAGGGAATTTTAGGGGAGAGGTGGAGGGTCAACATAGGATAGACCAAGTGCATGACAGGATCCTCAACAGAAAGGGAGATGGGCACTCGTTGGGACCACTTATGACCATGTCATTATCCCTTTCATTGTGAAGGAGAGTATTGAGGTGGACATTTTGTAGTCTATCAACTCTTTGACCTACAGTATCATCTAGTGTGCCAATCTTGCAGTATAGTGCCATCTAGGGGAGAGTTCAAGGGGTAGTCTTCCACCCCATTCTTGTCAAGTTTTTGGGTCGACTTGTATATATGACCCCACAAATAGTTAGAAGGTTGGTGCGTAGGATATGTCTGCAGATACAAAGTTGGCAATGGAAAATGAAATTTTGAATGATGCTTTTGACATCAATACTTAGGTAAATGTTAGCTTGTTCATTAAATTTAATTGATTAAATTTTATTTTTTAAATGCAAGATTAAATAATTTAGTTTAAAGATTGTAATAAAATTTTAGGGTCATAGTGTTGATACTAGATACACCAGCCCTCCACCTATTTATTACTCCGCTGCATCTATTACTGAGGTATGTAACTAGTAAAAAAATATAAATATTAAATTTGAATAGCATTTTTATATGAATGGTATTCTAATATCTGATTTTGGATGTTGAATAGGTTAATATTGGAGGTTTCACATGAACACCTCCCTATGCTAGTGGAGTTGGACAAACCTTCACGTAGGTAATAGAATAAACATTTTAATTAATGAATTGTAATTAATAGATTTGTGTATTTTATATTCATATCATTGATTATATTGCATTGCACATCTTTCAAGCTCAAAGCATTACTTCACATTGTATAACTACTAAATAGATGTTGATAGATGACAACATTTCAATTACAATATAGTTTTTTAGAAATTCAACATAAGAAATGATGCAATTACTTTACATAGCATAAGTAATAACTAGGAGCAAGTGCCAATTGCATTTTCTTGTCATGGAATTCCATGAGACCACTTTTTATTGAGGCATTTTTTCAAACAGTTCACTACCTTGTCTATGCTATCGATGCTTGGAAAAAATCTATGAAAGAATAATAATAAGAAAAAGCATAGACAAGGCAATGAGATGTTTGAAAAAAATCCTCAAAGAAGCATGGTCTCATGGTGATGTCCATCACCATGAGACTCAATTTCTTTGAGGATTTTTTCAAAAAACTCACCACCTTTTCTATGCTATCACATATGTCCATCACTATGAGACCCAATTTCTTTGAGGCAATTTTTAAAATAGCTCACCACCTTTTATATGCTACCACAATTTCCATACATGTTTACCAAATCATTTTATCAAATAGTTCACTTCCTTTTTGCTATGGCTAAAATCCTAAAAAGGATTCCTTTCAACAAACTATGGATTCTTGGAAAAAATATATCAAAGAATAATATTAAGTAATAGCAAATACTAGCTTGTTAATGCCATGATTGTAGTAGATGGTGTCCCTCCATATTCACTTGTGGTAGATGGTATCCCTCTATATTAACTTGTGGTAGATGGTGTCCCTCCATATTCACTTGTGGTAGATGGTCTTCCTCTATATTCACTTGTGGTAGAGGGTGTGTCTCCAACTACAGTATTCAAATTTGTCTTAGAACGATTCTTTCACATTCATTCCCATTGTTCCACCAATGAATTTTCTCTTTTTGATGGTTGAGGTTCCTCTTCAATTGACATGTATTAATCAATCGTATTCAATTTCTTCTTCTCCTGATGTTCCCTCATACATCACCACGAGACCCCATTTCTATGAGGCATATTTTTAAACAACCCACTAATCACATTGACAAGCTAGTGAAAGGTCACATGAAATTTTGAATGGAATTCCTTAAAGAAATGTTGTCTCATGGCATCCCATGATTGCAAGATAGGCACAAAATGGAAGCGTGGACAAGTCACGTGAATTGTTTGACAATTTTTTTTTGTAGAAATGTATGCAAAATGTGGTACCATACACAAGCTAGTGAGCTCACTAGCTTGTCAATGCATTTAGTGGGCTATTTGAAAAAATTCCTCATAGAAATGGCATCTCACGATGATATAAATTTCCATGAGACTCCATTTCTATGAGGCATTTTTTCAAACAACCCACTACCTTGTCAATGCTACTACATTGACAAGCTAGTCATCTCACTAGCTTGTCAAAGGTCACAATAATTTTTGGATGGAATTACTTAAAGAAATGTGGTCTTGTGGTATGCCATGATTGCAAGATAGGCACAAAATGGAAGAATTCCTCATAGAAATCCTTCGTGGCATGTCATGATTGCAATATTTACAAGATATCATGTTGTTTTGAAGAATGCCTCATAGAAATCCTATCTCACAATGATATCCAAGGAGTAACAAGTTTATAGGAAAGTGCTACATCCCATGTACATTATTGTGAGACCCCATTTCTATGAGGAATTTTTTCAAATAGCCCACTACCTTTTCAATGCTACCGCATTGACAAGCTCAAAGGTCACATGAATTTTTGGATGGAATATCTTAAATAAATTTGGTCTCATGACAAGGCTATTATTGCAAGATAGACACAAAATAGAAGATTGCCTCATATAAATCCTTCATGGCATGTCACAATAGCAAGATTGGCAAGGTAGTAAAAAGTTTTTAGGAAGAATGCCTCATAGATATCCTATCTCACGGTGATTTCCAAGGAGTAAGAAGTTTATAGGAAAATGATGCATCCCATGTACAACATAGAAAGGATATTTGACCACCCTATAGAGGAAGTGGATTGGTCAAATCCAAAGGATTATTATATTGACAATAGAGCTATAAACATGGTCATTGGATCAATAAGATGGTTAGAAGCACCATACCAAATGTTGGAGCTACACCCTAAGGATCGAGAACAAAAGAAACAAACTAGAGAATCTTCAAGAACAAAAGAAACTATATTTGAGAGAATTAAAAAGGATGTGAACACAAAGGAATAACTTAAAAATAAAATAGGGAAATTAACTTCATACTTACATCACCTAGTTGGACCTATTGACTTGGATGTACCTTTCCCCATGTTTCTAGTAGCCTTGAATAAAGAGACTTGAAATAATGGAGAGAAGGGTTACAATCCATTGTAGGTAGAGTAATCAAGGAAAAATTAAAAAATATATCACAACATTAGTGATGAGGTAAGTTTAGTGATGGGATAAGTTTAGAAATAGAGATGAAAACCAAAATAGGTTCAAAGTTTTATAATGTGGGAGGAATATATTCCAATTTTGTAAAGACATGTATGGAAAACTTGGTAGCATAGACAAGGAAATCAACTATTTTAATAAATGCACATCACCATGAGACCACATTTCTTTGAGGAATTTTTTTAAATAGTTGGTTTCCTTGTCTACGTTGTTTGATAAAATTCTTTGATAGACATGTATTGAAAATTTAGTAGCATAGACAAAGAAATCAACTACTTGGTAGAACTATTTGACAAAATGTCTCAATGAGATATGTTCTCATGGACTAGAATGATTGTAGGATATGCACAAAATGGATTTGTTGAAAATTCTTTAGAAAATTTCAATCATATGCAACTTCTACATGTAAAACCAAATTCCACTACATTTTCCAACATCCCCCATGCCTATACCAAAATAAAAGCTTTGGAAAGGGGTATGCACATCCATAGAAAAGGATTGAGAAATGAAATATTATATTACATACTTATAACTACTCTCATATATACATGTATACAAAATGTGGAAGCCTACACAAGGTAGGTCGATTGTTTGAAAAAATGCCTCAAAGAGATGTGGTCTAAAAATGTAATTGGCAAGTGTAAAGAAAAATGTGCCAAGAGGGGCTACGATTATAATGAAAAACAAACAATGATGAAAATGGAATATGCAAAAAAACAAAATCAAAGAAATCCAAAATAGACTTAAGGAAAATATAAAGAAAATTTGTAAAGACTTCACATACCTAAGAAATGGAGATTCGAATGGAGGAGTTCTACCCAATTATGTAGCATTTCTTTCTTCTTGCATCAAACTCCTCAAGAATTTTATTTTTTCACAAGCTTGTTTCCTTTTCAATGTTAAATTATATATTACTCTTGAATGGAATTGAGACTTGAATATATATATCAAATTTGATGTGAAATTTTTTTTATTTAATGCAAAGGTGGTGGAAAGTTAATAAAAGGGTGGTAGAATATGAAAATTTTGCATGCAGACTTCATAAAAGTATCAAAAAGCATTTTTTTTAGAAAACATGCATAACCAAGAGAATATATAGAATGTGGGCCTAGAGATCATGGTTATATCAAATTTCTTACCATTTTTAGAGAAAGACAAAACATGCTCGCATTATAATGTGCTCACATTATAACGTGAGCATATTTTTTCTTGCTATACAAACAACTACACGTCAAATTATTCAAAATGTGCTTGTGTTATGAAAAGGTTGATTTCCTATAGGTTTATTTTATCTCCATCCTTAGCAATCCATCCCCCATTAGCCATCTAGGTCTCTCACTTATCCATAAAACCTCAACCCTAGACACTATGCCTTAAACCCTTATCCCTCAACCCTATATTATAAAAACCCTTGATATTTCTACCCTTAAAACCTAAAATCTAATATCTCTCTCTCACACTCACTCTCTATATCTCTCTCCACTCCCTCTCTCTCTCACTCCCTATTTCTCTCTCCCACTCTCTCTCTCTATCCCTCTCTCTTAGGTCTTTCCCTCTCACCCCCTCTCCCTCTCTCAAGTCTCTCTTTGTCTCTCTCAAGTCTCTCCCTCCTAACCCCTCCACTCTCTCTCAATCCCTCTATATCTCTCCCATCCCTCTATCTCCCACACCCTCTCCCTCTCTCAAGTCTCTCTCTCACTCACTCCCTCTATTTATCTCCCATCCTTCTCTCTCTCTCTCTCTCTCTCTCTCTCTCT
>VDFB02058242.1:175711341-175877492 GCA_007258455.2 Sequoia sempervirens | reverse complement strand
CTCAACCTTAAACCCTTAAACCCTCTACCCTATACATTGGAACCTCAACCCTAATCCCTCAACCTTATACCCTCAACCCCTATCCCTCTCTCTCTATATATCCATATCACTTCTCTCTCCCTCCCTCTCTCCTACCCTCTCCCTCTTCTACCTACCTCTCACTCAATCAATGCCTACCTCTCTCACTCTCTCTCTCAATCCTTCCCACTCCCTCTCTCCCTATCTCTTAGGTCTCTCCCTCTGGCACCCTACGTAGGTAACTCTCTCTCTCCCCTCTCTCTCTATCCCTCCCACTCTACCTAGAGAATTCCCTCTCACTCTCTCTCAAGTCACTCCCTCCCACACTCCCTCCCACACCCTCTCCCTCTTTCAAGTCTCTCTCTCTCTCTCTCTCACACACACACTCCTTATCTCTCACCACCTCTCTCTCCCACTCCCTCTTTCTCACACTCCCTCTCTCTCCCTATCTATCAAGTCTTTCCCTCTCACCCCCCTCACACTCTCAATTCTCTCCCTCTAGCACCCTACCTACATAACTCTCTCTTTCTTACCCTCTCTCTCACCCCCCTCTCTCTTAGGTCTCTCTCTCCCACCCTCTCTCTCTATCTCTCTCTCTCCTCTCCCTCTTTCCCCACCCTACCTAGATAAGTCCCTCTCACTCCAACCCCTTCTCTCCCACTCCCTCTCTCTTAGGTCTCTCCCTTCCACCCCCTCTCCCTCTCTCAAGTATCTCTCTCACTACCTCTCTACCTCTCTCTCTCTCTCTCTCAGGTATCTCCCTCCCTCTCTCCTTCCCACCCTACCTAGAAAAATATCTCTCTTAAAGTTCTCCCTCCCTCTAAAGGTATAAAAACATACATACATACATAGAAGAAGACATACATACATGCATACTTACATACATACAAGCATACATACATATATACATACAATCTTACATACATATAAGCATACATACATATGTACATATAATATTACATATATACATACATACATATATACATACATACACAAGCATACACTGATACATACACACATATATATACACTAATACATACATACATACATACATACATACATACATATAGGCGTACTTATATACATACAAGCATGCATACCTACATACATACATGTCATACAAGCATACATACATACAAACATATAAATATATATACATACATTCAATAGACTAGAATTTAACACAAAGAAAGACATAATGCAAGCACATTATAAATTGCTTGCCTTATGTCTTGCTAGACATGTCTTGGGCACAAACATAAAAAAAATGTCCAAACTAAGATATAACTCAAGTGTGTTATAACACGCTAGCATTATTTATTTCTTGGCAAATCCCCAAGCCTTGGGCTTGGTATTTACTTTTGAATACCAACCCAAAGGCTTGGAGTGCCTTCCCAATGTCCAAAGATGTTTTTTTTCAAATGCTACAATATTTCACATAATCACGTTCATGCTAAGCATCAGGTTTGTATGTGTTTCAAGGTCAAACAAATCGAACACCTAGGTAATTTTAGGCTCTCTCTTAGCTATCTTACAATGTAATGTTTTTCACATTTTAAAAATTTTAAGCCTTTGACCTATAACTTCTTTTGTTTGTGTTTCTATATTTTGGAAAAAACCAATGTTTGGTATTTTTTCGTTATAAATATATGTTTTTTTTAATTAAAAATGGGGAGTCGTTAAACTTTTATTAATAAAAGAAACAAGTTACATATCAAAGGACTGTTTTTGTAGTAGAGAATTACAATTTAGAGTTCATAACAAAGAGAAGAAGGAACAACAAAAGTTGTAGACAGTCCCAAAAGTGACCAAAAATATGTCAAAGAACCTGATTTACAAGAACTTTTTTCTTCGCTATAAATTAACCATTCATCAAAATTTTAAATAAATTACATTTTTAGAAACTAGACTCCATTCTACACATATTAAAAAAAGGATTTTCAATTATTTTTCAAAATTTATAGGGGTAGCATGGCTAAAATTCTATTTTTCACGAAGATTCCACTTTGAAAATTAGTAAAAAATCAAATATTCATTAAAAATTTATTAAAACAATCTGGCATAAACTACATACTATTAGTTAATTTCTCACTGAAGCAATTTTAAAAAATACTAAAAAAAAGTTAACATTTTGAGGGAGCTACAAAAGTTGCTATGTTATGTCTTTTTAGAAAAATAGAACCAATTTCTATGGGCCCCTCTTTTGAATCCCTTAATAACTACCATTTTTTTAAAAAAATAGTAGTTTAGAAAGTAGACTCAAAGCACTACGATAATTTTTTTTGTTGCATCTCAAAAAATTTAGTGTAACTATCCCTAATTTCATGTCCAAGGTTAGTATTTCCTGATTTTAGAAAAAAAAGTGATCACTTAAGCCCTGTTTTTGGTCCCCCATCCTTTTGCACTTACCCATGGAGAATAATAGGCATGATACTAACTACGAGATGAAAAATTAGACAAATGTGGCAACACTTATCATTTGCTATACAAACCTTGAACAAGGCTTTTGTTGATAATAATATCTAATTATAGAATTTAGTCACATTCATCCTTGGATGGGGCTGGGGTGTAGGAATAAGTTTTTAGAGCCTTTTAGAATGTGAATTGACAAAATTTATCTTTTAAGTAAATTATGTATCATATTTGAAAAGATTGTGTCATCATTGTTCATGGTTGTATTGATAGTATGGTGATATTAACATCCTAAAAATTTAACATGCCATGCATTCACCCCTTGGTGTTGAAAATAGAACACAAACCTAAAATATAGTATACATATCACTATACTATAGTATACATATCACTATACTTTGTCACCAAAAAAATAAATTCAAGGGGTTTTTGATATGTGTAACACCTTGCCAAGGAACCTAGAGAACACATAAAGTAACAAAATAATTGAATATTTTTTTTTAAAGACATTCGATTACAACAAGAGTACACAAGAAACATATACACATATGTTCTCAAGTTTCTGTGACAATGCTACTTAACATTCATGAGTAAGAACATCACATCACTAACCAAAATACATAAAGCATAAGCATAAATCATATCAATAATGAATGATCCAATCACATAAACATAATGTAGTCAAGTTACATCAAGTGAGATTATGACAAATTTCGCAAACATAATAATATTACAATAAGTTCTCACATACACATCAAGAGTATATACAGCATGGTTGAAGATCATAACACATCTGTCAACCTCGTTCATGAGCACACTTAGCGTCCAACTTTACTAACAATCTAGAATTAGGAACCTATCACAAGAAAAATATCATCCACACACAACAACACTTGCAAGGGGACCCAATCGAGGAAAAAGCATGTTCCTCCTAACCACGCAGTACCTGAAGGTCCAACCCCTGTCCTAGGAGATAATATTAGATCCACAAAGATAAGAAAACATGAAGAAAGAACATAACATCACATGGCTTGACATACACATTATGACATAATTATATCTAAACCACATAATAACAAATAAAGCTCCCAAAAGCAACAAAATGATAAAGGGTAACTCTACACAAGAGACTACATAACATGCATTAGGAAAAGAGTGTCATCACATAGTTTATTATAGGTTACCTTGGTGAGTCTTCCTAGAATACCAATCCTCATACCGAGTTACCCTATAAATCTCTACCGATTCTCGACCCCTAAAAAAGCTCATGCAGAAATGAACTACCTTTCAAGAAGACAAAGTAGGTGATCATGCCATTCCAAGCCATCTCAACCTATCCTTAATCTATACAAGCACTAAGGTATAAGGTGAGGCAATCAAATTATCTAAATTATTTAATGAACACTACCCAACCCCTAATACATTTAATTAGTTTTTCACTAAATTATAAACTCCTGATAGGTTACCTTGGTTAACTCTTAGGGTTCTAACCCCTATTGTAAGCCAATCGTCCTAATAACATAACTCAATACCAATTACAAAGGATACCCATCATGCACATTAAAAAAATCCATGAATGATCATATCTCAATCATGACACAAATCATTTAACAATCATAATACCACCAAGGTAACAAATAAACTGTGCATGGCTAAATCCCAAATACCATCATTGCAATTGAACAATAAAGTACAAACACAATAAGCTTTTCAATACAAGTTTCTTTTCCTAGCCTCTAGAAGATTTAAAAACTCAAAACACACAAGTACATTCTTAAATCATTAATAAATAAATATAAACACCCATAGATGAATATATATACAGATTCAATTTAAAACTACCACTGTGAATACAATATATTCATTTTTAGCTTTAAACACTACAAAACAAAATGCAGCAACAATTCAACATAATTGTTTATAAATACAAAGAGAAAATATTAATCCATAAGCATCATAGATAAAACTCAAGACATTCATAAAAAACCTCTGGTACAAGTTCTAAATCCAACAAGAGACCTATAAATGAAAAAATCCATCAAACTAACAAAGCAGGGCAAAATGGCACATTCATGGCTTCTGGTAGTGCATAGACACCATTCTGTGGCATATTGGTGAAATTCTATGGTGCATTGAAGCCATTATATGGCACATTCAAGCCATTCTATGGAGCATAGACAACAGAGACCAAAAACACGAAAAACATAATAAAACAAGTGATGAAACCACCCATAATTGGTCATGGTTTCAAGTAACGACTCAAAGAAACTTCTAGAAGGTTTGGAAGACCATAATAGAGCCAAAGAAAAACATGAATGGTGCCAACAAGATCATACCAAAGATATTCAACATCATTACAAGGAAATATTCACACACATCTAGTCATGGACAAAGAAGACACTAAAATTCCAAATCAGTAGGATGAAAAAACCACCATTACCATCTTTCCTCAACCAAGGGAATACTCAAAACATCCTAAAGCAGCCATTGATCATACACAAGCATTTCAAAGGAAAATATAAAAGATCTCCAATTCCACACGCAACAAGAAAGACACGGAGAAGAAAATCTTTTGCAAATGTAAATCTGCAAAGAGAGAAAAATCAAACCAACTTGGAAATAAAAGCTATGGCAAATGAAATTTGAAGAAGAGCCAAGACAAAATTCCAAATCTAGTAATTTTCAATCAATCAAAATCCAAGCTCAATCAAACCAAAAACTCCAAATTCACATAAAAACTCTCCAAAATCCAACCCAACAAGCTTCTAAGAAAAAATCTCATGAAATTTTCTTCTCAAGCCAAAATAAAATTAAATTGATGTCCACACTTTAGCATAACCAAAGTTTTTTATTCATTTTCAATTAACTCAAATTCACAAAACTTAACTGACTGTTAACATGCAATCAAGATTGATCAGATAGTTCTAATCACTTAATTACACCAAAAAATACTTTCTAACTCAAAGTCTATATTTCAAATATTTATTTATAATTTGTTTAAAACAAACCCTTTAAAGTATCTAATTTTCATTTATTTAAATTTTCTCATTGAAATCAACAATTACATTCAAATAAATATCTTGTTTAATTCAATTTAATAAATCAAACTATAAACACAATTATTATAATTTAACATTTAAATAAAACTACATTAAATCAAATAAATTAATTAATAAACCATTTAACTAATTAATGAGTTTAAAATCAAGACGTAAACATGAACAACACAATAGACTTGAATGGCAATACAATAATGGGTGACAACACAGATAATCATCCTATAAGGGAATGATGGCCAAAGAAGGACCTATCATTATCTTTGAAACAATATTGTTCCATTGGGGCATGGCATGCTCAAACCTAAAAAAGCAGGTGGAGTCGATGCCCAATACCTACAAACTTCCTAAAACAACACTTTTAAACATATTTGCATAAACCCACAATGACACCATGAAAGAGAGTCGCAGCATAGCAAGGTACTCACGAGTGAGTAATGCTACACTCTCTCCTTCACCAATACTAACATACAGTACTACATAATAAAAAACATTAGATACATCATCATAAACACACTAATGTTATGAAACATTTATAAACCATAACACACATAATGTTTATCATAATTTTTCCACACAGATGTAATCAAATTATTGAAAATGTATCTAATGTATCATCAACACATTATTAAACCAACATAGTATTAGTGTTGTAACTAAAATAAAGTAGCATAGTATAAAAAACAACTAAAATAACTATCAAATGAACGAAAATAAACTAAAACAAAGTGCACCAACTAGAGGGACATTACATCCTCCCCCTCTAAGCTTCGACTTACTCCTAGAAGTTGCAAGATAAGGTACAACATATGCAATCATAAACAACATCACCACCTAAAGACAACTCTTGGGTAGACAAGTGAGAACAATCAAAAAAGGGAAAACATAAGCTCAAGAGTACAATTCCTAGGTTAACATAATGGCCTCACATGTATCCAGAGTACCCAGTGTTAGAACCTTGTGCTCTGATACCAAGTTGTAACACCCCACCAAGGAACCCAAAGAACAACACATAAAGTAACAAATAACTAACTAAATATTTCTTTTAAGACATTTGATTACAACAAGAGTATACAAGAAGCATATACACATACATTCTCAAGGTTTCATGACAATGCTACTTAACATTCACGGGTAAGAACATCACATCACTAACCAAAAGACATAGAGCATAAGGATAAATCATATCAATCATGAATAATCCAATCACATAAACATAATATTGTCAAGTTACATATTCAAGTTACATCAAGTGAGAATATGAAAAATCTTGTAACAACATAACAATATTACAATAAGTTCTCACATACACATCAAGAGTATATACAGTATGGATGAATATCATAACACATCTATCAACCTCGTTCATGAGCACACTCAACATCCAACTTAACAAACAATGTAGAATCAGGAACGTATCACAAGAAAAATATTATCCAAGCACATCAACACTTGCAAGGGGACCCAATGGAGGAAAAAGCATGTTCCTCCCAACCATGTGGTAGCCGAAGGTCCAACCCCCTTGCTAGGAGATAATATTAGGTCCACAAAGATAAATAAATGTGAAGAAAGAACATAAGATCACATGGCTTGACATACACATTACGACATAACGATATCAAAACGACATATTAAAAAACAAAGCTCAAAAATGCAACCACATAATAAGGGTCACTCTACACAAGAGACCACATAACATGCATTAGGAAAATATTATCATTACATAGTTTATTATACATTACCCTAGTGAATCTTCCTAGATTACTGACTCTCATACCAAGTTACCCTATCAATCTCTACCAATTCCTGGACCCTAAACAAATTCATGTGGAGTCGAAATACCTTTTGAGAAGAAAAAGTAGAAAATCATGTCATTGCAGGCCAACTCAACCTATCCTTAAACTAAACAAGAATTAAGGTATAACATGAGGCAATCAAATTATATGAATTATTTAAATGAATACTACCCAACCCCTAATACATTTAATTAGGTTTTCACTTAATTATAAACTCCTAATAGGTTACCTTGGTTACCTCTTAGTGTTCTGACACCTATCATAAGCCACTCTTCCAAATAACATAGCTCAATAACAATTACAAAGGACACCCGTCATGCACATTAAAAAAATCCATGAATTATCATATCTCAATCATGAAACAAATAATTTAACAATCATAATACCACCAAGATAACAAATAAACCATCCATGGCTAAATCCAAAATAACATCATTGCAATTGAACAATAAAGTATAGACACAATAAGCTTTTCAATACAAGTTTCTTTTCCTAGCCTCTGGAAGATTTAAAAATTCAAAACACAGAAGTACATTCTTAAATAATTAATAAATAAGTATAAACACCCATAAATGAATATATATACATATTCAATTTAAAACTATCACTGTGAATATAGTTATTCATTTTTAGCTTTAAACACTACAAAAATAGAACACAACAACAATTCAACTTAAATAATAATTATGGTAGTCAAAGATCAACATTGCATAATTATCTCATTAATATCATCATAAAGTAATGAATTTAACATAAACCATTACTTTATATAGGTTAATCAAACATGAATCAACGGTGAAGTAGAAAAAAGGATTTGAATTTTTTGGTCAGCAATAGGTATCTGGTTTGAAGGCAGCTGGAGCTGGACTGGGAACTAGCCTTTCTAGGGATATGGTAAGAGAAAATGCAAGCAACAGGTAGGATGGAGTAGCTTCCAAGGATTGGGGCCCAAAGAAACAAGGGGACCCAGGTGGAAAGGTGTCTTCTGATGGTAAGTTATCTTCTAGCTCCTCTTCGAAGGATGGGGTTTGTGGGTCTGAGTGCCTTGGAAACCAGGGTGTGGACACTTCTTTGAGGGATCCATCACATGAGGAATCTAACAAGAAGTGGGTATCATTGTTTGGAACAAATCCTATTGGTAAATCTATTTTTCCTTAGGTGAGAAACATTTCATCCCCTAGGAATGGGAAGTATTCTATTCTAGTTCCTAATCTAATTATTGATCATAACGTCTCTTTAATGTCTTCATCACTAGTGGGGAAATTTATGGGTCCACAACCAAATATTGAAGTTGTCAGGGAATTTTTTAAGAAGAAATGGAGAGTCAAAAGTCAAGTTGAGGTAGAATTGTTGCCCAAGGTCTTCTCTTTTACCTTTTCCTATGAAGAGGATAAGATTGTAGTTCTCTGTGGTGTCCCTTGGGTCATTGGAAATTCATCTTTGGCTATCAAGAAGTGGTCCTCGAAGATGGATTTGTTGGATGCTTCATTTGAGGTGATGCCTATTTGGGTTCATCTACCAGGTTTACCAATGGAATATTGGAATGAGGATGTTTTCAGGGGTATCAAAAGTTCCTTTTGGGAGCTGTTATCCATAGATGCTATGACTTCATCTAGAAAGAGGCTGGTGTTCGCCAGAATCTGCGTGGGGATAACCTAGTCTTCGGATCTACCATCATCAATTGAAATTGTGTCTAAACTTGGTAAGTGGGCTCAACCAGTTGAGTTTGAGACTCTCCCTTTTGTGTGCTTTACTTGCAAAAAAGCTAGGCATTGGGTGAGGAAATTTCCAAATAAAATAATGAAGCCTAAGGTTAAGATGGCTCCTAAGGAGACCAAGATATGGAAGGCTAAAATAGGGGAGAAATCCCAAGAGGAAGGGATCAGAGGGGACAAGATAGTACCTGGGGAAGGCCAGGGAAATAGTGTGGATAGTTGAATACCCAACATGGAAGCTAATAAAGCAGACAAACCTCATAAAGATAATGATATATTTGTAGATCTTGAGGGAGATGCAAACAACCCCAACAGAGTAGTTGTAGACTCGAGCTCAAAGGGTTCTTAAGGGGAGGATGTAAAGAAAAATGAAAGTTTAAACTTAGAAAAATGGGTTCCATATTTGGTAGTTGATGGCTTGGAGGACACTTCTATTTGTGGTCAAAGAAAGGAAAGTAGTGAGGAAGGTTTAGAGAAGAGTGGGGAAAAGATCCCCTATTCTGCTTCTCGGGTTGGCTCTCAAAGCTCCCCAGAGATTGCTAAATCCACTTTTGGGAATTCAGGGGATACCTACAAGGGGAGGACTATTGTGGGGTATTATTTGTTGAATAAAGTTGCTATAGATGAATTTATGGATGGGCAAGACTTCATGGGTCTTGAGGACCTGGATCTTGATGAGGACAACTCATATACTAAAGTTGAGAAGAAGAAAAGTAAAAAATGAAAAAAAACAGTGGGGGTTACTACAAGAACTAGATTAAGAGTGAATATTGGAACCCAAAGAAGTTCAGGTAGAAAATCAACAAAATGGCATAGAGAATAGGAATACATCCAAAATATTGTGGATGGGGTTCAAAGAACCATCTTGGATCTCCACAGAAGCAATACCCCATCACATAAATGAAGTTTATGTCATGGAATATTCGGGGGCTAAAAAATTCCCACAAGCAAGAGATTTTGTACAATTTTTCTAGGGACCACAAAAATGATGTTTTAATTGTCCAGGAATCCAAGATGCCTAAAGAGAGGGTGGAAAAGATTAAGATATTCAAGAATGGTGGTGTGCAGGTGAGAATTTTGGAGGGGGATTTTGGAGGTTTAGTCATTTTTTGGAATCAGGATCATCTCCAAGGCACCTCAATTTGGGAAGATGCCAATCATGTGGCCACCAAATTCAAGCATATCAAAGATGATTTTAGCTATATTTTTTCTAATATCTATGATTCCAATAATAAATTTTCTAGAAGGAGTTTTTGGAAAAGACTTGAATCTTTTAGGTTATGCTTTCCCAATGAGAACTAGATTTTCATGGGGGATTTTAACATGTTGCTTGAGTCAGAAAAAAATAGGGGCTCTCAAATACAAAAGGACGATAAACTAGATCTGATGGATTTCATTAACTCATAATGTTTGCATGATGTAGACCTCAAGGGAGCTACCTATACCTAGACTAGTAGGAGGGTTGGAGATGACCCTATCCAAGTTCAGCTCAATAGGGCTCTTATCTCATATAACTAGTTGAAGGGTTATTCCTGTTCTCTAAATTCTCTTTCTAGAATTGGTTCCAACCATTTCCCTATAAGTTTTGTGGTAACTTTTGTGTCAGGTAAGAGAAATTTTCCCTTTAGATTTGAAAGAATGTGGCTGTCAAACCCAAAGATTTTTTATTGTATTCAAGAGTGGTGGAATATAAGTGTCAATGGGACTGCTATGTTTAGAGTTGCTAAGAAGCTCAGTGAGGTCAAAACTAAAGTTATAATTTGGAATAAGGAGTTTTTTGGGGATATTTTTGCTACTGAGTCTGAAATTCAATATGATTTAAAGGATATTCAGAATCATATTCAAAAATATGGTTATGTGGGTGATTTTTTTATCTAAGGAAAATGTTATCCTTACCAAATACCATGACATTATTTCAAAAGAAGAGGAATATTGGAAATAGAGATCAAGATCAGTCTGGCTTTTTGTTGGGGATAAGAATACCAAGTTTTTTCATCTAACCACAATGAAACATGGGGCATCCAGCCGTATTACCGATATTATGAAGAGTGGTGTTAAAATAGAGGAGGATGAGATAAGGAATGAGGCTATCCAGTTATTTGAGAATCTCCATTCTTCAAAAGAGGGATTGGATGTGAATTCTCAACAAGCACTCATTGAGTCTATCCCTAATATTTTGAATGAGCATCAAAATAGACTTCTTATTGCTATCCCCTCTTTGGATGAGCTTAGAAAGGCTGCTCTTTCTTTCAAATGGAATAAGGCCCCTAGGCCTGATGGATTCCCCATGTTATTTTTCCAAGTCTTCTGGGAAATCATGGTTGATGATGTGGTTAATGTTGTCAAGGAGTTTTTTAGATCCAGGAAGTTGTTGAAAGAACTTAATGCTACCTTCATTGTTCTCATTCCCAAGACCCTTGGTGTTGATTCTTTTTATTTATTTTGGCCTATTAGCTTATGCAACTCTTTTTATAAAATTATATCTAAAGTGGTTAGTACTAGGCTTCTTGGGATTCTTCCTTTGTTGATATCTCCCTAGCAGAGTGGTTTTGTTCCTAGAAAATAGATTATGGACTCCATTATTACAGTTCATGAGAATATTCATTCTCTTGAAGCTTTGAAAAGCCAAGGCTTCCTACTTAAGCTAGAAATTTCCAAGGCCTATGATAGGGTGGAGTGGGAGTTTTTGATCAAAGTTTTAAAAGCCTTTGGTTTCTAGGAAAGGTTTCTATAGTTGATATGGGAAATGATCTCTACTACCAATACCTCTATCATTATCAATGGTTACCCTTCCCACTTCTTCAAAGTGTTGAGAGGATTCAGACAAGGAGATCTTGTGTCTCCTATTCTCTTTACTCTTATGGTGGAATGTATGGAAAGGCTCTTGGGCAAGAAGGTTATTGATGGTAGCTTGAAAGGGTTAAACCATCTTTAGAAAACCTGGCCTATTTGCATCAACAATTTGTGGATGACACGATTCTTTTGGGTAGTTCTACTATTGGAGAAGCAAAAATCTTGAAGAGCTCCCTTGTGCTTTATGAGGAAGGTTCAGGGAAGAAAATCAACATGATGAAAAGTTCTCTTTTCTTTTTCAATACCCCTAAGCATAAGAAAAGGAAGATTTCAAACATCTTAGGCTATGTTGTTTGTTCTCTTCCTTCCATTTATTTGGGCCTTCCTTTGGGTTCTAAAACTCTAGATTAATTTTGGACTTCTCTTGTGGATAGGTTCAATCAGAAGTTAGTTGGCTGGAAGGGGGCCCTTTTGAGTCAAGTCAGTAAGGTTTTATTACTCAAGGCTTCTCTTTAGAATTTACTTGTCTATGCCCTTAGCCAGTTTAAGATTCCTGCCAGGTTTTTTGAAATCATAGAAAAGATTTAAAAATGCTTCCTTTGGTCAAGGGTTGAGGAGAAGAAGAGAATTATACTAGTGGCTTGGGAGAATTTGTGTAGAACTAAAAAGTATGGGGGTCTTGGTCTAAGGAGCATTAGAGTGTTCAATAAGGCTCTTCTGGCTAAATAGGCTTGGAGATCATATGCTGAAATTCGTGAATGGAACTCTATCCAGCACAACAAATACTTGAGGGGGTTTGACTCCTTCAAAGACTTTCTTAGGTCTCAAAATCTCCCCATGGTTCTACCCTATGGAACAATATCCTTAAGGCTAGGGACCTTGTTGGTAAAGGAGCGTCTTTGAAACTTAGAGATGGAAATAAATTTTTTTTGGGGAAGACCAGTGGATTAGAAATGACAGCCTGTGCAATAATCTTCTCTTTAGGTACCACATGGAGGTTTGCAAAATTAGGTTTGGTATCTTGTTTAGGGATTACTAGAGAGATAATTAGTGGGTTGATATTTCTTCTATATGTCAAGATCTTCTTCCTTTGTAGCTTCTCCTCAATTCTATTGTGCTTAGATTGCAGGGCCTAGAGGATTCTTTGGTTTGGAAGTTGACCTCTTCAAGGAGTTACTCTATTTATTCTGTTGTGGCTTCTTGTTATTCAACCTTATCCTACCATGTTTGGGATAAGGCCTGTGTGCACAACTTAATTCCTAAAGTTAACATCTTTGTTTGGACCCTCCTTTAGAATAAATTGTTGACTAATGACAATATTTGTAAACTTGGTTTCTCTTTCCCTCACAGATGTTACCTTTACTATGTAGAGGGAGAGTCTTCTTCACATCTATTTCTCCATTGTACTTTTTCTTATACTATTGGGTGCATGATTTTGCACTTGTGGGAACTCAGCTAGGTTTTTCTAGGAACTATCTTGGATTTTTATAATCAGTGGAAGGCACCTTCAAGCAACCATGTGTTGAATCTACTATGGAGATATGTCTTCCCCCACCTTGCTTAGGGCATCTAGAAAGAGAGTAATAACATAATCTTCAAGGATATGGCTCTGTCAGAGGAAGTTGTTTCTGGCAAGATCATTAGGGTTGTGAGAGAGAATTTCAATCTACTCAATAGTAAGATCAATACTAAGGGAATGGCTAGCTTTCAAGAGTATGAGATTAGAATGGTTGATGCTTGGAAGATTAATGTTGATATATCCAATTTTATTAAGTCTACCAATTTTATTAAGTCTACCAAGGGACCTAGAGATGGTATTTTTTGGATTCTACCTCCTCCTGGCTAGGTTAAAATCAATTTTGATGGGGCACAACCAAGGGAAATCCTAGGCCTACTGGGTGTGGGGGTGTGATTAGGGATGAGAATGGTTGTTTCATTGTTGTGGTGGATCTCCCCTTGGGCACTCAGACTAACCACATGGCAGAAGCTATTGGGGATTTTCAAGTTTTGAATCTGACTAATCAGTTGAACTTTAAAAAAAGTCTAGATTGAAGGGGATTCGAATAATATTATTCAATGTATTAAGGGTCTTCAAAAACCCTCTTGGTCTATAAAAAATTGGATAAACCTTTCAAAGGAGATTATTAGTAAATTTGAAAAGTGTTATATTTCCCATGCTTTTAGGGAAATTAATATGATGGAAAACTTTTTGCCAACAAGGGGGTTTATGCGAAGGAAAAGTTGAGTTGGTAGAGTGATGAGTTGGAGGCTGGCATCACTGCCCTTATCATGTATGACTACAACCATGGGAAGGTGCAAATTCCCTCTACCAATGAATGATGGAAAGGTGTCATGTCATGCATTCTTGGGACTATGGATCACTTATTACTCATTGTTGGTTGAGGTGTCATTTTAATACTTGTCATTCAAATGATTTGAGCTTCACATGCTTTATGGGCATTACGAAGGATAGTTATTTTGGTCTTCTGGATAATTTTAAACAATTCAACAAGATTACCAACATGGGCGGTGAGAGTCCTAGGGTGGAGCCAATAGACTGTGAGACCATAAGAAATAATTCCAAGCTTTGGGAGAGGCTAGAGAAGAGCAAGATCACTATTTTTATTCAAAAAATTCATGGTTGGGATCGAGATGACTAGGTGTTTTTCCAAGGTCTGGGATGATGGAAAGATAATTATATTTGGGAGAAAGGTGGTCATTAATGAGTAGCTTATTACTAAGGTTATAGGGCTTCCTATGGAGGGTATCAAATTCTACAAAGATAGAAAGCTCTCTGACTAGGTAGTCCATAAATATCCTAAGTTTGAGAAGGAGAAGGAGGACCTGCAAAGGGTGACTAAAAGCTATTATGACTCCATGATGATTGTTTCACACTAGAGGAAGGTGTTGAATGTGCTAATGGAGTATGTTAGCCTAGATGGCCACTACACTAGGGTCTTCGAGTACCATTTCATACTTCTCAACCATTTCAAGCATCAAGTTAGGGTTTCTCTCCCTTTCTATCTTGCTTCTTCTCTAAATTACATCCTAAGGAACCATAGACAAAATCCTATTAGGCATTACATTCTCCATGAAGTCCTACTTGTGTTAATTCATGATCATTTTAAAGCTATGTTGGCTCTATCCCACTAGACCCCTTCATCTAAAGATAGTGTTGTTGTTAAGGGGAAAAGGAAATCTAGTGTCTCTTCCCAAAAGAAAGGGAAAAGAAAGGTATCAAAGGACTCTTCTAATGAAATTAGTGGAGAGGATTCACAATTAGCCCCTTCTTCTAATAATTCTAGTTACCCTGCAACTAATAGAAAGGAGAGGCCCCACTTTCCTAGGGATTTGAAGGTGGAGGATAATTATTTCAAAGATGAATGGGAATTCCCTGATGATATTCTGGCTATTGCCCGTAATGGGTCTATGGATTTTTTCAGGTTAATTATATAGGTTTTCTTTGAGATTAAGGAATTTAGGTTGAATCAGAGAGCAATGAACAATAAGATTGAGAAGGATGATGACAATCAAAATAGAGACAATATTAAGGCCATTGATTTATAGACAGAGGATGAGAAGAAATACATGGTAGAGTTTCTTAATAAAATGTTGGAGGATTTATAACAATTCAAAAGAAACCATGATGGGAAGCTGTTTGAGATGGAGGAAAATCTGAGGAACATAAAAGACTCCCTCCACAAGGTGTTTATTATGAGCCACAAAATTTTAAAGTCTACTGCAAAGACCATGAACACGGTGGTGGAGAATTTGGAAAATTCTTATCAAGTCAGGACAACTGTGTCCATGGACATTGAGAAAGAGGAAAGACAACTGGAAGGTGGAGGGTCGAGCAACAGAACTAGAGTCAATCTGAAGAAGGAAAATCAGGCTCTTGTGAACATCCAGGAAATTAAAAAGTCTATTATCAACATGAAGAAGCTGGAGTAGTAGGTGGAAGAGATTCTCAGGAATCTAGCCTAGTAGATAGATCTTTTGTGGTTTTTTTATGGTTTTTATTGTGTTGCCTTGGTTTCCTTTTTTTTCTTCTTTGTGGGAAGCATTCTATTTTTTAATTGGACACTTTTAATGCTATATTTGTCTCTTTGTTACTATTAAGGGTTTTGAATCCCCTTCAAAACTTTTTTGTTCCTTAATTAAAAAAAATCAACTTAAATTCATATAAATACAAAGAGAAAACATTAATCCATAAGCATCATAGAGAAAACTCAAGACATTCATAAAAACCTTTGGTACAAGCTCTAAATCAAACAAGAGACCTATGAATGAAAAATCCATCAAACTAGAAAAGTAGGGTAGAATGGTTCAAATCCATGTCTTTTTGTAGCACATAGACAACATTTTGTGGTGAATTGGTGACATTCTATGGTGCATTCAATCCATTATATAGTGCATTGAATCAATTTTTTGGTGCATAGACACTAGAGACCAAAAACAAGAAAAATAGAATAACACAATTGATGAAACCACCTAGAATTGGTCATGGATTCACATAATGACTTAAAGACACTTCTGGAATGTACAAAAGACTATATTAGAACCAAAGAAAAAAACAATGACGCCAACAAGATCATACCAAATAAATTCAACATCATTACAAGGAAACATTCACACACAACCAATCATAGACAAATAAGGAACTAAATTCCAAATCAATAGGATGAAAAAACCACCATTACCATCTTTCATAAGTCAAGGGAATACTCAAAATATCCTAGAACAACCACTATTCATACACATACATTTCATAGGAAAATATAAAAGATCTCCAATTCCACATGCAGCAAGAAACAGATAGAGAAGACAATCTTTTCCAAATGTAAATCTACATAGAGAGAAAAATAAAACCAACATGGAAATCGAAGCTATGGAAAATGAAATGTAAAGAAGATCCAAGACCAAATTCCAAATCCAGTAACCTTCAATCAATCAAAATCCAAGCTCAAGCAAACCAAAAACTCCAAATGCAAAGAAAAAATCTCCAAAATCCAACCCAACAAACTTCCTAGAAAAATTCTTGTGAAATTTTCTTCTCCAGCTAGAATAAAATTAAATTATTGTCCACACTTTAGCATAACCAAAGTTTTTATTCATTTTCAATTAACTCAAAGTCACAAAACTTAACTGATTGTCAACATGCAATCAAGATTGATCAGACAGTTCTAATTACCCCATTACACCATATAATACTTTCTAACTCAAATGCTATATTTTAGATATTTATTTATAATCTGTTGAAAACAAACCCTTCAAATTATCTAGCTTTAATTTATTTAAATTTTCACATTGAAATAAACAATTACCTTTGAATAAATATCTTGTTTAATTTAATTTAATAAATCAAACCATAAACATAATTATTCTAATTTGAAATTTAAATAAAATTGCATTAAATCAAATAAATTAATTAATAAACCATTTAACTAATTAATGAATATATAATCAAGACACAAACATGAACGACTCAACAGACTCAAACAACAATACAATGATGGGTGACAACACAAATAATAGTCCTATAAGGGAAAAATGGTCAAAGAAGGACCTAATGTTATCTCTAAAAAAACTTGCTTCCATTTGGTCATGGCATGGTCAAACCTGAAAAGGGAGGTGGAGTTCATGCCCAATACCTGTAAGCTACATAAAACAACACTGTCAAACATATCTGCCTAAATTGAGAATCATACCATGAAAGAGAGTCACAACATAGCAGGGTACTCACAAGTGAGTAATGCTACATTCTCTCCTTCACCAAGACTAGCATACAATACTGCATCATAAACAACATCAGATACATCATCATAAACATACTAATGCTCTAAAACAACATAAAACCATAACACACATAATGTTTATCATAATGCCACCACACAAACATAATTAGATGACCAACAATGTATCTAATGTATCATCAACATAGTATTTAAAACCATAATAGTATCAATGTCATAACTGAAATAAAGTAGCATAGTCTTAAAAACAACTAAAACAACTATCAACTAAAAAAAAAACTAAAACAAATTTTATCAATTGGAGGGACACTACATCCTCCCCACCTAAGATTCAACCTACTCCTGGAAGTCATAAGATAAGGTACAACATATGAAATCTTAAACATCACCACCTAAAGACAATTCTTGAGTAGCCAAGCAAGAACAACCCAAAAATGGAAAAAATAAGTTCAAGAGTACAACACCTAAGTCAATGTAATGGGCTTACATGTATCCAAAGTACCTAGTGTTAGAAACTTGCGCTCAGATACCAAGTTGTAACACCCCACCAAGGAACCCAAAGAACAAAACATAAAGTAACAAAATAACAAAATAATTTTTTTTTAAGACATTCAATTACAACAAGAGTACAAAAGAAACATATATGCATACGTTCTTAGGGTTCCATGACCGCTACTTAACATTCATGAGTAAGAACATCACATCACTACCCAAAAGACATAATGCATAAAGATAAATCATATCAATAATGAATGATCATATCACATAAACATAATGTAGTCAAGTTACATATTCAAGTTACATCAAATGAGATTATGAAAAATCTCATAACAACATAATAATATTACAATAAGTTCTCACATACACATCAAGAGTATATACAATATGGATGAAGATCATAACACATCCATCAACCTCATTCATGAGTATGCCCAATGTCCAACTTCATAAACAATATTATCTAAGCACAACACTTGCAAGGGGACCCAATGGAGGAAAAAAGCACATTCCTCCCAACCACGTGGTACCTGAAGGTCCAACCCCTGTGCTAGGAGATAATATTAGGTTCACGAAGATAAACAAACATGAAGACAAAACATAACGTCACACTACTTGACATACACATTATGACATAACGGTATCTAAAGCACATAATAACAAACAAAGCTCCTAGAGGAAACAACATAATAAAGGGTAACTCTACACAAGAGACCACATAACATGCATTAGGAAAAGAGTGTCATCACATAGTTTATTATAGGTTACCCTGGTGAATCTTCCTAGATTATCGTCCCTCATACCAAGTTACCTTGGCAATCTCTATTGATTCCTGACCTCTAAACAAATTCATGTGGAATCAAACTACCTTTCAAGAAGACAAAGTAGATGAGCATGCCATTCCAGGCCATGTCAACCTATCCTTAATATATAAAAGCACTAAGTTATAAGGCAAGGAAATAAAATTATCTAAATTATTTAATGAAAACTACCCAACCCCTAATACATTTAATTAGGTTTTCACTGAATTATGAACTCCTGATAGGCTACCCTAGTTACCTCTTAGGGTTTTGACCCCTATTATATAAGCCACCCTTTCTAATAACATAACTCAATAACAATTACAAATGATACCCATCATGCACATTAAACAAATCCATGAATGATCATATCTCATTCATGACACAAATCATTTAACAATCATAATACCACCAAGGTAAAAAATTGTGAACCCCAATCCTAGACCTGCACAAACATAGCAAACAAACACAATATCAGATCCATATGCAAGTTAGAATTAAGATTCACCATGAAATTCATCTACAATGCTCAAAATAGGAAAGAACTAAAGAACAAAACAACAAAAGCTATTAAATCCTATTTAAACATACAAACTCTCAATCCCATCAGGGAATTGGTGCCAATTTGATGTAGAAATTGGCCCTTTCCCAATCCCTTGTAAGCTTGGTGAAGATTGATCCACTTGATGATGATGATGAACAATGTGCTTCCTTGATGAAATCTGCAATAACCTAGCTATGGTGATGGAAAAATGCTATGGAATTGGATGAATTTTCTCTAAATATGAAGATGATAACTTTTCTCTCCAAGTTTTGGATCCAAAATACAAAGGAATTCCTCTTTTTTATAGATGGGAATGTTGAAGAGTTGGGAAAAATGGATGAATATGGGATCATTCAACATCCAATGGCCAAGTGCCACTTGTCAAGATGTGAATGGAGGAAGGTTAACCACATATTGATGAATGTGCCAATAAATGATATGAGGTGGCATTTCAAATTTGTGAAATGGCATGTTTGAGGGGGATGAAAATGGATTAAATGTCACTTGGCTCAATGCACAAGGATATGTAAGGGGAGTTAAATGCTTTGTTGAAAGGACAAATCCACTTGGAAGGATTTTCAAATTTAGAGGAATATTCCCTTTTGATGCCATGTTGAGGGAAATTAGAAGATTTAATAAATCAATTAAATGGTTTATTTGTGAAAGTTGCAAAATCTAGAGGATGTGATGGATTTTGATTAGACTAATGATGATTTGATTAAATTAAGAGAGATTAGTTGATGTGACTATTTTGACTTAGGCTTTTGGGTTATTTTAAATCAAAATGAGAGGAATAAGATAAATATTTAATTAAATAAATATTTTTATTTATTTAATTAAAGGGGAATGATGTTAGATTAAATAAAAAAAGGTTAATTTATCCAATTTAATAGATAGACTTTAGAGATTAATTAAAAAAAATGAATTATTTAATTAAAAGGAGAAAACTACTTAATCAAATAAAATTGATTTATTTAATTAAGAGATGAAATATGATGAATTTAATCAAATGAATATTATTTGATTAAATGGTTAGAAAAAGATATGATTAAGGATGAAGTGGTGTTAGTTAAATCAAGATTAGGTGTATAAGACCAATCGATACATTTTTGTGTCTACATAAATAAACTGTGCATGGCTAAATCCCGAATAACATCATTGCAATTGAACAATAAAGTATAGACACAATAATATTTTCAATACAAGTTTATTTTCCTAGCCTTTGGAAGATTTAAAAACTCAAAACATAGAAGTACATTCTTAAATCATTAATAAATAAATATAAACACCCACAGATGAATACATAGACATATTCGATTTAAAACTAACCATTGTGAATACAATATATTTATTTTCAACTTTAAACACTACAAAATAGAATGCAACAACAATTCAACATAAATTTATATAAATACAAAGAGAAAATATTAATCGATAAGCATCATAGAGAAAACTCAAGAAATT
Source organism: Sequoia sempervirens (assembly GCA_007258455.2). NCBI lineage: Eukaryota > Viridiplantae > Streptophyta > Pinopsida > Cupressales > Cupressaceae > Sequoia > Sequoia sempervirens. The sequence continues at coordinate 175,856,643 of VDFB02058242.1, read as the reverse complement.
CATAAAAAACCTCTAGTACAAGCTCTAAATCCAACAAGAGACCTATGAATGACAAAATCCATCAAACTAGCAAAGCAAGGCAAAATGGCGCATCCATGCCTTCTTGTAGTGCATATACACAATTTTGTGGCACATTGGTGACATTCTATGGTGCATTGAAGCCATTATGTGGTCAATTCAGGTCATTATGTGGTGCATAGACACCATAGACCCAAAACAAGAAAAATAGAATAAAACAAGTGAGGAAACCACCTAGAATTGGTCATGGATTCATGTAACAACTCAAAGAAAATTTTGGAAGGTGTGAAACACCATATTAGAGCCAAAGCAAAACACAAATTATGCCAACAAGATCAAACCAAAGAAATTCAACATCAATACAAGGAAACATTTGCACACAGCCAGTCATGGACAAAGAAGACACTAAAATTCCAAATCAATAGGATAAAAAAACCACCATTATCATATTTCCTAAGCCAAGGGAATAATAAAAACATCCTATAGCAGCCATTGAGCATATACACACATTTCACAGGAAAATATAAAAGCTTTACAATTCCACACACAACAAGAAAGACATAGAGAAGACAATCTTTTCCAAATGTAAATCTGCAGAGAGAGAAAAATCAAACCAACCTAGAAATTGAAGCTATGGAAAATGAAATTTGAACAAGATTCAAGACCAAATTCCAAATATAGTAATCTTCAATCAATTGAAATCCAAGCTCAAGCAAACCAAAAACTTGAAATGCACAAAAAAAATCTTCAAAAGCTAACCAAACAAAATTCCTAGAAAGATTCCCATGAAATTTTCTTCTCCAGCCAAAATTAAATTAAATTGATTTCCACACTTTAGCATAACCAAAGTCTTTATTCATTTTCAATTAACTCAAAGTAACAAAATTTACCGTATTGTCAATGTGCAATCAAGATTGATCAGACAGTACTAATTACCCAATTACACCAAATAATACTTTCTAACTCAAATTCTATATTTCAGATATTTATTTATAATCTGTTGAAAAAAAAACACTTGAAATTATCTAATTTTCATTTATTTAAATTTGCAAATTGAAATCAACAATTACATTCAAATAAATATCATGTTTAATTCAAATTAATAAATCAAACCAGAAACGCAATTATTCTAATTGAACATTTAAATAAAATTACATTAAATCAAATAAATTAATTAATAAACCATTTAACTAATTAATGAATTTCCTATCAAGACACAAACATGAACGACACAACGGACTCAAACGACAATACAATGATAGGTGAAAACACAAATAATTATCTTATAATGGAATGATGGCCAAAGAAGAACCTAGCATTATCTCCAAAACAACATGTTTCCATTGGGTCATGGCACGCTCAAACCTGACAAAGTAGGTGGACTCGATGTCAAGTACCTACAAACTACATAAAAGAACACTTTCAAACATATTTACATAAACTAACAATCACATTGTGAAAGAGAGTCGCAACGTAGAAGGGTACTCACAAGTGAGTAATGCTACAATGTATCCTTAACAAAGACTAACATATAGTACTACATCATAAACAACATTAGATACATCATCATAAATAAACTAATTCTCTGAAAAAACATAAACCCATACCACACATAATGTTTATCATAATATCACCACACAAATATAATCAAATGATTAACAATGTATCTAATGTATCATCAACATAGTATAAAACCAACATAGTATCAGTGTCGTAACTGAAATAAAGTAGCATAGTATCAAAAACAACTAAAACAACTGTCAACTAAATAGAAACAAACTGAAATAAAGTGCAGCAACTGGAGGGACACTACATCCTACCCCCCTAAGCTTCGACTTACTCCTGGAAGTGGCAAGATAAGGTACAACATATGCAATCATAAATAACATCACTACCCAAAGACAACTCTTGGCTAGACAAGCAAGAACAACCAAAAATGGGAAAACATAAGCTCAAGAGTACAACACCTAGGTCAACATAATGGGCTCACATGTATCTAGAGTACCCAATGTTAGAACTTTGTGCTCTGATACCAAGTTGTAACACCCAACCAAGGAACCTATAGAACAACACATAAAGTAACAAAATAACCAAATATTTTTTTTTAAAGACATTAAATTACAACAAGAGTACAAAAGAAACATATACACATACATTCTCAGGGTTTTGTGACAACGCTAATTAACATTCATGAGTAAGAACATCACATCACTAACCAAAAGACATAAAGCATAAGGATAAATCATATCAATAATGAATGATCTAATCACATAAACATAATCTAGTCAAGTTACATATTAAAATTACATCAAGTGATATTATGAAAAATCTCGTAACAACATCATAATATTACAATAAGTTCTCACATACACATCAAGAGTATATACAATATGGATGAAGATCATAACACATCTGTCAACATCGTTCATGAGCATGCTCAATGTCCAAATTCATGAATAATATAGAATAAGGAACCTATCACAAGAACAATATTATCCAAGCACAACAACACTTGCAAGGGGACCCAATCGAGGAAAAAGCATGTTCCTCCCAACTACGTGGTACCTAAAGGTCTAGCCCTTGTGCTAGGAGATAATATCAGGTCCACAAAGATAAACAAACATGAAGACAGAACATAACATCACATGATTGACATACACATTACAACATAATGATATCTAAACGACATAATAACAAATGAAGCTCCCAAAGGCAACAACATAATAAAGGGTAACTCTACACAAGAGACCACATAACATGCATTAGGAAAAGAGTGTCATCACATAGTTTACTATAGGTTACCTTGGTAAATCTTCCTAGATTACGGACCCTCATACCGAGTTACCCTGGCAATCTCTACTGATTCCTAACCCCTAAACAAACTCATGTGGAATTGAACTACCCTTCAAGAATACAAAGTAGATGATCATGCCATCCTAAGCCATCTCAACCTATCCTTAATCTATACAAGCACTAACGCATAAGGTGAGGAAATCAAACTATTTGAATTATTTAATGAACACTACCCAACCCCTAATACATTTAATTAGGTTTTCACTAAATTATAAATTCCTGATAGGTGACCCTGGTTACCTCTTAGGGTTCTAGCCCCTATCATAAGCCACTCTTCCTAATAACATAAATCAATAACAATTACAAAGGACACCCATCATGCACATTGAAAAAATATATGAATGATCATATCTCAGTCATGACATAAATTATTTAACAATCATAATACCACCAAGGTAACAAATAAACTATGCATGACTAAATCCCAAATAACATCATTGCAATTGAACAATAAAATGCATACACAATAAGCATTTTAATACAAGTTTCTTTTCCTAGCCTCAGGAAGATTTAAAAACTCAAAACACAGAAGTACATTCTTAAATCATTAATAAATATATTTAAGCACCAACTAATGAATATATAGACATATTCAATTAAAAACTATCACTGTGAATACAATATATTCATTTTTAGCTCTAAACACAGCAAAATAGAATGCATCAACAATTTAACATAATTTATATAAATACAAAGAGTAAATATTAATCCATAATCATCATAGATAAAACTCAATACATTCATAAAAAACCTCTGGTACAAGCTCTAAATCAAACAAGAGACCTAGGAATGATAAAATCTATCAAACTAGTAAAGTAGGGCAGAATGGTGCATCCATTCCTTCCTTTAGCACATAGACACCATTTTGTGGCACATTGGTGACATTATATGGCATATTGAAGCCATTCTATGGTGCATTTAAGTCATTCTATGGTGCATTGAAGCCATTCTATGGTGCATAGACACCAAAGACCAAAAATAAGAAAAATAGAATAAAGCAAGTGACAAAACCACCTAGAATTGGTCATGGATTCACGTAACAACTCAAAGACACTTATGGAAGGTGTGGAATACCATATTAGAGCCAAATAAAATAGGAATGATGCCAACAAGATCATACCAAAAAAATTCAACATCATTATCGTGTCGTAGAAAAATGGACCCTTTGCTTGACATGGGATTAATTCATGATAAAATGAACTTAATGAGGTCTTAATCTAGTGTAGTGAAGCATTTTATGTGTCCACACTAGGTCTTGGACCCTTGAAAATCAAATAACATGCTTTTAATGATGTCTTGTAAAGGTGTTGTAAAGTCTTATAAAGGACTTTCACACTAAATTATAGACTTAATTAACCTATTTCTCCCTAATTCAACATTATAAAATGTATTTAATAACATTATCACATCAATTTAGAAGGCTTGTAAGATAAATTTAATGTTAAATTAGTGTTGCAATGTGCCTTACACATTCACATTAATTTTTGTGCCTCTAGGCTATGTGGACCTTATTTTAGTGTTGTAAAGTGTATTTAATTACACTTTCATATTTATTTCTATGTCCCAAGCCCTATTTGACATTCACATCATCATTAATACACCCCTCTTAACCCATATTGTGCATCTCAAGGCTTTAATTGATTAAATACCCAACAAAGTTACAATTTAAACCTTCCTTATCTCCTAGCTTCTTAGTTGTTAGCATGGCCCTATGGGACCCATTCACCATGAATGGTGAATCAATCCCATCTAGGTGGGACCCATTCACCATATGTGGTGAATGAGTCCTATCTGGCCCCATTTTCACCTTTGAGAGGGAAAAAGTGAAATTTAAAGTTTAATTTCACTACATGTTGGCCTGTGATGAGGTATAATAAGGATACTAAGGCACAATTGTCTATAAATAAGTGTTTTTATCCTCATTTTACATCTAACAATTCATTTTTACATCTCTCATAATTAATCCATCATCTATCTTCTCATCCAAGTTAGGCAAGCTAGGGTTTCTTCAGATCAAGTTAGCTTTCTAAAGCATTCAACGGTTGAATCTTCATGTATTTCTACAAACTTTCAAGATCAATCATCATGAAAAGGTAATAAATTCCATTGTTAAATTTTTGATTCCTTTATTTCATCATTTTGGTTTAATTACCTAAAAGGGGTTTGGCCAAGGCAAAACCCCATGCCCTAACCTTCAACATTTCTTCTTTTCCTCTTATGTGTTTGCAGATTTAGGTATCTTGGAAGCTTGAAAATAATTGAAGATCAAGTTGAAATTTTTTAAAAGTCCTCTCTTCATCATTCAAGTCAACATATCAACAAAAAGTCATTTTTTAGACTCGAATACTACATTTTTGAAAGTGGACACCTGTAGTGAATCAAAGCACAGATCAAAAGTTTTAGAATCTACCTTTGAAAATCCAAAAATTCAAATGTGGAATCATTCACCATGGGTGGTGAATGAGTCCCACCATAGGGTCAATTTTGAGTTTTCTACGTTTCTGAGTACCCTTTTGTCAAAAATGGGTTCTAGCACAGTTTACCAGAACTAGAACTGATTCCCCCAGAATGGTGAATGATTCCCTCTAGGATTGAAAAACAACATCATCAACATTCCAACATCAATTTCCAGTCCTCATCAAAGTTCCAGGTGCACACTTTCAATCTGATTCATTTCTGTTGCATTTTCTTATTCATTTGTAGGTGATTTTGTAATACATAATGTGTTTTCAAATAATTTGTTTTCCTTTAGTTTCTACTCATTAGTCAATTAATATCATTCATTTATTGCATTCAATTATTATATCTAGGAATATTGCATCCTTATTCTATCCATATTGCATTGAATTTGAATGTGACATAAGCATCTTTGGCCCACCTTTCTCCTTCTAGATGAAAAACCCTAGGAGAGCTAGAAAGCAAGTGGGTTCCAAAGATCTATGTTCCTTTTTGGTGAACCTTCTTTTTGAATACTTCTCTTTTTTAATTTAGAGTCCATCAACATAGATCTATCTTGCATTAGGATAATTTGCATGATTCATTTGCATGCTAGGTGTTAAATTTTGCATTCATAAATAGTGCATAATAAGTTGCATTATTGCACCTTTAATCATTGAAAATTTCTAAAATTATGCATTTTCCATCTAGGTATGCATCATAGCATTCATAAAGCATCAAAATCAGTCACAAATTTTGAAAAAATTAGAGAAAAAATTCCATACTGGCACTCATTCGCCACCCTAGGCGAATCAGTCCCTTTTGACCCCTGAAACAACATTTTACAAAACTCAAAAAATTCTTTTTAGGCTTTTGTTTGGTACCTTAACCTATATATATCAGTTAGTTGCATTTTTGTAGCATTCATTTCATCAAATCTAGTCTAAATTAGCCCATTTCGTGCATGGTTCCATTTCAAGTTTGCATTCTTATCTTGTTGCATATCATAATCAGTCAATTGCCATCTTTGAAATTTGAAACATTATTTTTCATTTGAATCTTTTCTTTAGCATTGTTACATTTCAATATTTTAGATTAATCATTCCATCATTTTTTCATTACAAAATTCTATAGTTCACATATTGCATGTTTGCTTTGTAGATATTATTGCATGTTGTAAGCAACTTTTGTTAAAAGCATATGAATATGAGGTCCTTTCCCCTTTCTTTTTGTTCATCATAGATCCCTCTCCTCATTCCCCTTTTGTGGATGAGGTTAGTTTAGTGAAAGAAACCTTGGATACTCATAACACTTAAATTTTTTCTTCTCCTATTATCTCTCACACTAGTGAAGTAGATATTTTGATGCTAGAAAAACCAATTGATGAGAGTTGTGACAATCTAAGTTGTTTCTCTCCTCTTAGCTCTCCTATTAGACAAAAAATTACTAAAGAAGAGGACATCACACTAAGTAATCATGATGATCACACAACACAACACGACATTGAGACCATAGATTCATCTCTGAACTCCTTCCCTATTTGTCAGAATGTTTTTGTGAGTAATCATGGCAATCACATTATTTGTGAGGAGGCTATGTTGACATTAGATGATCAAATATTTAAGACCTATGACAATCCTCTTTATTTTTCTTCCCCTATTTTGGAAGACATTATTGGACAAAGGGAAGTAATCAAAGATAATCATGAGAATCTTCTTGCTCCCTTTCCTAATGTTTCCCCCATCCAAGAACACATAATTACACACAAGGATCCAATCATTGAAAAACAAGAATGTGATTCTTTTTCTTCTCTTGATGCCTCTCCAACTTGTGATGAAGCTACTTTGCACATTTCAACCTTAAATCAACATATTACAAGCTCTCCTAGTAGGGTAGATAATATGGAACTAGATAATAATACATTACAACCATTGAATGATTTCATAGATTCTTCCCCTAATCAAACACATTCAACCATTAATAACCCCCTTGGTTGCGATGAAATTATTTTGGATGAACCAAACCTTAATTGTCACCAACATGTGGATTTTTTTTCTCCTAAGAACTCTCCTTCTAGGGACGATATTATGACCCAAGACAACAATAACATACCCATAAAAAAATGAACTCTTAGTTGTTACAGGATGTTAATATTCAACCTCATTACACCCTTTACCCACCCTCGCATAACCTTCATCCTTCCAATAAACCTTTCTACACACTTTACCCACCTTCACACAAACAAAAAACTCAAAATAAACCTCAACTCATTCTTTACCCACCTTCACATCTGCTTCATCTTTCCAATAAACCTTACTACACCCTCTACCCACCTCAAGCCAATGTGTTGCAACAATCGAGTAATGATACTACTGCTCATATATATAATACTCGAAATAATCTACAACTTCTGCAATCAATACCACTCTCATTACCTTTACCCAATCCACCTAGCTCTCCTTGTTACATCCCACATACAAAAGAGTATGATCTTGTTGAACAATTAAAGAATACTCCTACAAATATTTCCCTTTGGGATTTACTTCAAAACTCACCAAATTACAACATTCTTCAATCAACCTCACAAGAAATAACAATTCCTCCTGATACCACTCTGAATGATGTGGCAACTCTCATCCACAAAAAGAACCTTGACATTACCTTCCATCAACATGAGCTCCCTCCTTTGGAGTTGTGTAAACAACATGATGCCTTTATGATAATTTCTTGATTCAATCGTATAGGTATCAAACATACTCTCATAGATAATGGATTTTCTCTTAATGTGTGTAGTGTTAGTATCCTTGATCGATTAGATGTTGAAAGGTCACAAATAATCCCTGATTATGTCTCTATTTGAGGATTTGATAATACAACAAAGCAACTACTCGGTGTAATCACTTTTCCTATTATAGTTGGGGTTGTTACTTTGCAAACTCCTATTCATGTCATGCCTTATGATCTTCTGTACAATCTTCTTTTAGGAATACCATGGACTCATGAGATGAATGTAGTGCCTAGGTATGTGCAGGATCATCATGGAAAAAACAAGCCCTTAAGTGGCAAAAAAATGAAAAAAATCAAAGTTAGGCAACTTGATGTAAAAATTTGAATAAGTTATCTATATTATATAAAAAATATATAAGAATATAATTTGTAGGAAATTGAATGTAGTTTCTAAAACTACTAGGTTTGTTTAAAAAAAAAATCTATTTGGAGAAAATTTGAAATTTCAATGCAGTAGTACTTAAATTTCAGGGAAAAAATAAGAACTAGGTGTCTGTCTGACCACCCTAACCACAATAAAATGATAATGTTTTTTTATAATATTATAGATTTAAGTAGAGGACTCATGTCCCAATGTGATACATTTTTTTGTAATTTTTTTCCAAGTAAATAATTAATTTTTTTTTTATTACAAATTTTTAAAAATATAAAAAACTCGTATGTCTGACCACCTTAACTTGGTCAAAACTTCATGAAATTATTTTTTTCTTTTTTTAATCTTATAGTATACAAAATGTAGAATGTGATGGATGTTTTGGATTCAAAAAATGTGATATTGTTTGAAAGTTATAGATGCTTTTCAATCATTCTATCAATTAGGACTTTAGTCATAATTTGAATAGAAAATGAATAACAATTACTTATTAAATTCAAAGTAAAGCATAATTTATATTTTTTGAAAGTTGAGAATCTCCTTTAAAAACCCTTTTCATTTCATCAATTTTGGGTAAAAAAAAGTCGTCAGCCACATACCCATCATATTGCCACTTTTTGGCCCATCATGATCCTGCACATACTCGCCTTCAACCATTAATTATATAATGAAATATGTCTATAACAATCACATTTATCAAGTTGAAATATACCTCGAGCTTGAAAGTTGCTTACACCTTGAAAAAGGAGCTGCAAGTCCTCTGAAAACATTAATTCCCACATCCAACATAGAAATTGAGCACAATGATGAGAAATGGCCATCTAAATTATTTGATGATTGGGGATCCTTAGAATTCACACCATCAATTATGGGTGAATACATATTTTCACAAACAAAAGACAAAAAATAACAACCAACCATCATGCCAACACAACATTCAAACAACCTTTCGAAAGCATCCACCTCAACCACTTTAGAAATACACACAAACTCAACAACAACCCTTGACGAACACAACAATGAACAACCACCTAATTCCAAAGCACTAAAACAACTTTATGGAAAATGGTATGACCTCATGAAACAACTTTGGTATAGTGGAAAAGGTTGTGGTGCTCAAGAAAAAGGTATCGACAACCCTATAGAGTCTAACACACAACAAACAACTCATAGTCTTGGTTATTCTCCTTTGACCATGATCACCAAACCTTCACTCAACATCAATACTATCACACAAAACTCTTCCAAAATTCTTCCTTATTCACATAAATAACATTAGTTGTTGCTCCTTGTCATGCCATAGTTTTAGGATCATCGCATACTCACTATTGCATGTTTTGCATCCATTTCAAGGGGCAACATACCCTCATCCATTCCAAGTGTAGTCATCCAAATTTGACCACTCCCACATGGTCAAATTCATCCCATTTATTCATCTATCTCATCTATTTCATCAATATTAATTAAATGATTTGTTTAATTAATATCTCCCTTGGCCTAAGATTTCTAAAGTATTTAAAATAATAATTAAATACTTTACCTTTCATCCCTTCCCCTCTAAATTAAATAAATACACCTATTTATGTAATTCACTCATTTAGTCTTTTGGAATTTAAATTAGTTTTAAATTCCTCCTTTTCTCTCCCCTTGTCACATATTCCATAATCCTCCTTTAACCTGGATTAACTCAATTAATTCATGGTTAGGATGTGTACACCTTAATCAAGGATTAATGTCACATCTTCCAACTTGCTTCTAATCTTCCATTAATTTTATTAATCACCTGTTTGTACAACCTTAATCTCATCCCCTTGCTACATTTAGCATACCTTTTTGGTCAACTTTCACAATTTCCACATTTCACCTAGACCAACTTCCCCATGTGAATTAAAAATTCACATTTATCCCTCCAAGACTCTCCTCTTCCCTATGCAAGTTATTAGGATTTCTAGAACTCCTCACTTGTTACATCACTCACAAGAGGAAAAGTACTTACCTTTTTGAGAACCTTGTTTTACCCCCAAGGCACTCCTAATCATATGAATTTAAAATTCACATTTATTTCCCCAACCACTTCTCTCTTCCCAATGGAATTTTTGAGGAATACTAAAATTTCTCATATGTCACTCTCCTCACATATGGGAACAAGAAATTTATTTTTAAGGAAATATTTTCCCAATCCCAAGGTAATTACAAGTACCTCCACCTCACATGTCCTTTTTCCAACTCACCTATCCTTGGGAAACATCCTCTTTCACATGGAAAGATGTGAAGGCTTGTGAGTCCTCAACTCACCACAACCCTTCATCTTGCCCATGTTGGAAAAATATTGACTGTCCTATTCTCTAGAGATTCTTCCCTTAAAATGGAAGATTTTCTCTCATTGAAACATAACATGCACTCATCCATTCAAGCTCTCCAACTTTCAAAAACTATCAATAACTTGCATTCTACTCTCAAGCTCAAGAAATCTCATACTCGCATCCTCCATTGTTGAATCCTCAAGCTCATCTTGCACTCATTTTGTTCATTTTATCAAATACCCACATCCATAATTTGAATCCTCATTGCATCCTCATCATTTTGCATCCATTTTGGGTGGTTTTTCGTTAAGGAGCACGCATCTTATCAAGGAGCACACATCTTATCAACATTAATGGGCCAACCAAGATCACTTGAGCAAGGTATAAATCTGGTTTTTATCTTTATTTTGTTTAAGTCAACTTAGGCTAATCATGAGCTATTGTTCTATTTTTTTTCTCCTTTGTTGTATTTATTTCTATTTTGCATCATTTAGGATAGTTCAAATAATACTGCATCACATTTCTAGCACACCCGACGGGACCCACAAATGGTTTTGTTTCTTTCACGTTTGTTGTTGTTTGATGTTTTGCAGGTTTAGGTTACATAGAGGTGAATCTTCCCTAGATAGGGGTGACCCTGCCCATAGTTAGCTGACCCCAACCTTAACAGGGGTGACGTTGCCCCCAGTTGGGTGACCCTGCCCTCAATAGGGGCAATTATGTCTTGTAGAATCACCCATATGTGAAATAGAAAACAATTTCTCCTCTATTTTCTCAACATGCGATCCTACCTTTAAGACAGGAAATCCCACCCAAGTTGGGTGATCCACAAAGCTGGTTTACAATTTTTGGGAGGAACTAATTTTTGCTGAAATCACATATTTTTAGAAAATATAATGATTTAAGCCTTAAAAGGTTCAATTTAAATAATTCCAATTGAAGAGGGTTTGATCAAACTACATTAAATTAGACCCCCTTGGATAGAACCCCACTAGTTTTAAACCATACCTATAACGGAGTCTCCTTTACACCTATCAAAATGCTGATAAAAAACAACTTTTGATTTAAATTTTTGGGGATCAAATGAATTCATTTAAAGTTTATTTTTTGTAAGTATGTAGTCCTTATTATAAGCTTCCCAAAAAGTATAATTTTAAATAAATTTAATTTTATTATTATATTTATTTTTTATTTCTCGTGAATGTAGGTTTTTCACCAAAATCAAGCTCTCTATTCTACACATGTGGAAAAATAGCATATTATTAAAAAAAAATAAAAAATATTAGTGCACTAGATATTGAAGTCCTTGATCCAACAAAGAAAATAAAATTGAATTTTGATACACACAAAAAGTTACGTGTTATACAAATGGTATATGCGAATTATAATTGGTTTGAATTCAAACTTGATGAAAAAAATATTTGATAAAAACCATCTAACCAAGTGTAAGCACTAGATATCAAAGTTAAAATCTAAATTCAAAAGAATTATAATTTTATCCTTCATGGAAAAAAGTGATGCTTATACGGTGAGCGTCACTTTTAAAAATGTTGTTTCTAAAAAAAACTAGTTTTTGAGGAAGATGGAAAAAGAAGTGCAATCTGATTCCAAAAATTTTGAAAAAAATATATTTGGAATGTATAGAAAAAATTTCATGAAACTCTAGTTTGCATCATCTTCAAATTCCTCTCAGTTTAGTCGCTATAGGTGCCCGAAAGTGAAGATTTAGTTAAAAAAAATTATTTCAGTGTCCAGTTTGGCCAAAAATTGTAAACCACTATTGTGGGATCAATACCTTAAGACAGATGATCTCGCCCTTAAGGCAAGAAATCATACCCTTGAGATAGGTGATCCTTACCTTACGATAGGCAATCCTACCCTTAAGATAGGAAATCTTTCCCTTAAGATAGGTGATCCTACCCTTAAGGCAGGAAATCCTTCCCTTAAGATAGGCGATCCCACCCTTAACAGGGGTGAATCTACCCAGACAAAGGTGACTAAGGTAAAAACAATGATTTACAGTTCATTTTCAGATTCCATTGTCAGTTGTTTTGGTTAATTTTGACCCCTAACTTGTCTTGGCGGTGAATGTGCATGTTTATACTAACATTTGTGCAAATTTTTCACGCTTTTTGAAGATCAAAGATGAAAAACTTCTAATGTATTTTTTGTAGGATGAACAGGCCCAATCTATTAGTTATTTTGTTTGTCTTTCATTTTCATACTAGTTAGGTACATAGTTTTAAGTAGGGGGAGTCAATATATTGTGTTCTTTTCTTGTCAAGTAAGCTATTGATGTATCTGATCCCCTTGCGCTATTTGGCTATCTTGGATGAAGAGAAATCATAGCTTACTTAGTCCTTTTTGTACCTAAGGGGCACTACATCATTCAAGCTTTCCACTTGCACTTCCTGTGAGCCTAGGAAGTAGCCGAAAATGTTTAGTGTTCTCTTTTTAGCAAGACCTGCTTGGGGATATCATCACTCCTTTTTTTATTTTCCCTATATTTTATCTTTAATCTTTTTCTTTAAAAATAAAATAAAAATAAGTTTTGATATTTTTAACTTATGTTTTTAATTTTCCTTTTTTCACTTTTTTCTATTTTGATATTTTTTCTATTTTTAAAATTTTTGACTTTTTATTTTTCCTAATTTTTTTCCTCTTTCTATTTTTGATTTTTATTTTTTTAAATAATTTTGATTTTGATTTTGAGTTTGTAGCTTTTTTATTTTTATTTTGTTTTTATTTGCTACTACATTAGGCATTAAATGTTTTAGTAGCACAATGTTCATTAGATCTTATAGCTCTTGACCATAATTTCCTATGGTGGACCAATAATATCCTACCATAAGAACTACTTCACATGGATCATGTTGTTGTAATTTTATTTATAGATACTGTTGTGGACTTCATTGATTGCTAATTTAGCTTATCCCAAATGTAAATGCCTTAACCATGGTATTATTGTAGCCCTTGTATTAGAGCATCCTTCTGAGAAAAAATGAATGTGAGGAAAGTTGGATGGAGGATGTATAGTGGTTATGCTAATGATTGGATTAAATGGGTGTGATTGTGGAAATATGTTGGGTAATAGATTAGGTTGTGAAAAAGGGTTGGATGAAAGGATGGGTTGTCAAGTTGTGAGTAAATTCCATGAGGTCAATTGGGATTAAGACCAAAATTTTCAAACACAATATAGTATTTATAATGAGATGTTTTTTGGATCAAATGATGGATTTTGAAGCATTAAATGTTTCACAATAAGTTTTTTTTTTTACTTTTGATGTTAGATTATGGATTTTTGATGTATGGGACTTGGGACTTTTGGAGGAATTCATATTTCGAGATATAAGGTTCATATGGATTTTAGACTTTTGGATTTTGGATTTAGGGATCCAAATAAATTACAGACTTTTAGATTTTAGATTTTGGAATTTAGGGATCTAGATGGATTTTGAACTTTTTAATTTTAGTATAGGATTTAGGTAGCCAAATGGATTTGAGCTTATGATTGGGATGTTTGGATTTGGATTTAATAATTTTAAATTATATTTTAGATGGAGAATATAATTTTGGAGGGGTGGATTTGGATGCTCCACCTAGATTTCTCACTTCTCTTTGCTTTGGGATCTATCATTTTTTCTACTTCCTTTTTTATTGGTGGATCCACATTACCCTGTGGATTCACTTGAAATTTTAAAATTATTTTAATTTAATCTTGTATTTGATATTTTCTATTATGGTGCCATTGATTTTTTATGGATTTGTTGCTTCATATGATAATGAATTCAAATAAATTTAAAATTCTATGTTATGGTCCCATGAGGAAATATTATATTTTAATCTCATGACTTTCTTGGTCACTTCATCATTTTAGAATGTCAAATGGTGTGCAGTTTGTTTCCCTAATTAGTGAATTTAGGTAATGGAAGATCAATTTTGGCGATAGGGATGGTGATGTTGATAACATATTTTTTGGAAACAAGCTCTTTATAGGAGTGATAGGAGAAATTGATTTGGATTTTCAAAGAAGTTTCCTTAGAATATATAAAATATACACTAACATCCTTAGTATTTTTATTAGGAGACTTATAGTTGATGCCCTAAAATCCTTGATTTCCATAAAAATCTATGGGTTTCAAGATTCCTTACTCATAAAGGCCTAATCCTTTTCCTTAGCATTTCATGATTTCACATAATCAATTTGTAATAGGATACTTGTCACTTTGAAGACAAGATGTGAATCCATCTTTAGATACCTAAGAATTATTAGAAATTTTAATTTTCCACTTTACATAAGAAGACAAAATTAGAAAAAGGTTGTTGAGCCAAGATGATAGGATATTTTTTCTATCTCCTTATTCCTAATTGTGGTACCTTGATCAATTATATGTTTAATGTGATCAATCATGACTCTCTTATCCTCATTCTCAATGTGATAAGAATCATTTATAACTTGATTTTGAATATTATTTTATGATTACTCTTCTTATCTATGTGTTTGAGGGGATCAAGTGTCTCATCATAGGAAGGAGAGGTGGTTTGATGATGGATAGTATTGGTTTCAGATTTCTTTTCATGAGATTTTTATTGCATTATAGATGGAATTGGATTGGATGATTTGATCTTGATTTGGTTGGGAGAATTTTTTATCATGCTTTGGAAAATATCTTGACATAGATTTTATTACTTCTTAGAAAATATGGTTGTACTTTCCTTTTATTCAATATCCACATTAATAAGCCATCCTAATATTATTATTTAATTAGTGAGATGTGCTTTAGTCTCAAAATTTTTATGGATTTTTAATTTTATGTATTTGAAGAATTTCATGAAATATCTTTATTTCTTCCCACATAGGTTGACTTCCAAGTATCTCTAAGGGATATTAGACATCCTTAATGGACTATAGTTTGATGTCTTTGTTATAAAAGAATATTCTTAAATGATGATAGTTAATATTAGGTGCAAATAATGTAGGAGGATATTGGATAATGTCAATAGACTTTAGGTTAATGATTTTCTTGCTAACAACATATTTGCACTTTCTAAAGGATGGTTGTATTGGATTAGGGGTGTTTCAAAACTCCTAGTTTTTACCCTTTGTTTATTGATGGAAATCCTTCAATAGGAGTTGGTGAAACTTTTATTTTCATCATTCCATTGGTGCTATGTTCAAGCCTATGAATTTTCATTCTTCAATATCATTGGGGTGTAGGGTTTTACTGCTCATTTCATTTATACCCTCAATCCTTTATTTGGATTATGCATGCCTATTGACCAGCTACACTAGGTCACCATTTGAGCTAAGTGGCATTTTATGACCCTCACCATCATTCTTTACCAACCCCATCTCTTAAGTCACTTGTTGCACCTAGGAAGGCACTCTCTTTATGAACTACTTATTTGCACGTGTAGTTTTATACTCTATGAAATTGTTGTTCACAATATATCACCCATCACAGGTTCTATTCCAGAATTTCGCATTCAATACGTGATGAGTGATGTATTTCCACCAACACTATAAGGATCTAAAACTATTGGCTTATCTCCTATCGCAAGTTGTGCTACACTCACCAAAAAGTAACTGGTGATGAGCAGTATAAAATTTACTTGTTAAGCCTAGTGCACCACCTATCACGTGTTGTGCCCTCACTCTTGAAGAGTAACTTGTGACTAGTGATGTAGTTACCTCTTGTAACCCATCATTGGCACATACACTATCACCGGTGGGCTTTTTCTTTCCAAAGAGGAACCTGTGATTGCTGATGGGTTGAGTTTCCCCCATCACGTGGGAATTATTTATCGCCGGATAGGGTAGTTTTCTAGGAGGTGGACTTGCAATGAATGATATGGAACACAGATCTTGGGG
The DNA here is from genome assembly GCA_007258455.2 of Sequoia sempervirens. Lineage (NCBI taxonomy): Eukaryota > Viridiplantae > Streptophyta > Pinopsida > Cupressales > Cupressaceae > Sequoia > Sequoia sempervirens. The sequence continues at coordinate 175,840,001 of VDFB02058242.1, read as the reverse complement.
TAAAGCCTTTTGATGGTCAGATTGACAAATAACAGGTCATCACTAGCTCTTTAGCCATTGCATGATGATGTTTCAAAATGGATTTCAAACTGGTGATGGGTGTTGTTGCAGAGATATGGTTGGGATTTCTCCATGATTCAAAAGATCGACGGTGGACAACCTAGTAAGGATGATTGGGTAAGGATATGAACAGAAACATGGCTGCTTTAAAGCACTTCCTTGCTAGTTTCTGGTGCGGTCCGTAAAGCAAGTGGTGATTCTTGATGTGCCTCATCGATCAAGTTCTAAATCTACAATGATCAATGGTGGAGATTTGATATGTAGTCATGGAGTTCATGTTCATGCGAGCAAGCCGAGATGAATATTAATTGCAATTAACCTTACATTCTCTTATTTAATGAGGAATTGCTATAGATGAATCAAGTCATTTGCAAGTTAGCCAGAGTTTGGAATTAATTGTTGTGGCTATGAGTGAGAGAGAATTGTAGATAGTTGTGAGTGCAAGCATTGCCAGGGTGGTGGCCCAACATATTCTGGTGTGTGACCACCTATATGTTCTGCATTTTTACTTGTGACTTGGCCTTGTTCTTCAATTTAGGTCTTGTAGTGTTTTTGTTGCATGTATGTGTGAGCTTCCTGGAGTTGTGGTCTCTATTCTTTTTTATCACCAACATTGATTACTATGTCATTCCAAGAAGATGAGTGAACCAAGTACTCATGTTTCATTAGTGTGTAGATTCCAAAGGCTAAGTATGTAGGAGCCAATTACATATGTGTCGAAGGATAAATGTCCCTCAGCCGAGGTACCTATTATCTCGAGGAGGAGCAGTGTATGATGAAAATATGAGAAGGTGATTATTCAGAGCACCTATATTTTGAGAGGTAGGATTGTCTCATAGAAGCCAACTGAAGGAAAGGAGAAGGGACCCCTATTTGTGAATGAATTAATGAGATCCATCCCGAATCTTGGGGTTTCTTCAAAGAAACCATTACTCCCATCATGGTCTCTGATAGCTCGTTGAGTGATGAGGAAGGAGTTGTCCTTGGCCCTAGCCAGTGTCCTACTTCCTTGGTGCCTTATAGTGACTCCAAATATTAGATTATGATTGCAACTCCACTCTCTATTATTCGATCTAGTGGGGGTAGTTGCTTAGTGGCTAACAAGGCCAAGTAACATCTATGTCCTTTGCTAATGGTATTGTGTTTTGGGTGATGTGATAATGTGGCTTTTAGATGGTGGACTCTATGATTCATTTTGATGGTGACTAGTTTGGGGGTTCATCTAGCTAATGGTATTGTGTTTTGGTTATTTTTGTGTTTTGGGTGATGTGTTCCAATTTTGTTGATGCCTTTTAGAAGGCTTGTGTGGCAGATCTAACAATTGGTTTAGCACTCATTTTTCATTTTTTCCTTTCCTATGCTTATGGAATGATTAATGTAATGGTTTTGGAATTAATCCGATTGAAATGAGCTTTGAAATGAATAAGAAATGTAATTACATTTTGATTCGGATGCTTTGGTGCTTCCTTGTACTATAAAAGGGATTTCATGGCTCAATGTAAGGGGTTCTGATTTGAAATTTTTAAGTCTAGTACATCTTAGATAGAAGCTTATTGTAGTAAGGATAATGTTGAATGCTTGATGAATTCGCTAGAAAATTATCTTGGATATACGTCATATAGGTTATAAGCTTAATAAGTTTTGTATCAATTATCGATATTAGAGTAGAATTCAAAAAACCAAATCATATAATCTCCTATGTATATTTTCATAGATTTATCAAAGATCATTTCATCTATCATCAATTGTTCAATTGAATGTATGGCTTGATTTCATTGCTTTAACTCAAAGGGTTTTCTTAGGAAAAGTCATGAATATGTAAGAATTTACAAGGATTTGGCAAGAAGTAATATTTGAATAACATGAGTCTTTGCAATGTAAAGCATTACAGAGATATTTTAAACATATCAGGACTAAATAATTTATATATTCCTTATTATTTCACATTTGACTCCATATACCCAATTGATGAGGCACTGGTTGTTTATTGATTGTTCAACAATTGAATGAATGAATCACATATCAGGCCATGAGTTCAGAATCAAAACAAATTTCATAAAATTATGCCAATAAATCTAAAGAATATGCACATTCTTATCAAAATAAACAATAATTCATTTGAAGGTTTGTCAAATCTTTAATGAAGTTAGTGTGATTGCATCAAATAAGAATGAATTTGTAATGAAGTGTTCATGAAAATTGATACACCAAATGAACACCATAAGGAAAACCCTCCTTGGTTCTACAAAGCCTTAATTGAAGGAATAGAGACCTTAGAGACCTCTATTCATCATGTTGGGCAATATTTCTTGGTGATTTTTGAACATAGAGGTTGACACCCTTTTAGAAAATTCCAAGGTTAGCTAGAAAAATTACCAACAAAATGGGGACTCTGCTGGGTATACAATTCTCATCCTCTAGTTGTAGATTGTTTTAGTACAGTCACATGGTGATGAATCTGAACATTTAGTTCATATTTTATGCAATTCTTCAACCTGGTAAGAGTGTTGTAGCAGCAAAGTATCAAAAAAATTGAAGATGACTCCAATGTTGGAGCAAAACCAAAACTAGATTTACCTTGAAGTTGTTTCAATTCATTTAGAACATAATCCCCTGAACAAGGGTTGGGGACTCTAACTTAATGAACCTGATAAAGAATATGACAAGGCCTCAGATCTCCATACTTCAATATCGAAGGTGAAAAGTTGCTCTACAATTCTAGGTATTCTCATAAATATAAAGAGATATTGTTATATTTACAGATAATTTGTGGGAATTTTCAAGACTTAGGCCATAAATTCTTCCCAATTTGGTGAAATAATATTATGCAAAGAAGAACTAGAATAAAGGCTTACTCCCATAAAAGGAATTTGGGTCACTTTTGATGATACTTACAAGACTGGAAAATGATAGAAAAAAATGTCTTGTCAAGTTGTACATCTATAATAAAAAATGAATATAATCACACATGAGAATACCCCTTGTCACATCAAAGGAATTTTAGTACTAAAAGGTACAAGTCCATAAATTTTAGTAATGTTAGTGGTTACCCAAATACTATACCACCCAAGATTAGGGACAAGATACCAAAATTCAGTGGTGAAAAGTTAGAATCAGCAAGTAAACATGTACAAGAATTTGTTGATGTAATGGGTGATTACGAGATAGATTGTGAAGATGTGATTATGAAACTGTTTTTTCAATCTTTGAAAGGAGATGCAAGAGATTGGTTCTCATTTTTTCCAATGTATTTTGTATGTTGTTGGAGTGAACTTAAGATGGTTTTCATGGGACAATTTGGTGAGAGGATAAACCCAAGTGTTGCAAGGAATAATTTCATGGAAATCTCTAAGGGTAAGGAGGAGTTGATCCCAACTTTTAACATTAAATTTTCAAAAGTCATAAGAGAGATCCTTGAACACATAAGGAAAAATGGTGCAGAATGTTTGGTTGTGTATTTACGGGCATTTGATAGTGAGATGGGTTTCTCGTTCAGGGATAAAGGACTTGTAACATTACAACAAGCTTACCAAAATGCCATGGATATTGAGAACAATTTGAAGTATTCAATCATGAGGGGACCTGTGATTGCAAATATGAATGGCTCTAATAGAATCCAAACTATTGAGCCAAGCCATTCAGGAAATAAAAGTGTTTGTTAAGAAAAGGGTTTGTGCAAGATCATGGGGGTCCAAAAAGTAGCAATGTGAAAAAAGGCATTTTTACACATCCAAAAACACAAAATTCATGCCTTTGAATTTTTCTAGGCCCAAGTACAATATCCATTTTGGTTTGATAATACCGAACCAAAATGGATATCTAATACAAAACAAATATTCATTCTTTGTGTTATTATTAAAAAAAAAAACCCGAGAGGTCATATTATATAATATTAAATATTATATCATAATATTATATATGTATTATGTTATAATATATATTAATATATATATTATAATATAATATAACATTATAATATATTATATTGATATTATATTATATTAAATATGAAATATTTGAAAAAAACCATGCACAGTTAAATATGGTCAGGTCTATAGAACGATATCTATTCTTTGTGTTATAATTAAAAAAGACCTCAAGAGGTGATATTATATAATATAATATCAATATAATATATAATATTATATTATAATATAATATATGCATTATTATATATTGTAATATAATATATGTATTATTATATATTATAATATAATACATATATTATTAATATAATATAATATAATATAATATTATAATATTACATTATATTTTATTATATTGATATTATTCAAATATATATGATATATTATATATAATAATATGTATATATATTATATTAATTAATATAATATATATATATATTATAATATCATAGAATATTTCAAAAAAACACCACGGTTAGGTTATGAAGCCACCATTTATTTAAAAAGGTTGTAAATGAAACATATATCCATTATAAACGATATCTATTTCCTACATTATAAACAAACCAAAAAACACCCGAGAGCTATATTTCTACAATGTGTGCGCATGGGTTTTTAAAGTGCGACTTAGATATCCATTTGGGAGAGGTCAAATTACCAAAAAAAAATCAAATTTGTAAGGTATGTTTAATTTTTTCAAAAAATTTTCTTTTTTTTGAATTTTAGTCAAAAATAGGGTATATTTGATAGATTTTTTATTAGATTAAAACCATTTTTAATTTTTAATTTTTTTTATCAATTAATAGGTTAAAAATTGATCAAAATTAAAATCCTAACCCCGCATAAAATGAAAACCGTAATCCTACAGAAAATGAATACCCTCCAAATCCTCCATCGCAATCATTGTTTCCGAATGAAAATGTGTCAACAATACGTAAGTCTATTCATAGAAATTTAGATAAATTAAGAAAAGTATGTCTAATCTATGAGACACTCGATGAACTATCAGATATGAAAAACACTTTGGAAACAATCATTGTAAATGTTCAAACTTTGGCAACTCAACATAATAGATTTGCATAGTGGTGAGAGAAACAAAGATAATTTAAAGCTGATGGGTTATTGGATGATGAGGTGAAGTATCTTGATATTGAAAATACCCAATTAGCCCAGTTATTCATAGATCATAGAACTGGACAACCTATTAATGTGCGAAAACCTAAATTTTTAATTAAATGGTGCACCCATAAAGGAATATTAGATAATTTTTGGAGATGTTGGTGGATGGTTTTTGATAAACCGCCCAACAACAATCTTGATGTCTCTCAATATTTTCTCTAAAAATTATATGTTGATTTTGTGCTAGAGAAACATGTCAATAACTTTGAAATGCGAGATTACAGGGTGTTGGTAGGGGGATGCCATAGGATAGACCTAGGGCACACCAAGTAACCCTAGTTCATCCTCCTCCACCTATTATTGCTCTGACTCCACTACCTTATCCTGAGATTGTTGTAGATGCAAGGACTTTGATCATTTATGCATTACATTTGTTGAGTGATCATTTGGTGAGGTAGAGCCATCATGTTATGCAACCATTTGACGGTGCATCCCATCACAATGGTGTTGCACCTAATACATCCCAGCATGATGGTGGTGCACCTCGTGCAACAACTCCCACTAGTACACTATCCTCTTCAGGACATATTTGTGTGCCTCATCATTGCACAACATGTAACAATTTATGTTTAGGTCCTCTCTAATGGTCCACTAAGGCTCTCATAGACACATTCGACTTTGAGGTTCATGATATGCCAGATGTAGGAGTTGATAGAGCACGAAGTGGAGCATTTGCAAGAGAGACATCGAGTGCCAAGGATGATATGGGAGGCCTAATAAGTCTTAAAGCAATTTCATAGTGTGTTTTATGTAAATTCGTTCATATTTTAATAAAGAATATTTGTACTAATATATGTTTATATGTTGGAATCTTTAACAGTTGTTGACAGAGGAGTAGTTGTCGAAAGTGCAGCAGGCTACACATACTTCCATTTCATTTTCCTTAGACAATCAGTACACAGTAAATAATTTAAATTGTTATTTTAGATGTTAATATTTGAAATCTATTATGTTTAATTACATGTACTACATATATTGATAGTCCAATGTAATCTTTTCTTTTTATGCAGCAACTTGGTTCTTATATAGCCTTGTTGACTGAGTCTAACCCATTGGATGAAGTTGCACAATAGGTATATATCTTTTTTATTTTCAACATTATAATTATATGTGCATTTGCATTTACATTCTTGTCATTTTTTGTACAGGAAACCATCTTAGCTAATCCATCCACAATGAGCCCATCTAGTGGCATAGCATCACAATAGGTATGTGTTTATTTTATATTGCAGATCATTTACATTTAGATAGGAGTAGATATGTGATTAGTAGATATGATTATTTGTCAAAAATTATATTTTAATTTGTATCATTTTTATTTTATCTTCTATAGTCCTCTGTTCGACTCAACATTGTGGTAAGTGAGAGACCATTACTTTATACGAGGACTCCTGATCATCTTAAGGGACAATCAATGCAGAATGTCTTGTAGAAAAGAGAGCAAGATTTGAGGTAAACAAGAATTGCATTATTGATATATAGTACATGTATATTGATTTTGATGTTAAATTTGTAATTTATAAATGATGGTATATAAGTTTTTATTTACTAGTCTAATTTGTGGTTTGAAATGTTATTGTGCAAGAAACTACAGAGAATCTAACTTCTTTGAGGAGGCTTGATTTCGATGGTCTAACACAAGATTAGGATATAATATAGATTGACATGTACTTAGGGTTTGATAGATCTTGAGATGGCATATATGCCACAATTTGTAAAACTTGTAAAACTTGTTTTGAGTAGGCATATGCCAAATTTGTATATGTACAAACATAATTATTCTACAGTTTGATATATAAGAATTAATATTTGATCTAACTTGTTCCTCGTGTGCATGTCTTTCTACTTTGAATTTTCAAAATGGAATGTATAATTATCTTAGAATTGTTTAAAGTTATGATTTATAATGTATGCTATAGATTAACGAAATAGCATTTTAATAGAACTTATGAATTACAATTGATAATCCATCTATTTCTTTGAGGATATTTTTCAAAAAATGAATTTCCTTTTCTATTATACGACATTTTTCATACATCTCTACCAATGCATTTTTATCAAACACTCATTTTGAGAATACCCATGATTTGAAGCTTTGTTGAATGAATTTACATTTGACATTATTTTATTTTTTAAACTCGTGTAATGAAGTGTGCAGCTGATTTTTATTTTAAAAGAAGTTAAAATTGATGAAAAGTGGATACAACTTCATGAAATCCATTTCATGTTACAGTGTTCATTCGAAAGTAATATAATCATCTGGATAAAAATCAATGTCACTTAAAGTTCATTGAACCATAAGAACATGTAAAAGGTATAAAATTATATTGAGTAAGAATCAATATCTCCACAAAATCAACTCAAAATCACAAAACAAAAGGTTGTGAAAGACACCCATTACCCTTCTCTTTAACATATCTCAAAACCTAATGTGCTTGTCTCGGAACAACCCCACTGAAATTGAACTATTACGCCAAATAGGGCTCTAATTAGCCCAAATTTGCAAAACAAATCCTCTTTAAAAATGTTTCCCCTCCAAGATTCATTTGGAAAGTATCTCATCAAGCTATAAACATCCAAATTCCACAACTATCATCCTTGTAAATGCCATCTAATTCACTCAATCATGTAACCCTCATTTTGCCTAGATTATAAGGGGGTTAATTGAAAGTATGCATTTCCACACTTATGTCACTCAAACAACACCTCAAACACATTTATAGAAGTCTACATATGCTTAATACACATTTAGAAATTTCTACCCCAATAGATTTCAATCACTAACACCCTTAAACCTCCCAATTTCACTCAAAAACCACACTTTTCACATCTAGGGCATCATACCCAAACCTTGATTGACCTCCCCTACTCTCCCAAACCCTTCTAACGTATAATTCCTACCTAATTGGGCCATGACCAAACAACTTCCAGATATTTTCCAATAAACTACAACAAGATGACTCAAACTTCCATCATTTGACAATAAGTTGCAATTTTGACGAACAATGTAAAGTTGCAAAGTGGTGCAACTTTCATTCTGCAACTCATAGGACCAAATAGACTATTCCAAAATGTCTATATGGGTACATTTACAATAGGGATGGTCCAATTTTGTACCCAAATATGTTGAATTCCTTTGAGGTACATTGGACCGACAATTTCCCTTAAGAGTCCAAAGTACTAAAAGACAACAATCTTTGAAGGGATATTTCTTGGAAACCGTGATGCCTAAAAACTTTATGTCAAAGGCTATGGGATTGTGTTGGGACCTTGTACAATAACATCTCATATTTTTCTATCTCAGAAGCATTTTCCCATGGTGACGAATTTTTTAGTTAAGGAAAAAGTTGTTAGATGCAAGCAATGTAAAGTTGCAATGTGGTGCAAATTTCATTCTGCAACTCGTAGGACCAAACAAACTATTCCAACACATCTAGATGGGTATTTTTACACTAGGGATGGTCCTCTTTTGCATCCAAATACTTTGAATCACTTTGAGCTACATTGGACTAGCGATTTCCCTTAAGAGTCTAAAGTGCTAAAAGACAACAATCTTTGAATCTCTATTTCTCAGAAACCGTGATGCCTATAGACTCCATGTCTAAGGCTATGGGATCATGTTGAGACCATCTACAATAACCTCTCTCAATTTTTTTTATCTCAGAGGCATTTTCCCGTGGTGATGAATTTTTAGTTGAGAAAAAAGTTTTCAAATGCAAGCAGTGTAAAGTTGCAAAGTGGTGCAACTTTCATTTTGCATCATAAGACCAAATGGACTGTTCCAACACATCCAAATGGGTAGGATGGTCCTATTTTGCACCTAAATACATTGAATCACTTTGAGCTACATTGGACCGACAATTTCCCTTAAGAGTCTAAAGTGTTAAAAGCCAACAATTTTTGAAGGAATTTCTTAGAAACCATGATGCCTATAGACACTCTATTTGATACTATGGGGTTTTTTTTAGAACCTCTACAATAGCCTCTCTTGATTTTTTCTATCTTAGAGGTGTTTTTCCTCAGTGACGAGTTTTTAGTTGAGGAAAAAGTTGTCAAATGCAAGCAGTGTAATATTGCCAAGTGGTGCAACTTTCATTCAACAACTCGTAGGACCAAATGAATTGTTCCAACATGTCTAGATAGGTATGTTTATGCTAGGGATGGTCATTTTTTACACCCAAATATGCCAAATCACTTCGAGCTAAATTGGACTCTTGATTTCTCTTGAGAGTCCAAAGTGCTAAAAGACAATAATCTTTGGATCTCTATTTCTTAGAAATCGTGACACCTACATAGTCTCAATCTGAGGCTATGGGATTGTGTTGAGACCCTCTACAATAAAATCTCTTGGTTTTTGCTATCTCGAAGAAATTTTCCTGCGGTGATGAGTTTTCAGTCGAGGAAAAAGTTGTCAAATGTAAGCAGTGTAATGTTGCAAAGTGGTGCAACTTTCATTCTGCAACTTGTAGGACCAAATGGACTATTCCAACACATCCAGATGGGTAATTTTACACTAAGGATAGTCCTCTTTTGCACCCAAATACAATGAATCACTTTGACCTACATTGGACTGACAATTTCCCTTAAGAGTTCAAAGTGCTAAAATGTAGCAATCTTTGAAGGGATATTTCTCAGAAACCATGATGCCTATAGACTCTCTATCTAAGGCTATGGGATCGTGTTGAAACCCTCTATAATAACCTCTCTCATTTTTTTTCTATCTCAGAGGCATTTTCCTATGGTGATGAGTTTTTAGTTGAAGAAAAAATTGTCAGATGCAAGTAGTGTAAAGTTGCAAAGTGGTGCAACTTTCATTCTATAACTCATAAAACCAAACAAATTGTTCCAACATGTCTATATGGGTACGTTTACGCTAAGGATAGTCCTCTTTTACACCCAAATATGTCAAATCACTTCGACCTACATTGGACCAATGATTTCCCTTAAGAATCCAAAACGTTAAAATGCAGTGATCTTTGAATCTCTATTTCTCAAAAATCATGATGCTTATAGACTCTCCATCTAAGGCTATGGGATCATTTTGGGATCCTCTATAATAACCTCTCTCTATTTTTGCAATCTCAAATGCATTTTCTCATGGTGATGAGTTTTCAGTTGATGGGAAAAGGGTCAGATGGATGCAATGTAAAGGTGCAAAGGGGTTTAGGGTTTAGTTTGTTCCTTATTAGTAATAGAAAAAGTGACTCATTTACTCAAATACACTTAAGTCATTAACTACACACATGAATAGAAAGTATACACTTTAAAACATCTAAGTCGTAAAGTACACATTGCAATACTCATAAGTGACAAAGTATACACATAAGTTGTAAAGTATTGTCACGCCCCGCCGTGCGAACCCTAAAGGAACTAACAACAATGGAACAATTTTTTTTTAAAGAATATAATAATCATACTTAAGTATTATAACATAACAATGAATCATGAGGCACAACTAGTTCCAATGGGGTACACGAAGTGACATGACTACACTAACCCATAACCACGATAACAATAAATAATAATTAATCTATTACGTAAAACTATTCATTCCCATTCCATTATTTAAAATATCCATCAACTATCTCCATATTAATAACATATGCACATATGACAATACATGGAATTATAAAGATATAAAGTATTACATATTTTCGATAGATACAGTTTCAACATAACCAACTACAACAAATGATCCTGAATAAATACATGGCTTGAATAATTATTACATCCCAAAGATAGAAGAATACAATTATCTGAAATTACATCACAATAACTACATATACAAATTACACCAATGTCATCCCAACACATGTGGGAGACAACCCAACAATGAATACATTACATAAGAGTATATACATCAATCTGGTACAAAAGGACACTGGATCATCAACATCCACCAAAACCTGCAAACAAAAGATACATCTGCAACAGAAGAGGGAACCCAATGGGGTGCGAAGCACGTTCCACCCAACCACCCCCGTGCTGAGAGTAGACAAGGAAGGGTCCCCGACCAAGTACGCCTAACAATCACAAAGACTAACTCCAAAGACAACTTAACATCCAAAACCACTTAGAAAACTCACGACAACCATTCCAAGAGGCACAACAACAATGAACTCAAAGCATAATAACAAAGACCTCATCCAACAATGACCAAAGAGAAAACAACAAGGCACTTAACCACTACAATCACAATAATACTTCACAACTATAATCACAAAGTCACTTTACACGAGGTTACAACGCTTCCAGAGAACAAGATCATAGACATCGCACAATAACTGGCTAGCTGTTGACATAGGAAGAGTGTCATGCATAAATTGCCATGAGTTACCCTGGCTCAACCTTCCTAGGCTACCGGACCCCCATCCTGGGTTACCCTGGCTTGCCTCTACCGGCCGCCGGACCCTCACGCAAAATTATGCGTCCCATCTCATCTCGAGCCTTATTATTCACTTGCTTCACGAGAGAGACATCCTTTTTATCTTTATTAGTGTGAAAGCCCCCCCATTAATTCATTTGTATTATCACTTAATTAAACTCTAGGTAGGTTACCCTGGCGCCCCTTTGTGTGCCGGACCCCCACAAAGAGCCACTCTCCTATTGACAACACACAAGGTACGATACCATAAGAGGTAACAAAACAATATAAACTCTCCAATCCAAGGAGAAAACCAAACATGGAACCCACTCCAACCACTGGAGGAAACTAATCCAAATACACACTCCTTCCAAAGGAGGTACAATTCTCATTACCCACTCCTATTTCTCAGGAGGCACAAATCCCCGTTCATGGAAACCGGGTATAACATCATAGTACAATACATCAAAGCGATTCACCAAAATGAACCCCCACTCAAGAAAACTTCTCTGGAAGACTTACAATACCCTTAACCCTAATTGCCCGACATGGGAAATAAAAGAAACATGAAAGACACACATTCCACCTCTAGAAGCCCTTAACAATATCATATACTCTTACGAACAGTAAGGTGAACCTAGGGTTGACACAAAAGCACTAAGAAGAAAATGCCACAGAAGAATTAACGAAATATTTCAAGAATCACAACTACGTTTGATCCAACCCATAAAAGGAAACAAATTATCATGAACAACAAATTCCACTTAATAACTCAATCAATTACATGAGCACAACTCTATTCAACACACACAATAAATTTATTTCCAATTTCAAAATTAACTATAATATTGCAAAATATTAAAACGTACTCACAATATATACACATAAATCTCCTTTATATAAATATCAATTTTCAAAATAAATTAAATAATTAAACACTAAATTTAAAAACATTCTATAAGGTTAACATTTATATCCAATTCTATTTGAAAGAAAATTATAATTTTGAATGAATAACCAAACCCCATCCGAAATAAAATAATCATTTAATAAATAAGTGGAACCATATTATTATACAAACAATTCAAATTAAATTGAATTTAAAACATATATATAATTAAAACGAAATTTGAATTAAATTTCCAAAGATAAATAAATATATATATATACATATATAATAAATAATATATATATTAAATATATATTAAATATTATATAATATATATATATATTTATATAATTAAATAAGCTGATATGAATAGAAACAAAATTCCTTAAATAAAATTCATAAATGATTTTTTTTTTTTTAAATTTAAAATAAAGGTTTTAACCATGGCAGTACCTCCCAGTGGGAGGTCCGCAGTCCCACCACTGGTGGTACTGCGTACCACCATGTGGTGGCCGCAGTCCCACTGGCGGTGGTACTGCGTACCACCCAGTGGTGGCCGCGGCTGCCACCGTCGGTGGTACTGCGTACCACCCTGTGGTGGCCGCAGCCCCACAGTGGGGATGTGGGCGGTACGGCCTCGGCCGACCCCCACCCCCAAATACTGAAAAATTAAATTTTTATTTTTTTATTTATTTATTTTAATTTTATTTGTTTTTATATTAAAACGAATTTAAAAGAAACGCGATTTTCGAAATTCAATAAACAGGAAAATAATCATTTTATTTTGATACACAGAAAACGAGGCCTGACACAGCGTACAGGATCTGTACGTTTATTTATTCATTTATTTATTTTATTTTTATTTTTTGCTTGCCCAGAATATATATATTATTTAGGTATATATATAAATATAGATTTTTATATTAAAATTTAATTCATAGGAAAAATACAGAGAAATTATAAAAGAGTTATGAAATTAATTAAATAATTTATATTCAGTATCTGCCATATAAAGTCTGCAACAGAACTGACTTTTATTTTAATCTCATGAACTAATAACAACCAAAATACAGAGACCCATAATGATTATAAAATGTATTAAAATAACTCAAAAGTATTATCACACAAATATGTATATCAAATTCTATTTAAACATATATAGGAATATATATAAATATTTTCAACAGTGATTCAGAAGACAAATAATATAAACAAATAGATTTTACGAAAGACCCAATATAAATATGGCACATAGTTTTAACAGTAACACGATTTTTTTATTTCAAACTCAATAAATTTCTCAACTAAGTTATATTGAAGAAATTTCAATTAGGTTGAACTACGATTCCTACAGAAGATTCAAAAGTTTTAAACACAAACAAGTTTTCAAAACCTAAACTTCATTCAACAATTTTCGGAAACATAGAAATCAGATTTATTTACAGTCCTACGAAGTATTAATAATATACAAAGGGGAAAACCTGGAATCCTGTGTCTGAAGGAGAATCCCGCCTGTAACCTCCTCTCGAATTTCTCCTGTAACTCCTTCTTCGACCTTCTTCCTTCAATGTTCTTCTGAACAATCTTCTCTTTCCAAACTCACAATAATTTTTATTCCAAAACTACTCAAAACTCAAAAAACTGAAAACTATTTTCTTCTTTTTTCTCTTCTAGATCTAAAAACTACAGAGCCAAAACTCCCCCCCAGAAAAAATTGTGTGTGAATAAATTTCCTCATCAAAACAATAAATCAAAAATAAAACTCCATAAAGCACATCTGCTTTCTTTTCACAAAAAGCCCCCTTCCTATTGGTCCTTTTCCAGCTTTTAAAAGCTCACATTTATCTAAAATTTTAATTGGAATAATTATTTAAATTTAGATATTATCTCCACAAAATTTCCTAATTTAATATTAAAAAAAAATAATATTTAATGACTCTCAACTATATTAATTTAATTATAATTATTTTCACTTTTAATTAATTAAATCACTTTTAATTTATTATTTATTCAATTTTAACATTTTTCCAACTCTTGATTAAATCAAATAACAGTGAAACAATACTTAATTATTTTATGAATTACGATTAGTTAATTAAACATTAACCAAGAATAAAACAAATACTCAACAATAAAACTACATACAAGACAACGACGACACTACAGTCAAAACACGACTCACAACATACGACGGACTTGGGACGGGGACACTTCCAAGCCTACTCCCTTTTTCAACTTTTACCCATTGGGTTAATTTATTGCTCGCCCTGTCCTGCCGAAGCAGGTGGAATCGAGACTTATTCCTGCAATCCTGCATCCAGATAAACGTCAAGTAACACATGTATATGTATATATAATCGAACATCCTATCACGAGAAGGAATTGCAGTGTAGCAGGGCACTCGTGAACGAGTGATGCTACACTGTCCTCTCGCCTAACCTACTCTAACAATTATGATATCAATAATGAGCTAACATTTCTAACCAAATTGACATAAGATAACATGATATTAAACTACTGCATCATATAATAATACTGAATTAAATAACATCACATTGGCATATAAATATTAATGATAAATCATTTAAATAAACAAAATCCAACAACACACAAGATATCACAAATCATACTAGTAATGTCATATCAACCGATTATGTCCAGAAAAGGAATAACAACATCATCAAACTACACCAACCAAATCAAAACCCTAATAGTATCATCGTAACGAGTTAACACAAAAATTAATAAGTTTAAACAGTATGAGGGGTATTACAAGTATACACTTGAATACACGTAAAGTGTACACAATATGCATGATATTATCATTCAATAATTTCTACCAAATATAGGATTTACAAAATACCATGTAGGAATACAACAAATGACCCTAATACATAGTCATTTCCCATTAGGGGAAGGAAATAGAGCCCACATTACCTTTGTGGTTGACATAGTCTTTGACAAGAGCAACATGTTGATGTTCTGGAGTTAACCACCTATACAAACCATTAAGGTAGCATTCAAACTATGCACAATACAAAATATGCTTAGAATAACAAACCTATATTATTCTTAATGACCTAATTGATGATGAAATGGTAATGCAAACTATAAAAGATGTTTAGAATAACCAATCTATATTATTCTAATCTCCTGCATACCTTTCCCAAAGGATCAGAGCTGGCTATTGTTGCAGCAATTCCATGATCTATCATGCTAGGAACATTGCAATATACTTCAAATGAGAAATCTATATTGTCACAATAGAAAAGATGCTTAGACTAACAAATCTATATTATTTTAAACAACTTGAATGATGATGAAATGGTAATACAAAATATAAAATATGCTTAGTATAACCAATCTATATTATTCTAATATGTTGCATACCTCTCCCAAACAATCAGGGTTGGCTATTGTTGCATCAGGTCTATGATCTATCATGCTAGGAACATTGCAATATACTTCAAATGAAAAATCTATATTGTCACAATAGAAAATATGCTTTGACTAACAAATCTATATTATTTTAAACAACATAAATGATGATGAAATAGTAATGCAAACTATAAAAGATGCTTAGAATAAATAATCTATATTATTCTAGTATGTCACATACCTCTCCCAAATGATCAGAGTTGGCTATTGTTGCAACAGGTCCATGATCTATCATGTTAGGAACATCACAATATACTTCAATTGAGATATCTATATCATCACAATAGAAAATATGCTTAGACTAACAAATCTATATTATTCTAAACAACTTGAATGATGATGAATTGGTAATGCAAACTATAAAAGATTCTTAGAATAACCAATCTATATTATTCTAAACAACCTAAATAAAGAACCTTAGTAGATTAAAAATATCAAAATGTGATGAATAATATCATACTTGTCCCATACAACAAATGATCTGCTACTCAAGTGTCCCCTGCAAGGTCATCTCTTACCTTCAAAGTTTCCAGTAATGCTTCATGATTATCACTACTAATTTTCCATAGTTTTTTGTTTTTGGTCTAGCATGATGTCTCAATAACTTAAAATTTGTTGCTATAACAAGTTGTGAATACATCAGAATGGTTTTGTGTTTCTCATAGTCTACAAATGCAGGTATGTCATTCTTTCTAATCATATATGTCTGTAACCAAGTTCTAAAAACAACTAAACCTGTGTGATCATAACTTTTTTATCAACATCTAAATATACTTAGAATAACATATCTATATTATTTTAAACAACCTGAATGATGGTGAAATGGTAATGCAACCAAGTTTGAGAAACAAAAACTAAACTTGTAGGATACATGAATCCATCATTATCTATCATTGATTGTGTTATTTTTTTCTTTCCTTATACACATTGTGCCAACCAATAGTTTGATCCCTCTTCATTCCCCTACGGTGCTACAACTACATAAACATTTCATGGTTGTACAAGATTTGAAACATGGTCATAGTCAAGTTAACTTTCCATTACATCTTGTAATGAGTATTGTGATATAGATAAAGGGGTTAGGTGTTGTGGAATCCATGTATCTATCCATTCACTTGACTCGCACTGATCCCAATCATACTAAATACAATTTTAAAAAAAGCAAGCCATCTCTTGTGTCCATATGGTCCATGCACTCACATCTAAGCTTCAAATTGAATACATCTTTAAAGAATCTCTAATTGTTTGACATTCCATTTTGTCTCCCATGGTGCCCTCCTCAACCAACCAAAAGAACCTATTGACTTGTGAATGAAGTGTCCCTCCTCGTGATAGTGCATAGGTACACCAATCCACAATAGAACATGCATCACTGAATGTTGCACCACCTCTAATCTTCATTTTTTTCTTAACCAAAGCTCTCTTCACATATGCAGATGCATCGTCATGCTCACCTTTTCCATGCCTATCTTTGAAAAAACTCCGAATATGTGGTACACCCCTCTCTATATGCATCCTAGTCAACCAATAAAACATGTGAGCATTCTTGAATTTCCTTGTGCAGTTATCTAACCAAATAAAATGTTGACCCATTGCAATTCATTTTTCTTGCAAGAACTCAAAAAAAATTCAAAACAATATTGTACAAACTTGGATGAATGAAATCTATCATTAATCATGTAAAAATGGTACTCCCTGATTATCTTCCTTTCCTCTTATGTACTATTAGGGGTATGCCTATATGTTATGTGGAAAAAAATAGTAATTTAAATAGAATTATAATATTGTGATTGAACTTCATTTTTCGGTTGCAATATGTAATTTTCAGAAAAATCAACAATAGATACAATAGTTCTAATGGGGAAAAATTCCTTACACATCTTGAATTTCCAACCCAACCACTATGACCTATGGTTATACCTTGGATAGTTATAGAAAATATTTTTCTTAAAATATGAAATAAAATCTGCAATACTTACCTCTATTGTAACCAACTCGCATCTAGAACCCTCACCTCCACTCTTCAATGTGTATTTCACTATCTCATATTTGTTTTACTCAACAATTTTGTTACCAAAATCATGATCACTACCCTCATGAAAGCATGTTACAAACTTTGATAAACCACCACATTCCAAACACATTTCATTTAAAAAATAATTTTTATAAAATAAACAACCATCACCTCTAATGCATAAAAATGAATCTAACAACTCCTTAGATGACTTGGTAAGTTGCACTGCATGACACTCCTGCACATTTCGTCAGTATGCATAGTAGAATGAATATGGCATAACAATTCATGATACATTGAAAACTCAACATGGTATTTACAACATGTATTATGAACCTTAATAGGAACACAATAAAATGGTTTGCAAGACTCAAAATCCCTCTACGAGATTTACAAATGTGGATGTTCTTGACAAAATTATTTGTACAAAATTATTTGGCTACATTCCAAAAAATGTTTAGGATGCGGTGTATGATCTCTATTGCCAATTCGTAACTTTAAAACATCCTTTATGTTTAGTGATACTCTAGAGTGAGAATTCCAATATTGTTCAATTTACATCTTTACATTATTGGTTAGCTTTTTATCAACACATGGAAGCCTTCCACTAAAAGCCTATGTATTATTTTGAAGAGCACTATCTAGTCTTCCTCTTCTTGATAGTTCTCTATTCAATGTTTTACGATTTAAGTTAAAATCAATACAAGTTTTTCTCATTAAATGAGAATTTTTCAAATGATGGCTTACTAGTGAGGTTGTGATCACTCTTCGAGCAGCCCTTTTATCTTTTTCCTTAATAGTCTTTCCAATAGAGGTTAGAGAATTAAAAGGATTTTTTACAATAAGACTTTTTTTTCTAATTTTTTTGTGAGATGAATCTTCATTTTTTTTAATAATGGTCTCATTTTGTAAATATTAAGTAATTGCACAAAAATTTGGCATTGTTCAGTTAATGTCTTATTGGAAAGAATTCATTGAACAATTTTGTAGCCCACAAATTAACTGTTCGTTGTGACGCTTTTCCTTGAAGATTATCAATTATGTTCTCATCTATTTCAACCAACCATTTAGGGGTTCTTTTGTAATTAGGTGTTGCATAAGGTTCATTTTGAACAACATTTTCATTGTCAAAAAAAATTTAATTTTCAACCACATTTTCATTTTCAACATTTTCAATAACAATTTCATTTTGAATAACATTTTCAATGTTGTTCACATTTTCATTTTCAATTTGCACATTTTCAATTTCAATGTTTTCATTTTCAATTTGAATATGATATTCAATATTGTCAATTCCTATTTCATCTTCACTTGAATTAACATTCAATGGTTCAGAAGAAGCTTCAATTTGAATATTTTGCATACCTTGTCTTCTTTTCCTATGACTTTCTCTATCTTTTGCTCTATATTCTTCAATTTGATTTGTTGTAAGTTTCCTTGTACCTTTTCTCCTATGCCGACTATTGCTCCCCATTGCACAAAAAAAAAACACATACAAATGATTGGTATTCTATAAAAAGTGTAATAGAATCTTTGAAAAGTTGAATTTCATCTGATGTAGATAGAAAACACGAGATTTTCGCAACAAAAAGAATGTAGGGACCGTTAAAATACTCAAAAAAATCCCTTTTTATTTTTTATATAACTTCCAAAATGGATATCCATCACATCTAGTGTTATTACAATGTCATATGTTATATAATATATATCATATATCAATATATATTATATATTATATATTATATTTTAATACATAATATATATTATATTATATATTATATGTTAATATATATTATATACATTGTTGCTCATCCAAATGTATAACCCACTAATAAACAAAATGGATATCTGTCAATAATGGGTATCCATCACCTCTATTATTACAATATTCATATGTTATATAATATATATATTATAAATCAATATATAATATTTATAATATATTACTATACATTATATATTATATTTTAATATATAATATATTATTTATATATATATTAATACTAATATATTTTGTTGCTCGTCCAAGTGCGTAAACCACTAATACACAAAATGAATATCCGTAATAAACGGATATTTATTATTTGAACTTTAAGAATTATGATTTCCTTTGACATAAGATATATATTTATTATATATTAATATTATACTAATATATAATATATATTCATATATTATTATATATATTAAGATATATTATATATATTAATATTATATTAATATGTTTAATATAGTAAATAAATAATATATAGTATCCCATTCTATAAACCCTACACCCACTCTCCCTCTCTCCCACCTTCTCCCACTCTCTCTCTTGTTGGTGTAATTAATATTTAATTACACTTGCATAAGTTTACTTAGGTAATATTTTAATTCCTAGGTTATAATTGTCATCTTTATCTTGTTCAGCTATCTTGTTGCTCAAGATAAGATTAGGGTTATGCATACGTTGCTTTTATAAAGCAAATCATCTCATGTAATTATAGAATTCTTGAATAATATTATTTGCACATCTTCACGCAAAGCTCTTGCTTTTTTCTGCTTTCTCTTCTATGGAAGGTTTTTTGGTTTGCATGTCTGATCTTGGTTTCTAACATGGTATCAGAGCCTTGATATGTAGCCCCTTTTTAGATTTTTGGAGAGATTGAGTGCATAGACATTTAGGGTTCCTCAAGGTTATCATGCCTTTCAAGTTTATTATAGTGTTTTGGATCAAATCGGGCATCACCATTGGATTTAGAGCATTGGAAAAAGTCAGGATTGGCTTTTATTTTTTTTATTTTGGCTAGCATTTGCCAGATCTATGAGGGTTTCAAGCTCGGTGATTTTTTGCAAGTTCTGGAGGTAGCTAATTTTTTGAAGCACTTTGGGCACAAATGGAGGTCACCATCGCGTTCGCAGTGGCCAAAAACCATAAGATCGCCCTTCATTTTGTCAATTTTGGAGAAGTTGGTCCAAAAGGAAAAAAAAATTGCCAAGGCCGTACGACCTCCCCAGCACATAGTATGAGGCACAAAAAATGATTTTTTTTTTAAAACATGTTTCTTATTTTTTGTGTTAGTGCCTCCAGTGTAAAAGGATTTTGCCACCTAGTGGCCATCGGGCAACCACCAGGAAGCCACTGGTCCACCACCACCATCAGTGGTGCTTGCCAATCCACCACTAGCCAACACTCAGCCCCCGTCGGGCCCCTCCAGCTAGCAGTCGGTCACATGGGGGACTGGGCGCTATGTGCCCAATCCCCGACCAAACCCTCTGCAATCACCACGATTACATGGGTGACTAGGGGCTCTATCCCAGCCCCTAGCCCACCAGCCCCTAGTCACACATAGGACCAGGGGCCCAATTTTTTTAGCCCCCTGGGCCCCTACAGGCCTTATTAGCCTTCCTGGAGCAACTTTCACTAAATTGGGCATAAATTTTGCATACGATGCCATATTTTTACAAATGAGACACTGTTGGAAAACTAATTCTAACACTGATCCAGTGATGAAGGTGGTTTTTCTATATTTTTCTACAATTTTATTTTGTAGGTCCTTGAACTCAAATGTTGTTTTTTTCACTCAAGAGGGCATATCGTTTGACTCGCTTATCCTTTTTTCGCCATTCTTGCAGTGTTGGAAAGATGGTTTAGTCCTCTAAACAGATTTGAGGTTAAATTCTATCAGGGAGGAAGTTGTGAACTTTGGTGTGTGCATGCACTTATTCTTTTTTCCTTGCACTAGGTTTACTTTTTCTCTCTTGTTTATTCATGGTTTTTTCTTCTCTCATTTTGCAATCATTTGTAGGAGTTTATGGTGAACTCCTCAAACACCCCAAAATCACCTACAAGACAAAATGACTTCCACAAGAGAGAAATGGCAGAAATATTATGCTATCATTAAGATACAAGAATGCCAAATTGAATATGGCAAAGTACATATGAAGCCTTGCTTATATAGGCAAGGTGGTGAAAATACTTCCAAGAGGTGCATTAACTCCTACTACCCATAAAAGGTGGGAGGTTTTACCTACTTGGTAAATGACAAAACATGTGGCATAACCTCCTCAAGTGAAGACAAGAAAGAGGTGGCACATAAATCCAAAAGAGGGTGAGAAACCCAACTACCCCATAAACTACTTAGGTAAATACAAAATAGTGGTTATGAGAGGTGGCACAACAAGCCAAAAGAGGATGTGTAACTCAACTACCCATGTGTGGGAGAGTGTGACACATGTAGTTGTTGTATTTCGCCACATGTCCTCATATTACCACATTTAATAAACCTAAGCAAGCTTAAATAATATGTGTAGGAAAAATAAATATTCCCTAGCATAAGGAAAATAAAAAACCTACACTAACACCCCCCCTTAAGCATAGCTTAGGTGGGTGAAAAGCCACAAATATGGGTCATGGCTACTAGGCCATCTTAGGTGCCCATGTACATGTAATGCAAATGAAATCTCTCACAAACAGAGAAAAGGAGAAAACCCAATGGGACAAAACTCCTCCCCAAAAGAGAGATGAAATATAATAATGATATCCATCACAAATCCAATCAATCTCTATCCATACAAAGGATGATAAGAGAGATCATACAATCCCCCATAAGAGATAATCTTCTGCAAGAAGAAGCACTGGAAGTACATTGTGGAGTAACACTGGAATCCTAAATGCGACAAGCAAGGAAAGATACTTCTGTTTGCTAGAAACCACATTAGAGTCACTCAAGGACTCAAGTTCGAATCATGATAAAGCAACAGCAGACCCGATGCCAACACTAGAAACTCACAAACTGGCACATCTCTGGAATCTATGAAGCAACAGTCGATTGAAAGATGATATGGAACTGAACTGAATTGCAGAGATCAAATAATGTAAACCTAATGCACACCAAAAAGGAAATAATGCATGCATTGATGAATGTTAACATCTGCTTCCATGATGAAAAATGACCTTAGATATGTGTAGATGAAAAAATATGAAAAAAATTATCTACACCATTGTGAAGTGCTCGAAACTAGCTTTCCATTGATATCTTGTTTGCCAAATCTGACAGCTAAGGAAAAAGTTATATAACTTTGAAGAACAGTTAAAAATCTGCCTATCATAAACAACTCATGCCTATTTTTGACTTGATTTCTAAAAAAATTATTTAATTTTTGCAAAAATAAATGACAACCCAGATGGTTTTTCGGCCCTAGGAATAAAACCCAGAAATCATTTTTTCTCCAAATGAGTGGAAGCTATATTTCTAAAGAAAAAATGAAAAAATCTCTCACAAAAAATAATTGCTAACACCTTAGATTCAATGGCAAGGTTCTCAAGATCCCAACTTGCACCTCACAAAACTTTCATGCCAAGATTGACACCTCATATTTGGGAAGAAGTCTGTAGCACTGAAGCTCTGATACCATGTAGGAGTTTATGGTGAACTCCTTCAACACCCCAAAACCACCTGCAAGACAAAATGACTTCCACAAGAGAGAAATGGCAGAAATATTATGCTATCATTAAGATACAAGAATGCCAAATTGAATATGGAAAAGTACATATGAAGCCTTGCTTATATAGGCAAGGTGGTGAAAATACTTCCAAGAGGTGAATTAACTCCTACTACCCATAAAAGGTGGGAGGTTTTACCTACTTGGTAAATGACAAAACATGTGGCATAACCTCCTCAAGTGAAGACAAGAAAGAGGTGGCACATAAATCCAAAAGAGAGTGAGAAACCCAACTGTAACGCCCTGCCGTGTGAACCCCAAAGGACAAATACATAATAATTACATCACAATTTTTTTTTTAAGTAAACATAACATACATGTATTACACATTAAGTCATGACATGAATTCCATTTAAGCAGATTCACTAACACATACATCCCTTGGGGTACACGAAGAGTCATTACGAGACTGAGATCCACACAACAACAATAAATAATAAAATCCAAAGATATAGTCCATAACAAAATAAACATTAACAAATATAACATATACATGATAATCATTGATAAGAAACCATTTGAGTACATAAATACAACATATGCATAATTAACTTAACACATTGAATTACAATTGCCATGGTCAAAAACCACACCGAGTTAACATTACATTACAGTACAATGTTCTAGAGGTACAATGATACAAGAGTGTTTCCAAACATAAATGGAAACCATACATAAGATAACATAATACAAATAACAGATGAAAACTAGCTCCAAGATGGATACAACTCTGGAGTCGCTGCAACCGCACCAATCCGCACTTCTCGATCCTTGACTGGGGACCTAATGGGGTGCTTAGCAGGTTCCACCCGACCATGTGAGTCCGAAGACCCACCCCCCGTGCTAGGAGCTAACAATAAAGAGACCTCAACCAAGAACAAAAAGGGAACCACAAGACTCAACAACATACAAAAGTATCATAAAACTCAAGGATTACAATGACATAATCAACAACAACCAAGAGTCATTAAAATAACTTAAATTCATACATCTCATCACATAACTCAAAGCAATGACCAGTAACAAGTAACCAAAGGATGATCATGAAACACTTCCAAATCAACTAAACATAATACAATTCCAAATTGCAATTAAACAACACAATAACATCATATCACAGTATCATAAGATACAAGATCGTAAATCAAATATAAATGAGATCATACAAGACCACAAAACATACTAAAGATGTATTAAAACAATAATCATAAATCAATTTAAATCAATTCAAACAACAATCTAAAACAACTCCCATAACCCACTTCCAGAGGTACACAATAAAGTAAAACACATGGGCAACTAGGGGAGAGTGTCATCGCATAGTCCTACATGGGTTGTCTGTGCTCTCCTCCCAACTGGAGGCGCCAGTCCCATCTATGGCTGTCCTGTGCTCTTCCTCCCAACTGGAGGCGCCGGTCCCATCTATGGCTGTCCTGTGCTCTTCCTCCCAACTGGAGGCATCCGGTCCATAGGGTGACTCATGCGAGCCGTAGACCTCTCATGAAGACGAGGTCATGACCTTTCCAACCATGGCTCTCAGCCTTCCATTAGTCTGCGAAAGCACTAATGAAGATGAGGCATCCATTTTATTAATCTTATAATGATATTACTACCCAACCCTCCTAAGTTAATTATTAGGTTTTCACTTAATTACAAACTCACTCGTGGGTTATCTTGTGCTCTTCCCCTTAAGCGGGGCGCTGGCCCCCACGAGGAGCCACTCTCCCTAGAGACCCAACCACAAAACCAAGAAACCAAGGGTTGTACAACAAACAAGAATATTAGATCACAACCGAGAAGCATGCGAGGCATTACCCATCTCGCTATAAATACAATTTCCAAATCTCAACAAATTCCGTACAACCCTTTTAAAAATCATGAAACCAAAACACTTGCCACATCAAGGGCCCATAAAGAGAGAGAACATCAATTATCAATCATCTCAAGCCTCTGGAAGCCAAAAGAATGAAAACCCACAAACAAGGGTAAAGTGAAGCAACAAGAGTTTTTCCTCCAATAATTCCAACACAAGGATAAAATTTCCTCAAATGAGAGTAACACAGAAAAGCCATAAAAAGAGAAGATTCATCAAGACCCATCTACAAATCAACAATGGCGTCACCTCAAATAGGAAAACGCAAAAGAAAATCAACCTTAAATTCACGAAATCACTAAATGAAACCAAAAGCCACCAACTAGGCATTCCATGGGAGACCTCAATTTTCTCCTCACAAGAACCCCCTTATGATGGTACGCAAATCACTTTCACAAAAACAACAACATAGCAATGACAACAATAATTGCAAGGCCACCAGATCTAATTTTCAATTCAAAAATAATGAGTGAATATATTAAAATAAGATCAACCACCCCATCCAAACCACATAAACAACTTTGATACAAAATAAATCAGAAATCCAAGAAGATCAACCTCCCACAATTCACCAAAAAAATACAAGTTCCCAATTACATTGCAACACAAATTTAAATGACAAAGGATTCCTTAAATCAAAACTAACCTCCAAAGGCATTCACACCAACATGGAACCATCCTTCAACAATCCAAGGTAAAAGCATTCAACCAGGCATCCAAGGCACCAAATTTAAGAACACCTTAAATACTCAACCACACATCACTTTGCATAATAATCAACAACCAAAGATTCAAACAAGAGCAATATTTAATAACCCATCAATTAACAACCAGAACCAAATAACTTTACAACTTCCCCAACGAAATTACTCAATTAACTAAAACAATTCATGATAATCATCACAAGTATTCTAAAAGACTTATCCATAAAGAGAGCTTGCAATTCAACCATTTAATGAATATAAAGGAAGTCAATTTTCAAAAAGATTAAAATCCCATTTTACCAGTAAACTAGCCAATTCGAGAATACCCTAATCAATCTCTAATTATTCCCATACATTTAAATTTCCCCTTTCAATGAGCAATAAATGCAAACTACTAAATAGTTGGGTATTTAACTTATTAACATTCATAACTACTTATGTTCAAAACATTAATTTAAACATTATTTCCACTACCCCTCATCTCACTATTTAATACTCAATTCCAATATTTAAAGTAATTGCGCCAACCACTTAAGACCATTTGTTATACTTAAAATGATAGTAACAACAATACTCTAAATGCTTAACTACATATTAGAACTTACCTCTTTTAAATCTTAAATCTATCTAAATAAATTTACACACAATAATTACCTTTTTAAAACCACTACATCTTTATATATTTTAATTCATTTTGAGGGAGGAAAATATAAAAAGAAACAAGATCTGTTCTAAAAATTCAACAAGACTACAAGACTACAACTTCACAAAATAAGAACAAAAGATAACTTATTCAATTCTAAAATTAAATTCCATTTCTAGAATATTCACATTAAAACGAGAATTAAATAAATAATGCTGTCAATTGATTTTTCTACTAAATCGTCCTCTCAAAATTGTAATTTAATAAATCAATAACAACAACTAGATTTCTTTCTTTATTTTACTAATATTTTCCTTGTAAAAATTCCTGCTTTATTTTTAATTAGAAAAGAAACAGAATCTAAATATCTATTTTCTAGATAACAGATAAATTACAGAAAATATAATTTTAATCAAAACAGATTATATTGATGCATTTGTTTGCTAACAGTTAAATCAACAGAATATCGATTAAACAGATTTAAAACAGTATAGATATATTTTCTTCTTGAATAACAGAAAAATTGATTAAATAATACTACAACCAGAATTAATAAATTAATCTTTATATATATATATATATATATATATATATATATATATATATATATATATATATATATATATATATATATATATATATATATATATATATATATATACTACAGCATATATATATATAGATATACATATATACAAATATTCATATATACATATATATATATCATATATATACATATACATCAAATAAAAATCCGCACAGAAAACATATATTAAAATCGCATATTAAACATTATGTTTTAACCATATTAAAATTCCAATGGGAATTTAATCCCAACACAGCCGTAAAGGAAACCGGACCCCGCCGGCCGTGGGCAGTCTACGGACTGCACACGGCAGTCCAAAGGACTGCCGTGGACAGTCTGTAGACTGTCCACGGTACCGCCGGTACCGCCTGCGCCAAAGGGGGTGTGGTGGGTACGGCCGAGGCCGTCCCCCACACAGCCTATATACATATACATATGAAATAAAAACAATGAAATCAACTGGCATGAACAGTGCGACGGGATTTCACAATTTCAAATTTCCATACAAATTTTCATTTGATTAAAAAAAATTATAAATATATATATATATATGTATATATATATATATCTAATATATATATATATAATATAGGTATATATATATATTTTCAGAGGTTCGAAAATAACAGTAACAGAGAATTACTGTTCACAGGAAATTCACTGTGCATGATAGAAATAAAAAGTTTTCTAAGGAAATATATATATATATATACATAAACCAGAAAATTTGAGGAGAGGTAATTGTTTTCAAAACAATGAAAATTTTTTTTAAAACAAAATGAAATAACAGCATGTTGTTTAATTCCCAGATTTCAATTAAAACCCCTCTTTTAAAATAACCAGCCACAACCCAGAAGCCCCAGAAATTTCATCAATCTAATAACAATCCCCAATTTCCTTTGATTAAACTGTAACCCCAGTAAATTTTCTTCCTAATTTTCAATCTTAAATACAAATTTCATTCACAAGCACAAATCCCTATTTTAACAGAGGGTAAATAAATTAAAAGAAGGAACCTGGCGTCCTTCGCTTGCAGAAGATTGAAGAAGCTTTGATCCTTTTGCTGTATCAATTTCTTTTGCTGCAAATCTTCCAGCAACTGAGCCGAATCCTCCTTCCTCTTCACCAATTTCTCCACAAACCGAAAAGAACTAAGGACAGAAAATTGATTGGAAAAGAAATTTCTCCAGCATTCCAAAAGTCATCCCCTCAAACAAAGAAACCCCCTCTTAAAATCCATTCCCATGAATCCCTTCAATTTCCTCTTCCCGTGAATACCGGAGGTCACATCTCCAAAAATGAAATTTAATTACCTTCAAATCCATAAAAGATGGAGCTTTATATTTATTTATTCTTCATATTCTCCAGTGAAAACCAAAAGTCACAACTCAAGAAATAAATCCAACTAATATTTAATCCCTTTAATTCCTTTTGTTTCCTTTTCAAGCATTACATTTCATTTTCTTTTATCATGCATTTGATAAAAAATTAAATAAATTTAAATCCTGAACTTCTATTTGAATATATATTCATTATCTTCACAATACACTATTTGTTAATTACTTCCACATTAGAATAATTAAAATCAACCATTTGCAAGATTCTAAATAAGTATCCATTAAATTTCTTATTATAATAATTGTCTTTTCAAGATTACTTGTTCATAACAATTTAAATCAATTTATCTAATAATATCACTTTTACTTTTAACGAATTAGTTTGATTGATCATTTGTTCTAAATCATTTGATTTGATTTAATTGATTATTATTTTAATTCCTAATTATATTTTAAATAACCTTGCAATTTCATTTATGATTTAATTAATTATTTAAACATGATTACTAACATATTATATTTTCCACACAATCAAATAACTCGGTAACCAATGAAACACACACACACACAAGTCCAAAACAACTGACACGGAGGGGTATTACACCAACTACCCCATAAACTACTTAGGTAAATACAAAATAGTGGTTATGAGAGGTGGCACAACAAGCCAAAAGAGGATGTATAACTCAACTACCCATGCGTGGGAGAGTGTGACACATGTAGTAGTTGTATTTCACCACATGTCCTCATATTACCACATTTAATAAACCTAAGCAAGCTTAAATAATATGTGTAGGAAAAATAAATATTCCCTAGTATAAGGAAAATAAAAAACCTACACTAACATCATTGAGTATTGTAATAAATGAATTGATATAAATTTCCATTAGGTGGTTTTCTTGTATACTAATCTGATTAGAGTGTAATTTCACTTTGATCTCCATCATGATTTTGATGAAAACTCACATGGTTGTATCTAGTTTCTTAGTTTCTTTTGGCCACATCTTGCTTATAGTTTGACACATATCAGATTCACATCGGTTCACACTTTAGATTGAGAACCTATGGTTAATGATACACATTGGGTCACATCTCAGTTTGAGGGCCATTAAATCTATGGTTAATGTTCCAAAATCTTCATGATACTTATTCTTATGGAAGATTTTTAGTCATAGTTTGGAATTGGCATCGAGATACATAGCTTCCAGATTCTTTCATCATATCATTCCCTCTTATGGGGGGCATCATTTTATCTACTATTGCTTCACAGATTCCAAGGTTGTTCTAGTTTGTGAGTTTTCCAATGTTCCATGGCATTAGGTCTGTTGTTGCATTATTATGATTCTGCTATGGTTTCTTATAAATAGAGGTATCTTTCCTTGCTTGCCATATTTAGGTTCTAGTGTTACTCCACAATGTTCTTCAAATGCTTCTTTGCAGCAAGTCATCTCATTGAGGAGGGTTTTTGTCCCACTAGGTTTTCCTCTTTCTCATTCATTGCATTTGTACATGGGTACCTGATCAGGCCTTGTTGTTGGGACCATTTCATACTTTCTTGCATTCATCTTAGTTTTAGGTGCATGCTTTTTTAGTCTCCCTAAGTTGCACTTATGTAGGGGTGTTGGTGTAATAATATTTAATTACACTTGCATAAGTTTACTTAGGTAATATTTTAATTCCTAGGTTCTAATTGTCATCCTTATCTTGTTGAGCTATTTTTTTTCTCAAGATAAGATTAGGGTTATACATACATTTATTTTATAAATAAAATCATCTCATGTAATTATAGAATTCCTAAATAATATTATTTGCACATCTTCATGCAAAGCTCTTGCTTTTTTATGTTTTCCTCTTCCGTGGAAGGCTTTTTGGTTTATATGTTTGATCTTGGTTTCTAACATCTCCCACTCTCTCCCCACTCTCTCCCCACCCTCTCCCACTCTCTCCCACCCTCTCACACCCTCTCCCATCCTCTCTACCACTCTCTTCTACCTGCTCTCCCACTCTCCAACTCTCTCCCATGATCTCCCACCCTCTCTCCCACTCTCCAACTCCCTTCAACCCTCTCTGACCCTCTCCCACACTCTCTCCCACGCTCTCTCCCATCCTCTCCCCCCCTCTCTCACACTCTCCCACCCTCTTCCACCCTCTCCCACCCTCTCCTACCCTCCCACTCTCTCCCACCCTCTAGGACCCTCTCCCATCCTCTCTTCCACACTCTAACTCCCTCCCACCCTCTCCCACTCTCTCTCCTATCCTCTTCGACCCTCTCTGACCATCTTTGTCCCTCTCTCCCACTCTCTCACACCCTCTCCCACCCTCTCTCCCACTCTCCAACTCCCTCCCACCCTCTCCCACTCTCTCACACCCTCTCTCACCCTCTCCTACCCTCCTACTCTCTCCTACTCTCCCACCCTCTCTCTCTCTCTCTCTCCTACTCTCCAACTCTCTTCCACCCTCTCCCACACCCTCTCCCACCCTCTCTCCCACTCTTTCCTACTCTCCAACTCTCTCTCACTCTCTCTCACTCTCTCCCTCTCCCCCACTCTCCCTCTCTCCCTAAACCCTAAACAATATACCTAAAATGGAGATGGAGGCTTCAAAGGGATACAATGTATTGAATATATTATATAATATATTTAATATATATATAATATATCTAGAATATAAATAATATATATTACAGTATATATTATATATAATATATACTATAATATATTTTATATATAATATAATATATTTAATATATATTATATATTATATAATATATAGTATATTTATATGTAATAAATTTATAATTAAAAAAATGAATATCCATTCAAAACAGATATCTGTTCCAAATGGATATATGTTATTAACTCCTTTGAATATTGATGTGGTCTCATGAAAAATCAATATGATGTTACATAACGGATATCCGATATTAACAGATATCCATTTTTAGCGGATATTTGTTTTTTTCTCTCATCTTCAATGGAGACAACGTATTAAATATAATATGTAATTTATTTCATATATATTATATAGTACATATTATATAATATATATTTTATAATTTATATAATAAAATATATTATATAATATATAATATATAATATATAATATATAATATATTATAATATAATAAATTTATAATATAATAAATGAATATCCATTAATAATAGAGATTTGTTTCTTTGAGGACTTTATAATGTGAATTGTTCCTTATTTTCATGAACCAATCCTCATTTTAATGATGCAGCAGTCGAGTAGTGACCTCCAGGTATGTTGTTTTTGCATTTTGCATTTTTTCAATTTTTTTTGCTAATTAGTGAAAATTTATGATTTTTTTTGCATTCTTTGTAGATTTTTTTTTTTAATTTCTAATTCAAGTTACAAAAAGATTTGAAACCCTAGTTAGTGAAAAAAAAAAAATGGAACCTTTATTACTAGAAAAACAAACATAAAATAGAACTTTCATTACCTCCTTTCTCCATTTTTTAAAACTATTATACATTATTGTCTATTTTTCATTATTCTTTATCACTTATTTTCATGTTTCTTAAATTCTTGCTTTGTTTCTTATTTTTAAATTAGTATTCCTTTGCTAAATAATTTGTTTTTTATTAATTTTTTAATTGTTTTGACTCTCCTCAACTCTCAAAATAGAAAGGATCCTTGTTGGAAGTGCTCTAAATTTCCAATTCTTGGTGGTTAGTACTGACCAGAAAAAATTTGTCCTTGCAACCATAGGGAAATGGGAAAAGTGAATGGGTAATAATCGATGTGCTATGCAAGAGGCTATTATATTGAATCATATACAAATGATATCCTCTTGTATAGCCCATTGATTATTACCCATAAACTTTTCCCATCTCCCTATGGCTACAGGGACAAGTTTTGTTTAACCATTACTAACTATGTATACCGATTCACTAAGTAATGGAAATTTGGAGTGTAACACTTCCACCTTTGTTGAATCAATTTGGAGCTTAACACTTCCAAATTGCAGCGAGGTAAAAATTGAATGTATTTTTCAATGAGATTTCACATCACTTTAACAATTATTTGTTTTCCATTTACACACCTTAGACATAAATGATCTTTACACATTTTTTAATTTGTATTCAATTAAGTAATTTATATTGAATGGTTTAATGGGATTTTAAACGTGTATCTTACATTTTTCAATTACAAATTTAATGCAAGTTCACTTATATCTAAATCATATATCGACACCCTCCAGCTCCAACCACTCCACCTCCACCCACTCCACCTCGAAATCCCCCACCTCCACCACCTACACCCAATGGTGCTCGCTTTTGAGAACAAGTTGATGTGAATGTTAGAACCATTCAAGATCAAGTTAATGCTATTCAAAATGAAGAATGTGTTCACCCATTATTGAGGCATTTTGCATCAAAAATGCAAATTGTTGTTGATGTGTGTAGGTCCATGGAAGTGGACTTAGATGATCATCAATGATTGCTAGAGAAAAGGAGGTAGTCCCAATCTAAAGAGGAAAACACAAATAAATGAATAGATGCAACTGAGAGCCGCAAAACTTTATTAAGACAATGATCTTATATTTATAAAAAAATGATATTGGATGGATATTTTATAAAGAATTTTGTTAGATGGATATTCTATAAAGAATTTTGTTGGATGGATATTCTATAAAGAATTTGGTTGGATGGATATTTTTAGTGTTGAATTTATGAATATTTAATAGTATAATGATGAGACAAAAATTTAGTAATAAATATTAAATAATCTATTAATTTAGTGTTTGTTAATGTATATAGTGTGTATATATAGTGTTTATTCATGCATCATGGTTGATTGATGACTTATTTATTTTTGATAACATAAGCAAGGAAGGGTCTTGATCTCATGGAACAATCAAATCAAAAAAGAGAACCATGGTGGGAAACAACACCACTAGCCAAACCAAAAAAAATAGGAAATTGGCATGCAGGCCCATATTAAACATCATAGTATAGTCCAACCCATAATTATCAAAAACACAAAATAACTACTAGTAAAGTTTAAACTACATAGACCATTGATAAGATCCACAGTGTCCTAGGTGGTATTCCACTAGATATTAAAGATAATAAACAAACAGTCCCGGGTATTTAAAATGAACAAAAAAAATATAGAAAGCAAGGAAAACAGAAGGCAAAGCCATAGATGGCCAATCAAAATAGGTCCCCATACTCTCATAAGAGAGCAACATACTCGTACCAATCAGGTCCCTCAGTATCATCCAATAGCTTGAGGGAGTCCACCTTACCTTGCTTCTTAAGTTTTTGTTTATCTTAGCTTCACCTAAGGAAATGCTCAACAAGACATGCCTCATTAGCCTATTGGAGAATCTCATCATGGTCATCAGAGCCTTCTCCATGTCCTTCATTTGAACTTGCAAGAAGGTTAGTTAGCTTTTAATAAAATCAATACTGGAACCTTTAGAAATATTCTCCCGACCAAGGAGCCCTTCCTCCTCAACAATCTTTATTTCCATCTTATCTTCAAACACCTCAACTTGTTCCTCCTCATCCTCATCTTTATCTTCCTCCTCCCTATAATCAATCCCCATATCATAGGTCATTTCCTCAAATTCAAAACACTTGTTGATCATAACCATTGTATATATTTCACATGAACAATTTGATTAACATGTATCTTGATGTCTTGTAAGTATTTTGTATGAAAGTTTCATAATGTTCTTGTTTATGTACCATGATTGGAAGATAGTGATTCTTATTCATAATGATTTTATGGTATTTTACATGAATGATCTAATGACATGTTATTAAACTTGAAGGTTTTAATTTCACGAATGTTGAATTGAGTTGTAATCAATTTGTTTGATGGTTGTATCACTTCTTATTCTAGAGCCCATCCCAACATAGTAAAACACTCTTTCTCTCAACTCTCTCTCTCTCCCTCTCTCTCAACTCTCTCTCTCTCTCCTTATCTCCCCCTCTTTGTCTCTCTCTCCCCCTCTCTTTGTCTCTCCATTCCTCTCTCTATCTCAAATCTTCGTCTATCTCTCCCTCTCACTCTCAGGTTCCTCCCACCTCTCTCTCTCAAGTCTCCTAGAGCTTCCTCTCTCCCTCCCTTTCTCCCTCTCAAGTATCTATCTCTCCCTAGATCAACTCTCTCTCTCTCACTCTCAAGCCCCCCTCTATCTCTCTCAGGTCTCTCTTTTCGACTTTCTTCCTCCCTTTCTCCCTCTCCAGCCTCTCTCCATCTCAAGACTCTCTCTCTCTCCCTCTCTCCCTCCCTTTCTCCATCTCTCTCTCTCTCTCTCTCTCTCTCTCTCTCTCTCTCTCTCTCTCTCTCTCTCTCTCTCTCTCTCTCTCTCTCTCTCTCTCCCTCCAAACTATATATATCTCTCTCTCCTTCCCACTATACCTCCCTATTTCCCCACCCTCTCTCTCTCTCTCTCGCTCCCTCTTAGCTCTCTTTCCCCATTCCTCTCAGGTCTTGCACTCCCACTTCTAAGGTATTTCACTCTCCCTCTCTCTCAAATCCCCCCACTCCCTCTCTCTCTCTTTCTTGTGAATTGGTTGCACATCACTAATTTTGTTAGTGGTGGTACATTTTCCTTCATCTTATTAATATTTAGTTGCTTTTAAGTTTTCTTTACAACTCATCTTCCTTGGTGGGAAAATTGATGGGAAATCCTATCATTATTAATATTTAGTTGCTTTTAATTTTTTTGTAAGCATTTATAAGGCCATATGAGTTATATTTCAACTCCTGGCATTATTGCAAGTGATGGGAAATCTACCTAATAATAGTGTTACCTAATATAGGATATGATTGATGTGACAACCTTTTTCTAATTCTACATAGAAAAAGCCTACCTCATTTTCAAAGAGAGACAATGTATTAAATATATAATATATATTGCATAATATATATTATATATAATATATATTAAATATATTATATATTATATTATATAATATAAAATATAAAATATATTATACCTCCCTCTCTTCCCCCCCTTGCTCTCTCTTTCTCTCTCCCTCTCAGCTCTCTCCCCAACCCTTTCAGGTCTTTCACTCCCACTTCTAAGGTCTTTCTTTCCCTCTCTCTCAAGTCCCCCCATTCCCTCTCTATTTTTCTTTATTGTTAATTGGTTACACATCAATAAATATATAATATATACTATGTATTAAATATATTATAATATATATATATATATAATATATTAGATAATATTAATATAATATTTCATATTTCATATATATACTATATGCTATATATAATAAGTAATATGTATACTATATATAATATATAGTATACTATACAAAAAATATGTACTATATAGTATAATAATAATATAATAATATAATATATATTAATATATATAACATAATATTATATATTAAATTAATATAATATAATATAATTTATAATAATATAAATTATTTTATATAACATAATATTATATATTATAATAATATAATATAATATAATACAATATATAATATAATAATACATAATATATAATATACTATATAACATATTATATATAATACATAATATTATATATTTATGTATTATAAAAACATAATACATATATATAATACATATTATACAATATTATGTATTATAAATAATATAAAAATATATAATTAATAGATATCCGTGTAATAATGGATATTCGTTCAATAACAGATATTCATTCGGGATTAGGCTTGGGATTTCCTAACCTGGAAAGTCAACCCAAAAAATGTGTTTTTGAAAAAAAAAATAGTTTTTGGAAGTTCGCCCTTGTGGTTGACGACCTTTTTTATCCGAATTTCATCAAACGAAACAGGTTTATAGAAAAAATTGTCAGCTTTCAACCAATATAAATTTTTCCTTATTTTGAATTAAATAAATAATTATTATTGATTTTCTACCTACATTATGTCTAAAGTCCTGATTTATAGGCTGATTGAAAAACTTCTATAACTTTCAAACTACTTAACATTTTATGAATCTACAAGATGCACCACATTCTATGCTTTGCATACTATAAGATAAAAAATTGACTTTCATAATTTTTTTAACCAATTTATGGTGGTCAGACATAGAATTTTTAATAATTCTAAAAAGTTCTAGTAAAATATCATAACTAATTATTTATGTGGAAAAAAATTACAAAAAAAAATCTAGCACATCCAAATATGTGTCCTCTACTTATATTTAAAAATTTAGAAAAAAATATTATGTTTTTCTTGTACTTAGTTAGGGTGGTCAAACACACACTTCTTATCTTTTTTCTTGAAAAATTTAGTACCACTCCATTGAAATTTCAAATTTTCTCTAAACAAATTTACGTTTTTCCAAAAAAGGACTAGTAGCTTAGAAACTACATTTAATTTGCTACAACTTTTGTTACATATTTTTCAAATTATGTTAATAACCTATTCAAAATTTTATGTGAAGTTGCCTAACTCTAATTTTCTCAATTTTCATCGCCACTTAGAGGCCTAGTTTGGACCCCCATGATCCTGCACATACCCAAAAGGAGACCTTAAATGTTACATATGCATTTCTCTCAAGAGATGTTGAACATGAATGAGCATCAACCTCACATCAACCAAGGTCGAGAAGGGTTAATTCAATTTCCTCTATTAGAAAATTGTATGAGATAAAGAGACATGCAAATGAGTCACCATATGACTTTTTTTTAAAATTCTTGAATATTATGATGGAAACACCCAAGAGTTTTAGGCCTAACGATTTAATATACATTGATTTTTTTTGTGAGGATTACCAATCAGGAACAAGCCAATGGCCTAAGAATCTGAAGCCTTGTAGCCTTGATCAGGTAGTGGGATGGATAAGCATTGTGGAAGATATTGAGCATAGTCAAATGCCACTTGTTGTCTCCCAGAATGGGGATAATGATTGTCACCCTGAGGAAAACCTAAGGATAGAACTAATAGATCAAGAAGATACATTGGAAGGAGGATAGTTAACTAATAATTGATGTTATTTTGCAAGTACTCTAGATGTGGGCCTTGAAAATAGTGTTGAAGATGAAGAGATAGAGTATGAGGATAAGGAAATAATACCTAATTTTCCTCATTTGGATGTCATAGGATGTGAGAAAATATAGATGGTATGTGGTGAAACCCCACAAAGTGATTTAGTCATGAACAATGATGCACTAATCAATGATTTGAATGCACTAAGTCTGAATTATTTGACACATATGATGAATCAAAGGAATGAGATTGACCTAGGATAGTCTTCTAATGAATATGATTCTTCTTTTGAAGTGGAGGTAGAGTCTTGTGCTTCAATTGAAGGATGTGTCAATAGCCTTGAAGGGGTTTGTTTCCTTCGTATTGAGCAGTTTTCTTCATGTGAAGAACTTTTTGAATGTGGATCAATTGTTATAAGTGAAAATGATGAAGAGAATATTGAAAGTTCCTCTCTCTATTCTTCAACTAATTACACTGATCTTGAATATACTAATGATCAAATGTATTGGGATCTAGAAATCATCAAAGATAAGGTACATGAGACCGTCATGATAACATGGCAGAATCCTTTATATGATGAATTTTCATAGGAAAGTGAGGTTATAAATAATGACTCCTACAAGTGTAGAATCAATCCTCTTCGAAGAAGATCCTAATTAATAGTTGGTAAGTATTATTAGTGAATATGTTGTGGATAGTACTAACAAGAGCCAAGTTGATATTGAGGTAAGTAACTTTATTTTTCAAGATGTCAACTCAATCTCAATCATTTCCCAACCGAATGGAAAATATGATGACATGAACACTGATGAATCAGTGCACCAGTGTGTGATTGAGCATATTGTGCTTGATTCTCCCATGGCATATGGAGATGTACTTGAAAAGATGGGTGAAATCTCAAACACTTGTATTCCACACGGTAATATTTTCCCTCACATAAATGGAAGTCCACTCTTGGAGGACCAAAAGACAAATCATGATGAATGCATGGATGCTCATGCAACATCATTTTATGTTGAGGGGAAGGGATTATTTGGTGATTCTATAGAATATATTAATATTATAGGACTATTTAATCCATGTGAGGAGCAACTCCAAAATATGGATAACCTAAGGTATGATGTTGGTCAGTATGAACTTGCATTACATTTATTTGCAAACATTCCTTACCTTATGGATTTCATTATGGAACTTCTTTCATCTCATAAGGACAACTTATGTGGCACGTAGATCGAGGATACGCTTGATTAAATGTTTCTTTTCCTTGAACTCACAAAATAATGGCCAAGTGTGGGTCAGAGTGTCTATGAGGTTTTCAAATTTGATGCACAAATGGGATGTGATGATACATTTCATGATTGTGTGGAATATGAGGGTTTTATTTTCTCACTTCAATCTGATGAGCATATGGTAGAGAAGGTTGATGAGTGAGGGAGTCTTGCATTAATGAATGACCTCAACCTTGATGAGGTTAACTATCAAGAATTGCACAATGTCTATGTGAACCCATTTCTTATAGAACAAGACAAAGTATTTGACAAAGGAAAGAATTACCCTTGAATTTTGGTAGTCGGGGGCTTCTAGTTTTGGATCGAAGCCAAGTGTTAGAAGTGGCTTCTTATGAAATAATTTTTAATGTATATTCTATGAATAGTGTACATAGGTTGGTTTGTTGTGTTTCCTTTTGTTGTGTTTTCTTGATTTGTTCGAGAAGGCTCTTGGGTTTGGTTTTCTTCCCTGATCTACAAAACCTAAGGTTCTGGATTCTTGCTATGCCTGCAAGAGGCATACATCCCCAATCGGAGCCACTAGTGGAACTCTTATTTTCATCATTCCATTGGTGCTACATTCAATCCTATAAATTTTCATTCCCCAACACCATTGGGGTGTAGGGTTTTTCCACTCATTTCATTTATACCCTCAATCCTTTATTTGGCTTATGTTTTCCTGTTGACCAGCTGCACCAGGTCACCATTTGAACTAAGTGGAATTTTATGACCCTCACCATCATTCTTCATTAGCCACATCTCTTAAGTCACCTGTTGTGCCTAGGAAGGCACTTTCTTTATGAACAACTTATTTGCACATGTAGTTTTATACTCTATTAAAGTGTTGTTCATAGTCTATTGCCCATCATGGGTTATGTTTTAGAATTATACATTCAACATGCAATGAGTGGTGTCTTTCCACCAGCACCATCAGGATCTACAACTATTGGAATATCACCCATCACAGGTTGGGCTACACTCACCGAAGAGAAACTGGTAATGAGCGATATAACATTTACTTATTAAGCTTGGTAAACCACCTATCGTATGTTGTGCCCTCACTTTTGAAGTGTAACCCACAACCAATGATGTGGTTAACTCTTGTAACCCATATCTAGCACTTACAATATCACTGGTGGAATTTTTCTTTCCAAAGAGGAACCTACAATTTTCGATGGGTTAATTTTTCCCCATCACGCGGGAATGGTTTATTACTAGTTAGGGTGGCCTACTAGGAGGTGGACCCAAAATGAATGATGTGGAATGAAGATCTTGGGATAAAGTCTTTTGATGGTCAGAACAATCGATAGCAGCTCATCACTAGCTCTTTATCCATCGCACGATGATGTTTCAAAATGGATTTCAAATCGGTGATGGGTGATGTCATAGAGATATGGTTGGGATTTCTCCATGATTCAAATGATCGATGGTGGATAGGATAAGGATATGAATGGACATGTGGCTACTTTAAAGAACTTCCTCATTATTTCCTGGTATAGTCAATAAAGCAAGTGGTGATTCTTGATGTGCCTCGTCGATCAAGTTTTAAATCTACAGTGATTAGCGGTGGAGATTTGACATGAATTCATGGAGTTCCTTTTCATGCGAGCAAGCCAAGACAAACATTAATTGCAATTAACCTTACATTCTCTTATTTAATGAGGATTTTTTGTAGATGAATCAAGTCATTCACAAGCTAGCTATAGTTTGGAATTAATTGTTGTGGCTACAGGTGAGAGAGAATTGTAGACAGTTGTCAATTCAAGCATTGTTGGGGTGGTGGCCTAGCATATTTTGGTGTGTGAGTACCTGTATGTTGTGCATTGTTAATTATGGATTGGCCCTATTCTGCAATTTATGTATTGAATAATTTTTGTTGCATGTACATGTGATCTTCTTGGAGTTGTGGTCTATATTATTTTTTATCACCAGTAGTGATTACTGTGGTATTTTGAGAAGATGAGTGAACCAAGAACTCTTAGTGTGTAGGTCCTGAAGGCTAAGTATGCAAGAGCCAATTACATATGTTCTAGAGGATAAACCTCCCTCGGCTGAGGTACCTATTGTCCTAAGAAGCGGGAGGAGTGTACATGGAAAACATCAGGAGGTGACTATTCAAAGCACCTATATTTTGAGAAGAAATATTTTCTCATAGAAGCAGATTGAAGGAAAGGAGAAGGGACCCCTATTTGTGAAAGAATTAAGAAGGTTTGGCCTAGGTCTTGGGGTTTGTTCGGAGAAACCCATTCCTACTATCCTAGTCTCTAATATAGCTCATTGAATGATGAGGAAGGAGTTGGACCTAGCCCTAGCTAGTGTTTTGCATCCTTGGTACCTTATAGTGACTCTAAATATGGCATTGTGATTTCAACTCCACTCTCTATTATATGAGCCATCGGGAGTGGTTGCTTAGTGGGTGACAAGGTCAAGTAACACTTGTGTCCTTTGCTATCAGTGTGGGGTTTTGGGTGATGTGATGATGTGGCTTTCAGATGGTGGGCTCTATGGTTCATTTTGATGGTGACTAGTTCGAGAGTTTGTGCAGCTAATCGTGATGGTGGTTATTTTGAGTATTGGTAAATGTGCTAATTTTGTTGATTCCTTTTGGAAGGCTTGCGTGGCGGCTCCAACATATAGGTTAGTGCTCATTTTTACTATTTTCTTGTCCCATGCTTATGGAATGATTAATTTAGTGGTTTGAAAATTAAGCCTATTGAAATGAACTTTAAAATGAATATGAAATGTAATTACATTTTGAGCCAGATGATTTGTCACTCCCTTGTACTATAAAAGAGATTTCATGGATCAATGTAATGTTGGCAAGATAAGGGAAAACACCTGAGAGGGGGGGTGAATTAGTTGTCACTAAATTTCAAACTTACTTAACTTATTAACCTTATTCTCATATCTGATCAATAACCATGAAAGCATAAATGAACAACAGATCAAAAAAAAACATAACACCAAGATTTTTTATGTGGAAACCCTATTAGGGGAAAAACCACGATGGAAGTTAGTCAATGATATTATACCTTGTTAAAAGAATAAGAAAATATGAATGGGGAATGCACATGAATTCAAGCACACTACCTAGAACTCATTGCTCAATTACAAAAGGAAGACACATTGTCTTACAGAAAGATTATGACTATACTCCATGAGATTTGAACTAAGAACAGTAGCATCTACTAATGGCTGATTATAGTTTTGGTTAAGCTCATGAACACTTCTTCACTCTTCTTTACTCTTCTTCACACTCTACTTTTCCTTCATAAGATTTGATGAATATTCGCACATAGGACTCACATGCTTCTCTTCTACTTACATGCAAAATGATAAATAAATCACTTATATATATATCTCCAACAAGGAATTACATCATTTCAAGTCAGCAGGTCAACAAAAGAATAAAAAAAATATAAATAGTCAGTCAAAAATAATAAAGATTATTCATGTGAATCAACCAAGGTTGGCCACAACATAGTGAAGATCCAAACTAGCATCCTCAAACATGAGCCACATCAATCAATGTGAACGTACAACATGGATAGATCACAACATGCAAGGGAAAATATAGGATCATGAGCAAAACAATCAATACAAATGTGCAACACAAATAGAGCATGAACTAGAAACATCCACAAGCATCACAAATCACCAGAGAAGCATCCCTAGCAACTCAACTCACTAAATTCAAATAATATTCATTTAGGAACACCAACAGAAATAACATAAAAGCTATCATAATACAATTCTTCATAACTCAATCAAATATTCACACGGATCTCTGAAACTCAAAATGGATAAACTAGATGTGCTCGAAAAGAAACCCATTAGTCCACAACCTCTGAATAGAAATGTACTAAACTCACTGACATAATGAACTTCACTTCACCACTAACAACTTGTAGCTCTATTTATTACAATTTTCTCAATATCGTCGACATATACAACTTCTAATGCATTAATGCTAATAGTGTTGACATCAATGACAACCACATATTAGAAATACAACCACAACATCTAACAATCTCCCCCTTTGGAATTGATGGCAACACATGATGTGAAAAACACCATAAATGCAACAACACTTACTCCCTCTTAGGTTTTGATTTTTCTCATCAATTCATTCACACAACTCTACTCCCCACAAGACTCTTCTCCCTAGATAATCACTAGTTTTTCACATGAATCTTCTCTTCCTTTAACATCAATGTCAAATATCTCTTCTATACAACCTTTGAACCACATATATGAACATCTAAACATCTGACTACTCCCCCTGAGTAGCAGTCACCACAACATCAATCCAAATCAAAATATGATCATCAAATGCATGGATTAATGCAAGACAATGCATCTTAGTTCTAATTAGGAGGGGCAATTACCCCTAACTTCCCTATGAGATACTCAAAAATATCCTTAGGCAATGATTTGGTAAATATGTTTGCAATCTGCTCCTTAGTAGGCACATACTCCAATCCGACTTCCTTTTCACTTACTTTCTCCCTCAAAAAGTGAAACTCGATAGATATATGCTTTGTCTTTAAATGCAACACTAGATTTTTATAAATGTTAATAGCACTTGAGTTATCATAGAATATAATAATAGACTTATAATACACAACTCTGATATCCTTCAACATTTTCTTCATCAACAATACTTGAGTACAATTATTAGCAGCAACAATGTATTTTTCCTCTACAGTAGATAAAGAAATATCATTTTGTTTCTTACTTAACCATGAAATCAACTTCTTACCCAAGAAAAATGCTCCACTACTAGTACTTTTCTTGGCATTCACATCTCCTACCCAATCAACATCACTAAAGGAAGTCAAAGTAAGATCATCCTCTTTAGGATACCACAGGCCAAAATCAACTCTCCCCTTCAAGTAT
Organism: Sequoia sempervirens; assembly: GCA_007258455.2. Lineage (NCBI taxonomy): Eukaryota > Viridiplantae > Streptophyta > Pinopsida > Cupressales > Cupressaceae > Sequoia > Sequoia sempervirens. The sequence goes on along the minus strand of VDFB02058242.1, from coordinate 175,796,362 downwards.
TTGAAAATCCTCTTCACAATAGTCACATGAGATTCTTTAGGATCAGCTTGAAATCTAGCAACAATACATACAACATTCATGATATCAGGCCTAGTTTGAGTCAAGTAAAATAATCCACCAATCATTGATCTATATCTAGTCTGATTTTCCTTTAGAGAATCATCATCTATTGTCAAATTGCATCCGGTCACCATGGATGTATCAACTGGCTTTGAATCTTCCATACCAAATTTCTTCAACAATTATTCCACATACTTGGATTGAGATATAAAGATCCCTTTGTCTAACTATGTAATTTGTAATCCAAAAAGAGTTTCATCTTTCCAATCATTAACATCTCAAACTCAATCTGCATCTCATCAACAAACTTCATGCACAAGTTATCATCTCCTCCAAAAATGATATCATCAATAAAAACTTCCACAATCAAATCTCTATCATCATTCTTGAAATACAAATTACTATCAGCAGTACCTTTGTTAAATCCAAGCTTCAATAAGTACTTATCCAATATGGAATACCATGATCCAGGAGCTTGCTTGAGTCCATACAAATATTTATTCAATTAGCAAACCATATCTCCCTAACCAATCAACTAAAAACCATTAGGTTGTTCAACATACACCTCTTCTTCTAACTCACCATTTAGAAAAGATGACTTTAATGTACATTTGATAAACCTTTTAGTCTTTGTAAGTAGCATAAGAAAGAAGTAATCTCGCAGCTTCAATTCTAGTAATAGGGGGCAAAGGTTTCTTCAAAATAAATACCTTCCATTTGTGAATATCCCTTACATACCAATCTTGCTTTGTTTCTAATTACCTCACCTTTCTCATTCAATTTTTTTCTAAAGACCCATTTAGTTCCAATTACATTCTTATCCTTAGGTCTAGGAAGAAGAATCCATGTATCATTCTTTTCAATTTGTTGTAGCTCCTATTTCATTACTTCAACCCAATGTTCATCTCTGTATGCTTCATTCACATTGTTAGGCTCAGTCTGTGAAATTAAACAATATTCTTCTACAATTCTTCTCCTAGTCTGGACACCTTTGTTTTTATCACCTATTATATGACTTTCTGAATGATTCAATCCTACATACCTCAGAGTCTTCTTAGGTTGTTCTTCAACTTCAGGCTCTTGTGTTCTCTCTTCTACAACTTCACTGATTTCTCCTTCCTCTTGTTCTTCTTGATTCATTGGAAGGATTGCAACTTGATTCGAAGTTTGAATTTTCTTAGCTTTGTTTGTACTATCATTCTAATCATTAGAATCATATCCACGAGTTCTGGATGGTGTAGCTATGTCTTCATCAACCATGGAATTTTCACTTTCAACCAATTTCTTCAATCTCTTATTGTAACACTGGTACACCTTGCTATTAGTGGAATATCCCAAAAAGATACTTTCATCTCTCCTAGCATCCAAATTTCCTATATCTTCATCTCTTTTAATATAACATTTGCTTGCAAAGATCTTGAAATATCTAACAGTAGGCTTATGACCAGTCCATAGCTCAAAAGAGGTCTTATCAGTATCACCTTTGATTTTTTCCCAGTTAAGTGGGTACATAGCAGTATTCACAGCTTCACTCTAGTAGAAATGAGGTACATTTCCTTACAACATCATAGTTCTATCAACATCTAAAACTATTTTGTTCTTTCTTTCCACAATTCCATTTTGTTGAGGGGTCCACGGTGGAGATAGTTGTCTCTTTATCCCATATTCTTCACAAAAAGAATTAAAATCACTGGAAGTAAATTCACCACCTCTATCTAATCTCATACATTTAACCCTTAGACCTATCTTTGTCTCAACTCTAGCCTTGAACTTTTCCAAAGCTTTAGATTTCTCCCTTAAGAAAGTAGCATGTATCATTCTTGAATAATCATTAATAAGAAACATGAAGTACCTATAACCTTGTAAACTTATGACTCTAGAGGAACCACACAAATCAATATACACAAGCTCCAACAATCCATTTTTTTTTTCCTTTTACTGTAAAATGAATTTCTAGTTTTCCTTCCTAATTGACATTCTTTGCATATGGCATTAGTAGGTTTCATCAGCTTGGGAAGATATCTCACAACCTTAGTAGAACTTATCTTGACAATATCATCAAAGTTAACATGACACGTTCTCCTATGCCACAACCAACTTTCATCAACTTGAGCAATCAAGTAACTTTTACTAGAAGCACTCAGGTGAAAAATATTACCTTTTGCTTGTGTACCTGATGCAATCATATTTCCAAAATTTCCCAATATTTTACACTTCACATCCTTGAACTAAAGATTGTATCTCTTATCAACCATCTATCCAACACTTCAAAGATTATGCTTCAAACCTTCAACATATAAGACATCATTAGTATTATTCTTATCATTAAGAGAAATGCATTCTCTTCCACATATTACACTAGCTTTGTCATCACCAAATCTCACAGCACCACCATCATACTTTTCCAAGCTCACAAACTTATTTTTATCTCATGTCATATGATGTGAACATCCACTATCAATTACCCATTCATCTTTCTCTTCAACTCGAGAAGCTATGGATTTCTCCTCATTTGTACAACTAGCAAAACCAGTAGACATACGATTATTTTCCTTGATAGAAATAAATACAAATTCATCTTCACTTCCATTCCCTTTTATCAGATTCATGATCTGTCACACCTTCATCATTAGTATAATAACACTTCCTTTTAAATTTAAGCTTGTTATGTCTTCGATTAGGATCTCTCTCAGAACACCTTGATGCATAATGACCTATCGTATTGCAAGAGAAAAATTTAATAGGAAACTTCCCTTTATACTTACCTTGTCCTCTAGCTTCTAGCTTTCTTTTCACAATTGATGCTTCAAGCTCTTCTAGCTCTCTTTCTTCTTCATCGAGCTATTTCATTTAATCCTCATATTTGAATGTCTTTCTTGATGAATTCTCACTTGGATCATATATGTGTTTATCTCTTCCAGAAGTAGTGACCTTAAATATAGATTCAACCTTAGGAAGTGCATCACCAAATTCACTCAACTCAAAAGCAATAAGCTTACCAATTAACATATCTCTGGTAACATTTGTCATAGTCTGAAACTCTCCAATATCACTAGCTTTGACCTTGTAAGAAGTAGGCAAGGATCTAAGCACTTTAGCAACAATCTATGATTCGTCCAACTATCCACTAGCACATCTGATACCACACAAAATTTCATTCACTCTTTGCATGAAAGTAGTAATGTTCTGATCATCACCCATTCTCAACAATTCATATTTTCCATTCAGACTTTGTAGCTTAGTAATATTCACTTTAGCATCACCTTCATACAAGGTTTCCAAATTTCTGTAGATCTCATAAGGAGTCTTCAGATCTATCACATTTTTCATCTCAGTATCAGTTAAAGCATGCAATAAAGCCTCCTTATCCTGGATATTATACTTAGCATCCCTAATCTCAGTAGTAGTAGGACCATTTTGAGGAATAACATACTTATTACTTGTAATAAACTAGTAGGCTTCACCAATGCATCTCAGATGGAACTCCATTCGATTCTTCCATAGAGAATAATTTGTTCCATCAAATCTCAGACTATCCTTCTTAGAAGATGTCATCTTGGATCACCTCGAGCTATTAAACTTCTTCTGAGGAACTTGCTCTGATACCAATTGTTGGCAACACAAGGGTAGACAACTAAGAGGGGGAGTGAATTAGTTGTCACAAAATTTCAAACTTATTCAACTTATTAACCTTATTCTTAGATCTGACCAATAACCTTGAAAGCATAAATAAAAAATAGATCATAAACACACATAGCACCAAGATTTTTACATGGAAGCCCTATTAGGGGAAAAGCCACGGTGGAGGTCAGTCCACAAGATTATACCTTGTTAAAAGTATAAGAAAATATGAATGGGGAATGCACAGCATTCAAGCACACTACCTAGAGCTCATTTCTCAATTAAAAAAGGAAGACACACTATCTTACATAAAGATTATGATTATGTCCATCAATTTTGAGATGAGAAAAGTAGCATTTGCTAATGCCTGATTATAGTTCTGGTTAAGCTCATGAACTCTTCTTCACTCTTCTTTACTCTGCCTTCATATGATTTGATCGATATTTGCATAGAGGACTCGCACACTTCTCTTCTACTTACATCCACAATGATAAAACAATCACTTATATATATCCGCAATGAGGAATTACATTGCTTCAAGTTGGCACCAACAAAAGAATTAAAAGAATATAAGCAGTTAGCCCAAAACAATTAAGATTATTCATGTGAATCAACCAAGGTCAGCCACAACATAGTGAAGACCCAAAATAACATCCTCAAACATGAACCACTTCAATTAATTTCTCCTCAAAGATCCACAACATGCTTTAACACCTTGTCGGCTAGGAACATGAAAAACATGAACACATAAGAGAAAATCTCAGATCACAAGCACAACGATTGATGTAGACATGCAACACAAATAGAGCACAAACTAGAAACTTCCACAAGCATCATGAATCACCAGAGAAGCATCCACAACAACTGAACTCACTAAATTCACATAATCTTCATTTAGGAACACCACTCGAGATAACAGAAAAACTGTCAAAATACAAATATTCATAACTTGATCAAATATTCACGTGGATCTCTGAAACTCAGCATGGATAAACTAGATGTACTAAAAAAAAAATAGTCCACAAACTTTGAATAGCAACATACTGAACTCACTGACAGAATGAACTTCAATTCACCACTGACAACCTGTAGCTCTCTTTATTACAATTTTCTCAATATCATCAACATATACAACTTCTAATGCATTAATGCTAATATTTTTGACATCAACGACAACCACATATTAGCAACACAACCACAAGATCCAACATGCAAGGGGTTCTGATCTGAAATTTTTGTGTCTTGTAGATCTTAGGTAGAAGCTAATTGTAGTAATGTTGAATTCTCAATGAATTAGATGGAAAATTGTCTTGGATATAGGTCATATAGGTCATAATCTTAATAAGTTTTGTATCGACTACTGATATTAGAGTAGAATTCAAAAAACCAAATCATATACTCTCCTTTGTATATTTTCACAGATTATAATTGGAATTATCAAAGATCATTTCATCTATCATCAATTGTTCAATTGAATGTATGGATTGATTTCTTTGCTTTAACTCAAATGGGTTGCTTAGGAAAAGTCATGAATATGTGAGAATTTACAAGGATTTGGTAAGAGGTAATGTTTAGATAACATGATTCTTTTCAATGTAAAGTATTACAGAGATAGTTTAAACATATCAGGACTAAATAATTGGTATATTACAAGTTATTTCACATTTTACTCCATATTCCCAATTGATGAGGCACTGTTTTTTTATTGATTATTCAAAAATTGAAAGAATGAATCGCATATCTGGCCATGAGTTCAGAATTAGAAGAACTTTCATAAAATTATGCCAATAAATCTGAATTATATGCACGTTCTTAGCAAAATAAGAATTAATTCATTTGAAGGTTTGCCAAATATTTAATGAAGTTAGTGTGATAGCATCAAATAAGAATGAATCTATAATGAAGTGTTCTTGAAAATTCATACACCAAATGAATACCATAAGGAACACCCTACTTGGTCGTACAGAGCCTAAAGTGTAGGAATAGAGACCTCAGAGACCTCTATTTGTCATGTTGGCCACTAGTCCTTGGTAATTTTTGAACATAGAGGTTGGTACCCTTTTAGAAAATTCCAAGGTTATCTGGAAAAATTACCAACAAAATGGAGACTTTGCTAGGTATACAATTCTCGTCCTCTAGTTGTAGATTGTTTTAGTACAAAGTCAAATGGTGATGAATCTGAACCTTTAGTTCAAATTTTATACAATTCTTGAACCTGGTAAGAGTGTTTTATCAACAAAGTGTCAAATAATTTGAAGGTGACTCCACTGTTGGAGAAAACCTAGAACTAGATTTACCTTGAAGTTGTTTCAATTCATTTGGAACAGAATCCCCTGAACAAGGGGTGGAAACTTTGACTTAGTGAACCTAATAAAGAATATGATAAGGCCTTAGATTTGCATACTTCAAGATTGAAGGTGAAAATTTGCTCTCCAGTTCTAGGTATTCTCATAAATTTGAAGAGATATTGTTATATTTACAAATAATTTGTGGGAATTTTCAAGATAGGCCATAAATGCTTCCCAATTTGGTGAAATAGCACTAAAATAGGGAAGGAATGATACCTTTGCATAATCTTAAAATAAATTTGAAATAAATGTTGAAATCTGTCATATTCATGAATGTCACACGTTGAATAATATTATGTAAAGAAGAACTAGAATATTTTCATCATAAAGGCTTACTCCCATAAAAGGAATTTGGGTCACTTTTGATGATACTAACAAGACTGGCAAAGGGTAGAACAAAGTGTCTTGTCAAGTTGTACATCTGGAACCAAAATGAATATAATCACACATAATGAATACCCCTTGTCACGTCAAAGGAATTTTAATACTGAAAGGTATAGGGACATAAATTTCAGTAATGTCAGTGGTTACCCAAATATTATACCACCCAAGATCAGGGACAAGATACCAAAATTCAGTGGTGAAAAGTCAAAATCAACAAGTAAATGTATGTACAATAATTTTTTGATGTAATGGGTGATTACGAGATAGATTGTGAAGATGTGATTATGAAACTGTTTGTTCAATCTCTGAAAGGAGATGCAAGAGATTGGTTCTCATTTTTTCCAATGTATTCTATATGTTGTTGGAGTGAACTTAAGATGGTTTCCATGGGATAATTTGGCGAGAGGATAAACCCAAGTTTTGCAAGGAAGAATTTCATGGAAATCTCTAAGGGTAAGGAGGAGTTGATCCCTACTTTTATCCTTAGATTTGCAAAATTCATAAGAGAGATCCCTAAACACATAAGGAAAAATGATGTAGAATGTTTGGTTGTGTATTTAGGGGAATTTTATAGTAAGATGTGTTTCTTGTTGAGAGATAAAGGGCCTCGAACATTACAACAAGCTTACTAGAACACCATGGATATTGAGAAAAATTTGAAGTATTCAATCATGAGGGGACCTATGATTGCAAATATGAATGGCTCTGATAAAATACAAACTATTGAGCCAAGCCATTCAAGAAATACAAATGTTTGTCAAGAAAAGGAGCCCTTAAATGTTATAGTTGCATTTCTCTCAAAATATGTTGAACATGAGCGAGCATCAACCTCACATCAACCAAGGTTGAGAAGGGTTAATTCAATTTCCTCTATTAGAAAATTATATGAGATAAAGAGACATGCAAATGAGTCACCATACGACTTGTTTTCAAGATTCTTGGATTTTCTGATGGAAATACCCAATATTTTTAGGCCTAATGATTTAATATGCATTGATTTGTTTTGTGAGGCTTAACAATTTGGAACAAGCCAATGGCTTGAGAATATGAACCCTCATAGCCTTCATCAGGTTGTGAAATGGATAAGCATTGTGGAAGATATGGAGCATAGTCACCTGCCACTTGCTATCTCCCAGAATGGGGACAATGATTTTCAACCTGAGGAAAACCTAAGGATAGAATTGATAGATCAAGAAGATACATTGGAAGGAGGACAGTCAGCTAATGATTATTATTATTTTGCAAATACTCTAGATGCGGGCCTTGACAATAGTGATGAAGTTGAAGAGACAAAGTACTAGGATAAGGAAATAATACCTAATTTTCCTCATTTGGATGTCATAGGATGTGAGAAAATATAGGAGGTACATGGTAAAACCCCACAAAGTGATTTAGGACCATGAACAATGATGCACCAATCAATGATTTGAATGCATTAAGTTTGAATTATTTGACACATATGATGAATCAAAGGAATGATATTGAACTGGGACATTCTTCTAATGAATGTTATTCTTCTTATGAAGTGGAAGTGGAGTCCTTTTCTTCAAGTGAAGGATGTGTCAATAGCCTTGAAGGGGTTTGTTTCCTTGGTAGTGAGCAGTTTTCTTCATGTGAAAAAATTTCTGAATGTGGATCAATTGTTATGAGTGCAAATGATGAAGAGGATATTGAAAGTTCCTCTCTCTATTCTTCAAGTGATTACACTAATCCTTAATATACTATTGATCAAATGTATTGGGATCTAGACATCATCAAGGATGAGGTACATGAGATTATCATGATGACATGGTAGAATCCTTTATATGATGAATTTGCATTGGAAAGTGAGGTTATAAATGATGACTCCTACTAGTCTAGAAGCAATCCTCTCTTTGAAGAAGATCTTGATCAACAGTTGGTAAGCATTATTAGTGAATATGTTGTGGATAGTACTAACAAGAGCCAAGGTGATACTAAGGTGAGTAACTTTTCTTTTCAAGATGTCAACTTGGTCTCAATCGTTCCCCAACTGAATGGAAAATATGATGACATGAACACTGATAAATCAATGTACCAGTGCCTAATTGATAAAATTGTGCTTGATTCTCCCATGGTATCTGGAGATGTGCTCAAAAAGATGGGTGAAATCTCAAGCACTTTTATTCCACATGATAATATTTTCCCTGACAGAAATGGAATTCCACTCTTGGAGGACCAAAAGACAAATCAAGATGAATGAATGGATGCTCATGCAAAATCATTTTATGTTGAGGGGAAGGGATTATTTGGTGATTCTATGAAATATGTTAATATTACAAGACTATTCAATCCATGTGAAGAGAAACTCCAAAATGTGGATAAGCTAAGGAATGATGTTGGTCAGTATGAAGTTGCATTGCAATTTTTTGCAGATGTTCCTTACCTTATGGATCTCATTATTAAAATTCTTTCATCCCATAAGGACAACTTCTATGACATGTAGATCAAGGATATGCTTAATTCTATGATTCTTTTCCTTGACCTTGCAAAAGAATGGCCAAGTGTGGGTCAAAGTTCCTATGAGGTTTTCAAATTTGACGCAAAAATGGGATGTGATGATACATTTCATGATTGTTTGGAATATGAGGGTTTTATTTACTCACTTCAATCCGATGAGTATATGGTGGAGAAGGTTGATGAGTGGGGCAGTCTTGCATTAATGCATGGCCTCAACCCTAATGAGGTTTACTGTTAGGAATTACACAATGTTTGTGTGAACCCATTGCCTGTAGAACATGACAAAGTATTTAATAGAGGATTGAATTTCCCCTAAATTTTGGGAGCCAAGGGCTTCTAGTTTTGGATCGAAGCCAAGTGTTAGAAGTGGATTCTTATGAAGTGATTTATAATGCATATTCTTTGAATAGTCAATACATAGGTTGGTCTGGTGTGTTTCCTTTTGTTGTGTCTACTTGCTTTATCTAAGCAAGCTCATGGGCTTGGTTTTCTCCCCTGGTTTGCAAAACCTTAGGTTCTAGATTCTTGTTATGCCTACAAGAGGCATACATCCCTAGTCAAAGCCACTAGTGGAACTCTTATTTTCATCATTAAATTGGTGCTACATTCAAGTCTGTGAATTTTCATTCTTCAACATCATTGGGGTGTAGGGTTTTGCCACTCATTTCATTTATACCCTCAATCCTTTATTTGGCTTATGTTTTCCTGTTGACCAGCTGCATCAGGTCACCATTTGAGCTGAGTAGCATTTTATGACCCTTGCCATCATTCTTTACCGGCCCCATCTCTTAAGTCACCTATTATGCCTAGGAAGGAATTTTCTTTATGAACAACTTATTTTCACGTGTAGTTTTATACTCTATGAAAGTGTTGTTCACGGTCTATCGCCCATCATGGGTTTTGTTCTAGAATTTTGCATTCAACATGCACTGAGTGATGTCTTTCCACTAGCACCATTAGGATCTAAAATTATTTACTTATCTCCCATTGTAGGTTGTGCTACACTCACCAAAGAGCAATCGGTGATGAGCAATATAACATTTACCTATTAAACCTGGTGCACCACCTATCACGTGTTGCACCCTCACTTTTGAAGAGTAACCCATGGCCAATGATACAGTTACCTCTTGTAACCCATCGTTAGCACTTACACTATTGCCAGTGGGATTTTTCTTTCCAAAGAGGAACCCGCGACTGTCGATGGGTTGAGTTTTCCCCATCGTTTGGGCATGGTTTATCGCCAATTAGGGTAGCTTGCTGGGAGATGCACATGCAATGAACGATGTGGAATGGTGATATTGGGGTAAATTCTTTTGATGGTCAGATCAATGGATAGCAGCTCAAAACTGGCTCTTTAGCCATTTCATGATGATGTTTGAAAATGGATTTCAAACTAGTGATGGGCGATGTCGCAGAGATATGGTTGGGATTTCTCAATGATTCAAACAATTGATGGTGGATAGGGTAAGGATGATCGAGTAATGATATGAATAGATGCATGGATGCTTTAAAGAACTTCCTCATTATTTCTTGGTATGGTATATAAAGCAAGTGGCTATTCTTTATGTGCCTCATTGATCGAGTTTTAAATATACAACAATCAACAAAGGAGATTTGACATGCAGTCATTGAGTTCCTATTCATGCGAGCGAGCCAAGATGAACATTAACTGCAATTAACCTTACATTCTCTTATTTAATGAGGATTTCTATAGATAAATCAAGTCATTTGCAAGTTAGCTAGAGTTTGGAATTAATAGCTATGGAGGCCCTGCAGGTGAGAGAGAATTGCAGATAGTTGTGAGTACAAGCGTTATCGGGGTGGTGGCCTAGCATATTCTAGTGTTTGAGCACCTATATGTTCTGCATTGTTAATTGTGACTCGACCCTATTTTTCAATTTAGGTCTTGAAGTGTTTTTGTTGCATGTACATGTGAGCTTCTTGGAGTTGTGGTCTTTGTTATTTTTTTATCACCAGCATTGATTATTGTGGTATTCTGAGAAGATGAGTGAACCAAGCACTCATATTTCACCAATGCGTAGGTCCTGAAGGCTAAGTATGCAGGATCCAATTACATACATGTTGGAGGATAAACCTCCCTTGGCCAAGGTACCTATTGTCTTGAGGAGGAGTGTACATGGAAAACATGAGAAGGTGGTTATTTGGAGCACCTATATTTTGAGAAGCAAGATTGTCTCACAAAAGCTGACTGAAGGAAAGGAGAAGGGACCCCTATTTGCGAAAGAATTAAGAAGGTCCAGCCTAGATCTTGGGGTTTGTCCGGAGAAACCCATTATTCCCATCCTAGTCTCTAATAGCTCGTCGAACAATGAGGAAGGAGTTGGCCCTATCCCTAGCTAGTGTCCTACTACCTTGGTGCCTTATAGTGACTTTGAAGATGGGATTGTGATTGCAACTCCACTCTTTGTTATACGACCTGACAAGTGTGGTTGCTCAGCATCTGACAAGGCCAAGTAACACCCGTGTCCTTTGCTATCGATGTGGGTTTTTAGGTGATGTGATGATGTGGCTTTCAGATAGTGGGATTTGTGGTTCATTTTGATGGTGGCTGGTTTGGGGGTTTGAGCAACTAATCGTGATGGTGGTTATTTCAAGTATTAGTAAATGTGCAAATTTTGCTAATGCCTTTTGGTAGGCTTGCATGGAAGCTCCAACAATTGGGTTAATGTTGTTTTTTTCCTTTTTTCCTTTCCAATGCTTATGGAATGATTAATGTAATAGTTTGGGAATTAACTTGATGAAATATCAACTACCAAACCATACAACCACAAGGTACTTCTAACCCAACTTAATTTGGAGAAGATAAAATACATAAAACTTCAACAATTCACTAGAAATCCATCAATTCCTCTTGAAACTATAAGGCTATGAAACATCATAAACACCAAATTAGTATTCCAAACCTTTATCATATACCAATTCAACTTATCCATAATCAAAATGTCTGTATCAATCAATAACCAGATTTGAATCACTAAAAATAGTCCATACTCTCTACAAGCACCAATTCACTCATCTTACCAATTTACTTTGCAAGGAAAATTAATAAAAATCCAATCCTTCTTGCTACCATCACTTACTCAGATAGCTTAAACAACATTTTCTTGACTAAGACAAACAAATACTTACTCACCAATCATTGATCCATCAGACTTTCCTTTAGTTTGCAGTCTGCATGTCTTTTTCCACATAGGATTCACCTTGTTCAATACATCAAATCCTTCAACCTACCCTCAAAGCCTCTACCAAAAACTAGACACCATTTTTAACATCAATAAAGTAGCATTAGATCATAATTCAAACCATGTTTTATCAAAATATTAGGTTCTACATTCAAATTACCATTTGCACAAAGAAACCACCTTGCTCCAATCAACAATTCCAAATAGTTAATATTCTAAGCTCCTTCCAAGCATTTAGGAACCTTTACTAATTAAATTTAGACAAGTTTTGATCATAAAACATCCATTCTTTCATTGTTTTACCAAATTCACATCTTATAAGCAATCTACACACCAATCTACTAGTAGGACAACAAACCCTTGAATCGGGTATTTTCCTTTCAATCACTTAGCATTAGTCCCTAACCACTACACTATCAGGAACCCTTTCTAGAGGATCTAAAAATATCACAAAATAATTATCACTTGTTTGGGAAATGTGTGAGATTCAATAGCCAAACTGCTACTACCAGCCCCTAATTAAGTCAATTTTGTGAAGCAACTACCCTTAATGCACTTCCAAATCATCAAAGAACATCAAAAAGTCTTTATTTATGCCTCAAAACTTAGGATTCTTTATTTTTTATCAACTAAGAGGCCCATTTACCCACTAAACATTAAAACCCTTAATTTTAGGCCTTTTAAGCATAATTATATGAGAGTTTCTTGGAAACATTATTAACAAGCCTCCAAATCACCAAATATTCTTACTAACACCTATAAATGAGTCTAGATGAACATTATAATCAATCTCCATACCTCAAAAAGTGTTAATTCACCTTTTCACATCATAGAGGCACCTTTTATGAAGGAAAACTCTAAAATTTTCTTTGAAATAGCAATATAACTTACATTCTTGTTTACCCCTACACAATACAACTTTAAAAACAAAAAAGAACATGAAAAAATTCTCCATTCCACCAACCTAACTAGTTTCCATTGGTGGAATAGAGATTAAGAACCTAATAGACTCTCAAAACCCTCTATTTGAAGAACACAAACCAAGACACAAGAAATTGCCTTTGATTCTTTTTTTTCTTTAAATACTAACCTCCCACTCTTTGAATTGAAAGCTAACTCTTTATTGAATGAGATCACATGATTTTTAGCCTTTAATATTCCTAAATTACCAGTACAAAGATAAAAATAATGGAAAGAATGTTGCAAAACTCAGAAAACAGGGGTATTATTCACTATTAGTTGAAAAATACAAGAAATCTTCTAATTCTCGGCCTTTTAAAATGTTTTTATAGATGCTTCCAAACTAGTAACTTCCTCTTTAACTTCCTTGAATGACCTATTCTTTCAAATCCCACTTTGTCTTTTCATATTCTTGCTTTTTTGGTCTTTTTACATACTTGACAATATTACAAGTTTTGCATTTTTCCATCACTTTGACCACCTTGGACCTATTACATTGATTGAATACATTCACATTAGTCTTTACATGGCCTTGACACATTATTTTAGACTTAAACACACAAATTTTATAAATTAGCCTTTTGAAGGCATTCATTGAACAAGATGCTCCTGCACCATACAACCAACCAACTGAATCTTTCCAAGTCCCTTTGAAACATATCAACCTTCTCTGTACCTGAAAAACAAATTCAAATTGTCTTGGACTACTTCTTCTTCATTCCTCTTGAATATTTTCCTTGCCTTTGTCTTTGCCTTCAACTCTATCTTCTTTTGTGTCTCCTCTTCACTTGCCTTTTGCCAACTTTCTCTTTTTTCTTTCTGCCATCAGGTTCTCATTCATTTTTCTTCTTTCAAAAGGACACAGGACTGTCCCTTCTCAACTTTCATCTTTCCTCTAACTCTTTTCTCAAGCAAGGACACAGGACTGTCCTTGCACTTTTCTTTCCCCAGCAATCTTCTTTCCTCTCTTTCACAATTCATCCTTGACCTTCTCTGACCAATCATCTTTCATCTACTCCCATAAGTGGAGTACTCTTAGGTTGTAACTCAAGTGCTTCATAAACAACTATCCATCTAGTTCTAACTACAACACAAAACAACTCAGCAAACTCCCTTGCCTCACCTAGGTGTCTTCGCTTTCCTCTCCCTAGTCTTTTTGCAACCATCAACCAAATTCTTTCTTAAGCTACACAAAACCCTTCTCTATAGCTTAGATGGATCAAGCACCTACAACCAAACTCAATGAACTGTCATTTCTTCAAACGAAAAAACCAACTTTCTCTAGCCTAGTTCTTTTACTGAGCTCTAATACCAATCTGATGCAATATCAACTGCCAAACCATACAACCATAGGTTACTTTTGACCCAACTTAATTTGGAGAAGATCAAATACATAAAACTTCAGCAATTCACAAGAAATCCATCAATTCCTCTTGAAACCATAAGGCTATTAAACATCACAAACACCAAATCAATATTCCAATTCAACTTATCCATCATCAAAATGTATGTATCAATCAATAACTAGATTTCAATCACTAAAAATAGTCCATACTCTGTACAAGCACCAATTCACTCATCTTAGAAACTTACTTTGCAAGGAAAATTAACAACAATCTAATCCTTCTTGATACCATCACTTACTTAGACAACTTAAACAACATGTTCTTGACTGAGACAAACAAATACTTACCAATCATTGATCCATCAGACTTTCCTTTAGTTTGCATTCTACATGCCTTTTTCCACATAGGATTCACCTTGCTCAATACATCAAATCCTTCAACCGTCCCTCAAATCCTCTACCAAACACTAGACACCATTTGTAACATAAATAAAGCAACATTAGATCATAATTCAAACCCTGTTTTATCAAAATATTAGGTTCTACATTCAAATTACCATTTGCACAAAGAAACCACCCTGCTCCAATCAACAATTCCAAATAGTTAATCTTCTAAACTCCTTCCAAGCATTTAGGAACCTTTACTAATTACATTTAGATATATTTCCATCATAAAACATTCATTCTTTCACTGTTTTACCATATTCGCATCTTATAAGCAATCTACACACCAATCTGCTAGTAGGACAACAAACCCTTGAATCAGGTATTTTCCTTTCAATCACTGAGCATCAATCCAAAACCACTACACTATTAGGAAATATTTTTAGAGGATTTAAAAATATCACAAAAGAACTATCACTTTTTGGGAAAAATGTGAGATTCAATAGCCAAATTGCTACTACCAACCCCTAATTAGGTCAGTTTTGAGAAGCAACTACCCTTAATGCACCGCCAAATCATCAAATAACATAAGAAAATATTTAGTTATGCCTAAAAACTTAGGATTCTTTATTTTTTATTGATTGGGAGGCCCATTTACCCGCTAAACATTTAAACCGTTAATTTTAGGCCTTTTAAGCATAATTATATGAGGGTTTCTTGGAAACATTATTAGCTAGCCTCCAAATCACCAACCATTCTTACTAACACCTATAAATGAGTCTACATGAACATTCTAATTGATTTCCATACCTCAACAAGGATTAATTCAGCTTTTCACATCATAGAGGCACCATTTTATGAAGGAAATCTTAAATTTGCTTTGAAACAACAACATAACTTACATTCTTGTTTACCCTTGCACAACACAACTTCAAAACATCAAAGAACATTAAAAAATGATCCATTTCAATGACCTAACTAATTTCCATTGGTGGAATGGAGATTAAGAACCTAATAGACTCTCAAAACCCCCTATTTGAAGAACACAAACCAAGACATAGGAAATTGCCTCTGATTCTTTTTTTCTTTAAAGACTAACCTCCCACTCTTTGAAATTAATGTTAACTCTTTCCTGAATGAGATCACATGATTTTTAGCCTTTAATATTCCTAAATTACTAGTACAAAGATAAAATCAATGGAAAGAATGTTGCAAAACTCAAAAAATAGGGGTAATATTCACTATTAGTTCAAAAATACAAGAAATTTTCTACTTCTCAGCCTTTTACAATGTTTTTATAGATGTTCCCAAACTAGTAACTGCCTCACCTATTCCTTCAAATCCCACTTTTTCTTTTCATATTCCTACTTTTTTGCTCTTTTTACATACTTGACAATATTACAAGTTTTACATTTTTCCATCACTTTAACCACCTTGGACCTATTACATGGCTTGAATACATTCACATTAGTCTTTACATGGCCTTGACACATTATTTTCGACTTAAACACACAAATTTTACAAATTATCCTTTTGAAGGCATTCATTGAACAAGGTGCTCCTGCACCATAACCTCGTTGAAATGAACTTTGAAATGAATATGAAATGTAATTACATTTCAAGCTGGATGCTTTGTCACTCTCTTGTACTATAAAAGGGATTTCATGGCTCAATGTAAGGGGTTTTGATCTGAGAGTTTTGAGTCTAGTACATCTTAAGTAGAGGTTGATTATAGTAAGTAAGGATAATGTTGAATGCTTGATGAATTCACTAGAAAATTTTCTTGGATATAGGTCATATAGGTCATAATCTTAACAAGTTTTGTATCAATTACTGATATTATAGCATAATTCAAAAATCCAAATCATATACTCTCCTTTGTATATTTGCATAGATTATAAATGGAATTATCAAAGATGATTTCATCTATCATCAATTGTTCAATTGAATGTATGGCTTAATTTATTTGCTTTAACTCAAAGGGTTAGATAAAATTGCTTAGGAAAAATCATGAATATGTGAGAATTTACAAGGATTTAGTAAGAAGTAATTTGGATAACATGATTCTTTGCAGTGTAAAGCATTGCAGAGATAGTTTAAACATATAAGGACTAAATAATCAATATATTACTGGTTATTTCACATTTGAATCCATATACCCAATTGATGAGGCACTAGTTGTTTATTGACTGTTCAAAAATTGAATGAATGAATCACATATTTGGCCATGAGTTCAGAATCAGAACAACTTTCATAAAATTATGCCAATAAATCTGAAGTATATGCACATTCTTAGAAAAATAAACATTAATTCATTTGAAGGTCTACCGAATATTTAATGAAGTTAGTGTGATTGCATCAAATAAGAATGAATCTATAACAAAGTGTTCTTGAAAATTGATACACCAAATGAACACCATAAGGAGCACCCTCCTTGGTCCTACAGAGCCTAAAGTGTAGGAATAGAGACCTCAGAGACCTCTATCCATTTTGTTGGCCACTAGTCCTTGGTGATTTTTGAACATAGAGGTTGGTACCCTTTTAGAAAATTACAAGATTAGCTGGAAAAATCACCAACACATGAGTCTTTGGATAACATACTTCATAAGTTATTCATGTATAAGGTATGATTAGATGACTAATGCATTTTCTAAGCATGGAAAGTAGGGCCCATAAGGAGGCACTAAGAAATTTTTATCATCAAGATCATACTAAGGCACAATAGGGAAGAATAGATGGCCTAAAATATCATTTACGTGGGTGTGCGTAGTGAGTAACTTATTGGAGCTAATTCCTTACTAATGCAATCACATATGTGAAAATAGTTGAAGGTTCACTGTTTTAGGTTCAATAAGACTCAAATAGAAAGTCCATGATATCCCCAAAGGAATGTGAACCCCAATTCCATAAAATGAGGGATATTTCTAATGGTCTAGTTTAAATGGGAAACTCACTCTCCTTCACATTGCAAAGTACAAAGTTCCTTGCAAGCTGAGTGAAAAATAACAAATATATCTCAATGGGAGAGTCTTTCATTTCTCCCCAAAAAGATTATATCCCATCGACACATGAAGGTTCAAGTCACTACTTGGTGATAAAGTCCAAGTGAGCCCCACTAAATAAATAAATAAAATGTAACACTTATTTTTTATCTCCAAGATCAGGTCTAAGGCATGAAGAGAGAAAAGAATTCCCCTTGGGTGATGCAAGTGCGGAAGGATATTTTTTGTCATCATATTTTCCCTTAGCCATAAATAAATAAAAATATAAATTAAAGAAGAAATGTCAAACAAAATTTGATTTTATTTATTGAAGATAAAATATGTCAAAACATTTTTAAATTATGATCTTTGACAAGAAACCCTACACACAAGCATTAGTAGTCTCAAAAATTAAGTCTTTAGAAAACCATTTCACTACATTCAAATAAAGCTAGCAAAAATACATAATCCCTAAAAAATAGAATATAATCAAACATAAAAATAGATATTACAATCAAATTCCATGAATTTTTTTGATAATTTTTAAAACTAGCATACCTATATTTTAAAAATATATGTAAAGTATGCCAAAAGATATCCTTCTAAAGATGCCTATTTTTTATAAATCGAATCTCAACCCAATTTAAAGCTTAACCCTAACCATTAAATTATTTGAACCCTAATCATAACCCTATTTGAAGTTGGTTTGGATTACTGGCTCATAGATAAGGACAAATTCCCTAGAAGAATGTCTTTCAAGTTTGAAAAAGTGTAGATGGAAAACCCAAACTTTGAAATAGTTGTAATTGACTCCTAGCTAACCCAAACAGTTGATCATCACAGTAAGATGTGCATGTTCAACAGAAAGTTAAAATTCATAAAAGTTAGATTGAAAGAGTGGAATATGCAAGTCTTTAGAAACCTTTTTAGAGAAAGGATCTCCTTGAAAGTAGAATGGCTAAGATTCAAAACGACCTCTTAAATGATTTTTCTTACATCCTAATAGAAGAAGAGAGGAATCTCATAGTTCAAATGGATGGTGTCTACAGTTTTGAATAAATCTATTGGAGGAAAAAATTAAGGATTAAATGACTTAAATAAGGTGTAAAAGCAAGTTTTTTCATTTAACATGCAAAATGAGAAGGCAAAGAATCATATATGAATATTGAAGATGCTTATGGATAAACTTCTGATGATCTTGACACCATCAAGGCTTCCTTGGTTTCCTCTTGGGAAAACATGCTCGTGGAGAAAAATGAGGACATAAAAGAGAAGAAAAGTAGGATCTCTTCTTGGATCATATCCCGACCTTGGATGATGATTCTAAATTCTAATAAAGTAGCTAAAGATGTCATTAAGGAAGAATGTAGCTAAAGATATCATCATGGAAAAATTTAAGACATATATTTTTAGAATTGAAGGTGCCAAAGTCCCTAGCCCAAATGGTTTTTGTACCTTCTCTTTCCAAAAGTTTTGGAATGTAATGGATGAGAAGCTTTGTGAAGTGATTCAGGGATCAAAGGAATCATGTTTTGTCCTAAAGGCACTCATTTCTACTTTCATAGCACCCATTCCCAAAAAGATTGATTCTAAAAAACTTGAGGATTTCAAACCTATTTGCTTATGCAATACTAACTGTACAATATCATTTTTGTTCATCAAGTACTTTTGAAGCAGCACAAAACAAAATGTCATGGTGATCCAAATATCCATGTATGGGAGAGTGAAATAGGAGCATATTTTGAACAAATCTATTGAATCTTGAGAAACATATACCATGTAAAGCCTAGTCTATCACATATTGCTCCTTGTCTAGTATTTGTCCTATATCAAATGATCAAATGGTGAGACCTATACTTGTGGGCTTCTACAAGTTGAAAGCAATAGTTGTACCATCATTTGAAATACATTTATAAATAGAGCCAAAGCTACCAGTCCCTAATGAATTGTCCCCATCAAATCTATTTGTTGCATTAACGATTTCTTGATACGAAACCTCTATGTGATGAATGAGATTTAACATTGAAACACTTGTAAAGTCACCATGACTCATCCTCTGAATATGCAAGTGACATCTCCTATAAAAAAAATCCTCCAATAAGAAAACAATAGAATACAGTGGCAATTGCTCCCGCTGCTAGTGCAATTGTTCAAACTTTACTTTTGTTATTTTTACCTGAATGAATGGCAATTGAACAAGATGGAAGATACATCCATTCTACGTAAAGAAAGTAATTTCCCATAAATGATGTAGCTATCAAGTTTTTAAAGACACCACCTTCATGAGATCCTCCATTACTTCCCTCTCTCTCCTCACCTCCTCCTCCAACCACACTCAACCTTTATGGTTTCCTTGAACCACAACACCTCCTTCATGAGCTCCTCCATTACTTCCCTCTCTCCTCACCTCCTCCTCCAATCACACTCAACCTTTGCAGTTCCCTGAACCGCCTTTTCCCTCTATAGTTTCCCTCTCCAATTCAACCACCTTTTAACATACATATATTAAATATTAGCATACATATATTAAATATTAATATATATATAAATTATTTATTTTTTAGTTTATGCAAATATTTGAATTATTTTATTTATTTATTTATTTCATCTTTTTGTTAATAAATGTTAGATAAGTTTTTAAAAAGATCTAAACTCTTGTACAGTTAATATAACTATCATTACTAAAAAAAATTGTTCAATAAACATCATTTGACTATTGTCTTAAATCATTTTAATTATTCTCTATAACAATAAATTTAAATTAATTATTGACTATTGTTTTCTATTATATATTCATATACATCTTATTTTAGGTAAAATAAAATATAAATATTTTTTATGTGTTATTAATAAAATAACTTCAACCAATTCATTCATTCTATAATGGATCATAGCATATGATCAAAAAGGCTTTCAATCCAAAAATCTGAACACAACTCCAACCAATTTTATTCTCATCTAGAAATATTGCCAAGATTTTTCTCCATATTTTCCACATTAGTAAAACATATTCCTAGGGAGTGGAATGGTGTTGCTGATTGCTTGGCTAAATGGGCTTCTGATCATATTCATGATTGGAATTTGGTTGATTAGGGTCAATTACCCCCTAATTTGTCTCAACAGTTGGACCATTTGGTGGAGCTTGATAAGGCTATGTAATGACTTTGCTCTGTAATTCTCTCTTGTTTTAATAAATTTTTACCCCTCTTTTATGTTAAAAATTATTGTGAAAATAACATTCATAAACACTGTAACAATTTAGAATTTTCATCATGACAGAACAATGGAGTGAAGAGTAACAATATTATAAAAAAGTGCCAAGTGACAAATGTCCACCTTTTATGTAGATCCCCTTCCTCTTCCCCATCAATATTTTTAAATATATGCATAAATTAGACTTTCTATTTCATTTCCATGGAAGGCCAAAGAAGAATCTGTTGTTTGTATCAATGAAAGCATGCTATGCGTTGAGAAGCTCTGATTGAGTGGTTGCCAGTTTTGATTGGAGGAGGTGTAATACTTGCTTTTGCAGTCCACAGATTGACCATAGATTGGATACTTGCTTCATATACCAGTCTGGTTACATCATATGCTCACTCCTCAGCCTTTATATCTTGCACAAAAAAGGGAAATATGAATGAAAACATGCAGATCAACAATTTGAATACATATATAAATTAAAAACTTCCAAACAATAAAGTAAAGAAAATAAGGCTAACTAAAATAAAAATTAAGCTAATTTTGAGGTGTGAAACTATAATAAAATACAATTACATTGCAAAATACTTCAAAGCAATCTCTGCAATCAGATCATCATTAATTTTTAATTTAAAAAGTTGCCTAAAAAAATCAAGTGGACTGAATAGGAAAACTTTTCCACAATCATTGCCAAATGGGGGAAAGATTTTCTTTAATTTTAAATTTAAAAACATACCAAAAAAACACAATATTTTGCTGATTTGATAGTGTGATAACATCTTACAATTTTAGTTCTTGAAATTTGAGAATTTGTAGGGGCAAATAAAAATGATCTTCCAATGTTAGATTTATTTAGAAAAGCGAATTGGGTGGGTTCAAATTTAGTTTAAAAGATGTTATATAAAGTGTCATTGACCACTCACTGAAGTAATCTTTAGATGACTAAATATTAAAAAAAATAAAAATTATCCACCTAACAAAAACATGAGTGGGTTGTAATTGGGTTAATCCCACATTGGTATGAATTGTGAGACAAAACTAAATAAGACATTACACGTTTTAAAAACCTTGCCAATGGGGAAAGAGGCTAGAGGGTAAATGGCCCAAAGTGATGAATGTGTTCAATGTTCATACTCCCCACTAACAAATGCATAAAGGGTCTTGTGAATTAAGTGGGCCTCTTTGCCTTGTAATTATTACCCGTATAAATAAGGAAAATATCATTAAAGTAATGCCACTCATTGAGATCATCTTGAGATGACTGAAAACTACATGGGCCAAATCCCACAAAAGTAAAAAAATATGTGTTCTATAAAGTTTTTTTTGCTGCTACAAGTTTATTTTGACAGAGGGAGTTGAATTACGTCACCCCAGATTTTAATTTGGATGTTTTGATGATGTTATAAAGTTTTTGTAATTCCAATTCCTGAAACTTTAGTTTTTCTGGGTTAAAGGTAATCTATTTAAGGTGGATTTATTTGGAAAAGCAATGTAAGGTATTTTATATGAAAATCAATGTAAGATATTTTATATGAGGATAATTTCAATTATTGAGGGGTAAGTTTTGGAGACAAAAGTAGCATAACTTGGATTTGAATGAAGGAAGAAGAACTTATAGAGAGACTATGTTTATGGATGTAAATTATGGAAATTAAATTCATAATTCATTGTTTATGTATTTTTGGAATAGAATTGAATAGAGTGTTTTTTACTTTTTGTATTCATCTATTTTTTGAATGATGATAAATCTGTCTCTTTTATGGTGTGAATAACTTATTTCTTCTTTTAACTGTCTCCATCTACAAATGCTAAAAACACTTGGAAAACCTAATCTCCAGCCTCTTTGACAGTAGATATAGTAATAAATAAAATAAAACAAGCCTCTCCTTGATGCAGGGTAATCACCATTACTCTCATTTTCATTTACTGCAGAAGCTGAATTCTGATATTTTGTCATAGATGGTCTTGATGGCTGGTGATCATCATCATTGTTATTTATCATTTTCTCTATATGGTGAATTTATTCATTCTGTCATGGGCAGTCTTAGTGGACTGTAATAGTTTTCATGTACTTTTTTATCGAGGCTGTATTTCTTCATACTTCTCATTGCTCTCACTAGGTTTGATGGTGCCAAGTCTGAGTTTGTAAGATGTAATGAAACCAATTTAGAAAATAGCTTCCTAATATGCCATGCATATTCAAAGCTAGCAGGTTGCTTTCTGATATCATTGTTGTCTTTTATCACAATTCATTTTCTAGATAGGATGAATTTTTTCATTCCCAATGTGTCACGACTCACCTATTCTCAAAGTTATCAGGCTACCTTGTGAGCATCATTATCATCTTTTATCATGATCTATATTCTATAAAGGATTAATTTTATTATTCTGTCATGGGTGCTCTAAGTAGACTGTAATCATCATTTTCTATAGGGGTTGTGTTCTTCATCTTGACCATTCCGTTGGTCATCTTTTGACATTTCTTATGAGTTTGAGAGTCCCAGTTAAGGCGTTATTAAGACTAATTTAGAAAATTGCTTCTTGAACTGCTATATGTTCTCAAAGCTAGCAGGTTTCCTTGTGATCTTGATGGTTGTCATTTAATATGATTCATTTTCTTTATAGAACTTTGTCATTCTGTAATGGGTGGACTGTACTTACCATTGTCATTTATCATTTTCAATTGAGAATGGATCTTTTTCATCTTGATCACTCCTCTGGCAGTTTTTGGACATTTTAATTGAGTTAGATAGCCCCAATTTTGAGATTCAAGGTGCCATGCAGAACAATTTAGAAAAATATTTTCCAGCTTATCATGCATTCTGAAAGCATGCAAGTTTACTTGGAAGTGCTAGATTTTCCATATGTAGTTAGTATGATCATCTGTTTGAATGGGATTTCATTATATGATTTAAATGGATGAAGTTTTGCAAAATGAATTAAGATATTCGTGATAGTGATCCACATAAGGCATTTTGAACCAAGTCTTATTTGCATTCTAGCTTTTGGAGGATCTGTAGCTACCTGTGAGTGTTTGTTTGATGGCAGAAGCAGCCTGTGTCAAAAATTTGCAGAAGGAATTTCAAGCTCTTTGTAAGGTATGATTTTATTTGATCTTCCATTCGAGTTCAAAACAAAATACTAATGAGTACTTTATAATTGAGTTTAAGAAAGTGCATCATGCAATGCCATTCTTCTGATCCCAAATGAACATAAAGAAAATAATGAGGATTTTTTATTATTGTCTTGAATTTCTTGAGGAGACCCAATAAAATTCATAAGACATTTCAAAGTATGTTTTGAATTCAAATAATATTATAACACAAAAGAAATTCTTGCTACAAGGGGGCATGTCTTGTGCTTAATTTTTTTTCTTCCTGTACTAATAGATAAATCCTTTTAGGTGTGGTGAGTGCTATATTAATTCTTTCTATAGGTCCTCCCACACAGAGATTCCTTGAAATATTAATAGTTTTAAACATTTTAGATTTTCACAGTAAGACATTATGTCATTATATCATGTATCTGGCATTCTGGATTCCATTGTTTAATGTTTTAAATTTGATGTTTTGAATCTTCTTCAAGTTTTCTTGAAATATTAGATATTTTTTGGTAGAGATTTATGGAAACTATATGGAAAAACAAATTAACATTTGGATAAGGGAAAATGAAGTGAAATATGGAACAAGGTTCAAAACAATTTAGACTATGAAGTAAACTGCGAGGCAGGGAATCAACATGATAATAAAAATTATATGAAGATTCCAATCTGTAAACCATAAGTTTATGTGGGTCTTCATAGTCAATGATTTTAGTTACTATATCAATGGGGGTCAACCTGCAAACATATAAAATTCATTTTACAAAGAAGCTATACTATGATGTTTTGCATGGAACTGTTATACAAACTCTTCATGCTTAATGGTGTAATTCCACTAATGATCAGTGAGTTATTTACATATTTTATAATTAGTTTAAGGATTTTCTGTTGGTTTGCTATCTTACAAGTCCATCGTACATGCAGGAACCAGTTCCCAATGTTGTAGCCCGCCCCTCTTCTACTGATATATTAGAATGGCGTATCACCTATGTTTTTAAGTTGGTCTGAGGCCTTGCTTTGCTTTTTGAATATAAATAGCTATAACAATGGAACTAACTGAATATCTCCCCATACAAGTTTCAAAGTGCATTGATGCGTTACATTTTTATTTTTTTATCTTACTATTCTCTTTTTCTTGGGTTTGCATTTGATTTATCTAATATATTTATTATGCTTTGAAAAAAATTTCTGGTTTCCCACAGAATTGAAGTACACAGTTTTTTTATTTCTTTTTTAAGAATCTCTAAGCTTATTTTGCTTTGCATGGTAGGATAAGACATTTTTTAATATGTTGGTCTTGTATAAAATGTGCAGATTATGTACCGGAAGGAAGTGAGGGCACACCTTTTGCAGGTAAGTTCACAGTTTTACCACAATAGTATCTTCAACTATATGTCAATAGGATCTTCAACTCTATGTTTTATGTGGTTCTGGGAATACAATTTGGGATTGACACATGGGTTTTGTTTTGCTCAAATTTCTTAATTTGCATAGAGCATTAGTGCTTTCCTGTGCATGGGCACGTGTAGATTGTTCATGCACTTTTGGTGTGGCCTAATTTTAGACTCTTTATGCAATCTTGGCATGGCCTGATTGTGGACATTTATTGCCCAGAAACTATGGCATTACACACGTCAAGTTATGCATGTCATGTTTTCTGAGAATTTAGCAAGATATCTTTAAAATAGGTCTTATTACTTATAGCATACATTGTTCACTTTAAATTTGATCAGGAGGAGTATACTATGGCAAACTTAAATTTCCACCTGAGTACCCATATAAGCCTCTAGGCATCAGGTATCTTACCATTTCATATGAAATGCGACATCTTTGTACATCAAATTTAGTTGTCCACAAATGTAATTTGATTGTGAGATCACGTCAAAATGACGACCAATTAGTTCTTTTTTTTATTTCATTTTAATTACACAACTATTGAAAAAAATAATCTTGAGCAGTCTACGGCCAGTTGCATTAAATGCAAGGTCAGAGAAAATCAAATATGGATCCGCTCCCCATGCCGTGTCAGAAATAATTGTTGTTCAGTAATTGCTCTCTAGCAGCAAATTTAATTGTGGTAGTTGAGTTCAAATTTAAGCGGCATTTTTGTGTATTGGTTGAAAAGCCAAAAGTTGCATTGAATGTATATTCTGTGCAAGTAAGCAGACAAAGGTTTTCTGGGTGAGACAGAAAGAGGGAATGTTCAACAGAACATAGCAGAAGAAGGAATGTTCAGGAGCATCTGAACAGTGACGTTCAGGAGTATCTGCCGCAGTAGAAGTCGGTAAGCCTTGCGCCCGTGCACCAGAAGCTATCCCACACGGAGCAGTAGCGCAGAAGCGTTAGTGCGCTGGAAAAAGCACAACTTCTATAGTATACGTGTACAGAGCCTTTGCTCTGAATATTTTTATATGTAAATAGTTTTTTGAATGTAATATTTTTTCTGAGTGAAATAGAATATTGAAAATATTTATGTCTCCTTGTGTGTCTGTCTCCTTCCCTTGATACACTTCCGCTGTACAATGTGTTTCATTCTTTGCCCACAATAGGAGTTTATTTTTCAACATGGTATCAAAGCCCTGGGTGTATTGGACAGTTAGTTTTTACAGCTTTAGATCTTAATCTGGGTTTTTTCGTAGTTTCCCCATTTTAGCAAAATGTCTTGAGGAGAAAATAGAAGTTGGCAGCAGCCACCTATTTTTTATGGTAGAAACTACGACGTTTGGCAAAGAAAATGAAGACTATTTTCATAGCTAATGATTTATGGGAGTTAGTTGCAAATGGGTTCACAGATGTGACTGACCCAACTGCATTTACAGCATTGAGCAATGCTCAAAAGAACCAGTTGAAGGAGACACAGAAGAATGATGCAAAAGCAATCAGTCTGATTGAAGCAGCCTTGACGGGGCTATCTTTCCCCGAATAGCAGTAGCTACTTATGTAAAAGAAGCATGGGAAACACTTCAAACCACCTACAAAGGATCTAAGAAAGTCAGATCAGTCGAACTCTAGCTACAATGGAGAGAGTTTGAGACCATGCAGATGAAGGACAGCGAGTCCATTATAGATTTTCACACAAGGGCAGCCACTTTGATTAACCAGCTGAGGATAAGTGGTGAAACTTTGGAAGAACAGAAGATTGTGGAGAAGATATTGAGAAGCCTTCCCACAAAGTTTGATTTGGTGGTGATTGCCATTGAAGAGGAAAAAGATTTCACAACTTTGTCAATTGATGAGCTGATAGGTTCTCTACAAACCCATGAGCAGCGTCTAAATAGGTCTACAACCTTCTCCCAAGAGCAAGCTTTTAATGCTCAGTCGAATCTAAGAGGAAGGGGGAGAGGTAGAAAAGGCTCCAGACATGGTAGAGGAAACTCTAGACGTGGAAATGATGGTGATGAAAGCTCAGCCCTAGCAAGCAGTCATGAGGGGGCGACCAGCTCCCAAGGAGGAAAAAAGAACAGCAGTTCTTATTAGAAAAAGGATAAAAGAAATGTGCAGTGCTACAACTGTGAAAGGTATGGTCACTATGCAAGTGATTGCAGGAAAAAACGTGACCAAGGGAGTCAGAATGCACATGTTGCTGACTCAAATGTGGCTAGAAATGAAAGATAGTCACAACTATTCATTGCATGTAACCTTGCAGAACAGAGCAGCGCTGAAGTTTGGTACTTGGATAGCGGCTGCAACAACTACATAAGTGGTAACAAAGACTTGTTTGCCTCCATTGATAGCAACGTGAAGTTTGAAATAAAAATGGGAAACAATGACATGGTTTCAGTCATGGGCAAAGGCATGGTATGCCTACAAACCAAGCATGGTGATGAAAGACAAATGTATGATGTCTTCTATGCCCCAGGATTGAAACATAACCTCTTGAGCATTGGATAGATGGTCCAAAATGGGTATAGAGTGCTGATGGAGAAAGGGGAATGCATCATCTATGATAAAGATGGAAGCAAAAGAGTTATGACAGCGGTTCAAATGACACAGAACTGAATGTTTTCTCTCAAGATGCAAATCTCAGCACAGTCAAAAGGCCTGCAGCAATCAGCCTTCAAAGCAGCCATTCAAGATATTTCCAAGCTATGGCACCTCAGGTATGGACACTTAGGTTACTCTAGTTTGAGTCTTTTGTCCAAGAAAAATATGATAGATGGTTTGCCAAAAATTGTAGAGCCTAATGTTAGATGTGAAGCTTGTATTTTGGGCAAACAACATAGGCAGCCTTTTAATTCAGGCAACTCTAGAAGGGCTAGAGCATTGTTGGAGTTGGTGCATACTGACTTGGTAGGCCCTATGAAAAATCTGTCTTTTGGCAAAAGCAGTTTTTTATGACCTTTATAGATGATTACAGCCATAGGACATGGGTCTATTTTTTGCAGCATAAGTCTGAAGCATTTGACAAATTTTTGTTATATAAGGCCCAGGCTGAAAAGGAGAGTGGACGCTTTATTAAGGTCCTAAGGTCAGATTGTGGAGGAGAGTATACCTCCAATCAATTTGTAAATTTCTACAGAAAAAATGGCATCAAGAAGGAGCTCACAGCCAGTTATACTCCGCAGCAAAATGGAGTGGCTGAAAAGAAAAATAGGACCATTATGGAGATGGCAAGGAGCATAATGAAAGCAAAGGGACTCCCTATCGAATATTGGGGAGAGATTGTAGCAACAAATGTTTATCTGATAAATAGAAGTCCAACGAAGGCAGTCCGTGATAAAATCCTTCAAGAGGCGTGGACAAAACAAAAGTGGTCAGTTAAGCACTTGAGAGTGTTTGGGTGTGTAACCTATGCACACGTGCCTAAAGAAAATAGGCAGAAATTGGATGACAAGGGTGAAAAGTGTATTTTCTTGGGCTACTATATAGAGTCAAAAGCCTATTGGCTATATAATCTGGTCACCAAGAAGGTAATCATCAGTAGGGACGTGGAGTTCCTAGAAAATGAGTCGTGGGATGGAAAAGTTGACAGCAATACTGATATTTCTGTCTCCATAACCCTTAAGGATGAAGAAGCTTTAGAGTGCAGATGCACTGGAAACCTATAGGAAGCTGACAGTTTAGAAAACAGCAGTAGTAGCTCCGAAAATTCTCAACAGAGAAGGAGTTCCGGAAACTTCTAGTAGGGAAGATGCTCCAGAAACTTCCAACAGGGAAGATGCTCTAGAAAATTTCAACAAGAAAGTTGCTTCAAAAACCTACAGCAGTAGACTTCTTCATCAGGCCAG
Source organism: Sequoia sempervirens (assembly GCA_007258455.2). NCBI lineage: Eukaryota > Viridiplantae > Streptophyta > Pinopsida > Cupressales > Cupressaceae > Sequoia > Sequoia sempervirens. The sequence continues at coordinate 175,767,072 of VDFB02058242.1, read as the reverse complement.
TAGCCAAGCAGCTCTGGAAATTCAGACTCCACTCTCACCTCGCTAGTGCCAAGAAAGACTAAGAGTTTAAGGGAGATCTACCAAGGTGAAAGGTATGATGAAGTTTTTAATGAGAGTGCAAATTTTGCATTATTTTCTCATAATGATCCTATTTATTTTGAGGAGGCTGTGAAAGAATAGAAATGGTGTGAGGCCATGGATGAGGAGATAGATGCAATAGAAAGAAACAAGACATGGGAGCTCACTGATTTATCCAAAGGGAAATTAGTTATTGGTGTCAAATGGGTCTACAAGACCAAATGTAATGCCGAAGGAAGAATAGGAAGGCATAAGATAAGATTAGTTGTCAAGGGGTACAAACAACAGTTTGGGAGAGATTATGATGAGACTTTTTTCCTTGTTGCAAGGATGGAGACCGTGCGGGCAGTCATTGCAATTGCAGCCCAGCACATGTGGAAGGTTTTATCAAATGGATGTGAAGTCCGCCTTCCTCAATGGAGTCTTAAAAGAAGAGGTATATGTGGAGCAACCCTTTGGATATGAAGTTTCAGCTAAAGAACACAAGGTATATAGGCCAAAGAAAGTTCTTTATGGGCTGAAACAAGCTCCACGAGCATGGTATAGCAGGATTGTCTCATACTTGATGAGCAATGGCTTTAGCAAAAGCAATGGTGAGCCCACTCTTTATATCAAGGCAACAAATGGTAAGGTTTTAATTGTTGTCTTGTATGTAGATGATTTAGTATTTACTAGGGATGATGATTTCTTCATTGCTAATTTTAAAGACGCCATGCAAAGAGAGTTTGAAATGACAGATTTAGGACTCTTAAGATATTTTCTAGGCATAGAGGTCCAACAATTGGATAATAGAATCTTTATTTCACAATCAAGTTATGCCAAACAAATCTTGAAAATATTTAGGATGTTGGATAGCAAAGCAGCCCCAACCCCTACAACTACAGGTCTGAAATTGAATAAAGAGGACAGTAGCAATAATGTTAACCCAACCCTCTATAAGAGCATGGTTGGAAGCCTCATGTACTTGACAGCTATGAGACCAGATTTAATGTATGTGGTAAGCCTGATTTCTAGGTTCATGGAGCAACCTAAGGACACACACTGGCAAGTAGGTAAAAGGATTCTCAGGTATGTCAATGGCACAAAAAACTATGGCATAATATATACCACCTCTAATGAGTTTTAGCTAGTTGGGTACACTGATAGTGATTGGGCAGGAAATGTGGATAATAGAAAGAGCACATCTGGGTATGTTTTTCACTTGGGTTCAGGAGCAGTTTCATGGGCTTCCAAGAAACAACTGATTGTTGCCTTATCCATAGCCGAAGCAGAATACATAGCAGCGAATGCAGCAGCACGCCAAGCTATGTGGCTAAGAAGGATCTTATCAGATTTGAGAGGAGAACAAGAGGATGGAACAGTAATTTTCTGTGACAATGTTTCATCAATAGCCTTGACCAAAAATCCTGTGTTTCATGGAAGAAGCAAACATATTGAATTTAGGTATCATTTTATCAAAGAATTGGTTGAAAATAATGAAATTAAAATGGTATTTTGCAGGTCAGACCAACAACTCTCAGATATTTTTACAAAGGCTTTATCAAAAGAACCTTTTAAACACCTAAGATATAGGCTGGGTGTGCAAGAATGCGCTAGAACTTCGTTTCTAGAAAACACAGAGAAGCACAGGTGCGCCGGAACTTCAGCAGACAGTTCCAGAATGCAGAACAAAGGCAAACAGGTTTGCGCCAGAAACTTTTCACCAGTGCTCCGGAACTTTTATGGCAATGCGCCGGGAGTTTCGCAGAGTGTTGAAGAGCAGGAACTTTTGTGCCAGAGACTTTGCTCTGGAAGTTGCTCCAGAAGTATTGCACCAGAAGTTTCCAAATAATGATGAAGAGTAGAAAGACTCAAGATTAAGGGGGAGTGTTGAAATAATTAATCTTGAGTAGTCTACAACCAGTTGCATTAAATGCAAGGTCAGAGAAAATCAAATATGGATCCACCCCCCATGCCGTGTCAAAAATACTTGCTGTTCAGTAATTGCTCTCTGGCAGCAAATTTAATTGTGGTAGTTGAGTTCAAATTTGAGTGGCATTTTTGTGTATTGGTTGAAAAGCCAAAAGTTGTATTGAATGTATATTCTGTGGAAGTAAGTAGACAAAGGTTTTCTAGGTGAGACAGAAAGAGGAAATGTTCAGCAGAACATAGCAGAAGAAGGAATGTTCAAGAGCATCTGAACAGTGACATTTAGGAGTATCTGCCGCAGCAGAAGTCAATAAGCCTTGCACCCGTGCACCAGAAGCTATCCCACACAGAGCAGCAGCACAGAAGCGTCAGTGTGCTGGAAAACACACAGCTTCTATAGTATGTGTACAGAGCTTTTGCTCTAAATATTTTTATATGTAAACAATTTTTTGAATATAATCTTTTTTTGAGTGAAATAGAATATTGAAAATATTTTTGTCTCCTTCCCTTGATACTCTTCCGCTGTAATGTGTTTCATTCTTTGCCCACAATAGGAGTTTATTTTTCAACAACAAATCAATCTATGAATTACAATGCTTTTGTTCATCTCCCTTCCAGCATGGTTACACCAAGTGGGCGCTTTGCAACTCAAAAGAGGATATGCATGTATATGAGTGCTTGCAAGTGTTTATAATGGGTTTTCCACATGATTCAATTTGTTGCAAATTTTCCTTTTGGTTCCTACAATGTTAATGGATTTGGAAATTTAATTACTGTGTTTGTTGTGTATTGTCTAGTTCATCCAGAAACTTTGAATCCCATGTGGTTTGTCTCAAGGTATATACGAAATTTAATTGGATATTAATAATAATTATTTTTTCATGAATTTTGCATGTGTCTGATTTAGAGAATTTAGTACTGTTCAATTCTCTGCCAATATTGTGATTAACTGATTAATTTTTAACTTGAACCCATGGATGCAGCATTCTAAGAGGACTCCTTTCCTTCATGGTAAGCTCATCTTGATTTCTTTTAGTTGCATGGCATTTCTACTCCACCGAAGTCGATTGCTTTCAACTTTTGGTTACACTTTATAGGCATACACACACACAAATGTTGTGTTAATTGACACTTTTTATATGGCAAGCAATGCTAAATCCTTATTACAATATTAATACATGACATTCTCTGAGAGTCATTGTCTTATTTTTGAGCATTAAACAAGAACAAAAAGACACAATACAATATCAGAACACTAACAAACCGCTGGCTTTTCTAGACTCATTTTCTCAAGGCTCTCTGTAGTAGTGCTCGACGTGTCATTAAGCCCTCTCTCCTACTACACTCGATTGTGAGACAGATGGCTTTCTATGGAGAGATAACCGTTTTGAGGCTAAAGAATCTCTTCTTTTTTCACAAAGGCAAGGTGATGAAGGCTATTGCACAGATTCCAAGGAATGATTTTGTTGAAAGGGCAACCATGCACTGAGTAAATTCCAAAGTTTCTTCAATGTTTTGTTGAAATTTTTCTATTGCTTACAGGTGGTAAGGAGCTCTCCAAGGCATTGGGTCATTACTTTATTTGGGATAAATTTAGGGCTGGCATGAATGAAGTAGTTGATAAAGTCTCAGTGAAACATCTCGCATCTCTTCAAGTCATGGCTTTTGAATTCCATGACCTCGCTTCTGTCAGCTTGGTAAGGATCATTGAAAGGTCATTTGGAGTTGCTCGTTCAGGAGGCTATTGCTATACAGAAGTTTCTTAGCTCTAATATTGGAGTTTTTCCTATAGACCGGTTTTGAATGTGCTTGATCTCAAGAAAGCAGGTAAGTTCCTAGTCAAATGGGTTGCACTAGTAAAATTGGAGGATGGATATTACGGCTAAGACTGTAGGGGTCCTTTATAGTTTCCTTGGGTCTGAGGTTCGTGTCTTTTGAGGCTTTCTCTATTAGTTTCCCGTGTCTCTAGAATTGGTAAACTTTTGGTCACTCTTCTGGTATGTGAACTCTGTTTCTAGTTCCCTTTTCTTTTGTAGTTGTTCAGGTGTTGTGAACTTTGGTCTATGCTCTTGGGCGAGTCTCCTTGACTAGTCAGTACTATTCACCACTATGTGGTTAATCTATGTACTCTTTTTGTTTATATATATAATGGGAAAGTCCTAACCCTCACCTGCTCGATACAAAAAATAGTAATTTTGTTTGTCTAATATACTCTATAAACTTCATTTGTAAGTAGCAATTCTGGTGTGAAGGTATGCATGATATGTTAATTCCTTTTCTTTAATAACCTTCAGCTTTTGTGAATTTTTTAGAACATAACAAAAAGGAACCCTAGAAAATAGTATAAATTTCAACTATACTATTAAACAAAAGATATGGTCCTATAGTGTCGAATAAAGAGACAATAAATCTCGAATTAAAATCCATGAGAATAAAGAAAAACAATCACCTTATTTATGCATCGATGTAAATTGTTTCCATCTTCCAAGTAGTGGCCAACAACATAAGCATAGGCTTTCACAAATTTACACTGTCAGATACACAATATATATACCTTGGATTCAAAAATCTGAAGAACATTATAATTAAGAGAAGAAATTTTTCTCAATTTACTTGTCCAAGCATGCAGCGTACGATTGTTCCGAGGAGTACATAATCATATGTAGGCGAGGGAATTCAATTCCAATGAAGGGTTCCTTCACTTTTTTCACTTTGTAGCTTTGCTAGAGATTCACACGCATAGAAAGTAATGTGTTTTTGGGTAAAATGAGGACCACTGCTACCAAAAGAACATGAATGGCTCTCTTTGATATCGCCATTTGCAGAAACTGGAAAAAAATGTTATAGTGACACTCCACCATGGAAGTGATGCATAGCATATAGGGTACCTTGTGGCCCTTTTTTGTTATTTTTTGTTATTTAATTTAATTTTTCAATTTTTATAAATGAAAATATAAATATTTAATTTTAATTTTATTTGTGTAAGTTGTATGGCCTCTTTAAACAAAGAAAAATATCTTAAATTTATCTTGAGTTCAAAATTGATAGATTTTATATGGATCTAAGGGTTTTGGGGCCTTTTGAACCCAACAACAAGGCCCATTATATGAGAAATTTCTCAAAATACAAGTGGCCTTCAAAATATCAACAGAAATCCTACACACAAAATCTACAAAAATAAGTTATTTAAAACTAGAAAATATAATCAAACAAGAGACAAGGTTCCACTAAGTGTTCTAGAATGTATACCCTAGACTTGGAATGAACAATAAAAAGATATTTCAAATATAATTTTATCCATATTCCAAACTTAAGAATTCTTCAAATGGAGCAAACAAGGAATGCAAGTACACTAAAACATAACAAGTTGTTACTAAACATAATATGTGGATGTGTCAAATGTGCTCTTAGATATTTGATGTTGTTTGTTCCTCAAATCAACTTGTAAGTTAATGGATTAATCATTTATCTATGGTATTATTTAAGGATGATTATGTATTTATAGATTTTGTATTGAGGATGTGAATGGTGAGGACTTGATCTTGAATGAAGAATTGAGATTAATTAAGATAATGAAGAATCTCCAATGACTAAGAATAGGCAAGAAGAGTTATGATGGTTCCATAATGGCCTTATAGATCAGAACCTGAATCAGGCTAGCATTTCACTCAGGCTGAGTGGTATATATTCTGGGGCTAGAGAATAGGTAGGCTTAGCAGACCTCCTAAGCAACTGGATAGGCATTGTATCGACACCTACCTTCCTTGCTAGGGAACCTCCACCTAAGGAAAGATAAGGCATAGTACCGACACCTACGCTAGGGAACATACCTCCGCCTACCCTGTCACCCTACTAGGGAACCTCGCCTACCCTGCTACCTTGCCAGGGAACATAGCCTACCCTGCCTGCTAGGGAACCTCACCTACCCAACCACTGCCCTACCTTCTTAAGGCCCTTGATTCCTTCCCCATCCCAGGTGGTATGCCCAGCCTATAGCATGGATGGTAGGTGGGGTGCGCCTGGTATGCCTGGTAGGCATGCTCGTAAGTAATATGCATTTGGTGGTAAGGCGTAGCTACTGGTCATTTTGTCTATGAGTAGGAAGGCGTAGTTTGACTTCCTTGGGAGTGGGAAGGCATTTGTAGCATCTGCAAACCCGGCGCTCACTGCGCTCAAGCAATTGATCCGATCCATAAGCGTTATCCCAACCAATTGACACAACCCAGCCAACTATATACCTATCCTCCCTCAGACCACCCCGGGGTGGGGGGGAATGGTAGAGCAGGGTGGGATAGCACCAAGCAGGTAGGGCACAATCCTAGCGCCTCCTCCCAATAATGAATCCAGCACAATCCCCAATCCCACCCATCAAGCGGCAGGCATTCAGCATAGCCAACCAACAAATGCCCACCCTCTATTAGTTGACAATTCTAACAACATTAGGATTTTAGGATTTAGGTACACAATTTCACATGTGAAAGTTGGTCATGAGAGCTCAAAAAGGTAAGGTGTTGCAAGGTTTCAGAGTTTATTTGCATGATTATTATTATATAAATTGGAGATAAAATTTTGGATTTATGAAATTTGTGTTCAAGTTTCAAGGAATTGCCACAACATTGTAGAGGTACAAATAAGATAAGAAATATTAGCAATCAAAATTATTATGGTTTTAGAATTAAAGTACAAAATTACACATATACACACCATGTTCAAATATCCAAGAACTTTTCTAAATTAAGGTTTTTGAGACCATTGTAATTCAAAATAACTATAATTTGGTTCTAAAAGCCCTATTTACATAAAAATATTAAGTATATATAGATTTGCATGTTTATATTTTTAGTGTAATGTGCAACTTGATTGGGAATTAGTTCAATAGAAGTTTCTAGTTAAATAATGAAAAATATTGAAGGTTCTAATAATATACATCAATTTAATATATATGTCATAAACTAGTGTTTACCTAAAATATTTTTTTTTATTTAATAACAAGAATTTTAAAACTTAAAATGAAAATTGAAATTTCATTTAATTTTTATTTTTTTTAATCCTACCATCTAAAACATTGATTTTATAGATCAAACAAAAGGGAAAGGCATGCAAAAGAATCTTAAAGAATGAAAAAATTGACATTAAAAATGGAAAATTCCCAAATACCTAACATGAATCTATAATGTAAATAACCACTAGAACTGAATCAAAAGTGTAGGAAGGAAAGACATGTGTGGCACTTGAAAAATGTGAGTGCATGAAACTAAATGAGGAGATATGAAATTTCTTAGTGCTCCATAGCCCCTTAACATACACAAATCGTAAATTCCCACCAACTATGAGGGTTTTAAAGTTTTTATGTACACTTGCAAGCTTGCAATCTAGTTCAAAAAGTCTACTACAAAAGATTATATCAAGGTTTCATTGCTTTTGTACAAGTTAGCATGCAAGTAAACTAGGTGAAAAATTCTACTAAGAAAGGATTGTCAAAATTTTAGAAATATTTTAAAGATTTTATACATGCAAGTCAAATCAAAATGTCCATGAGTGTTACATTTTTAGGGTCTTAGCGGTATTCTACAAGTTCACAATTTGCAAGACTAAAAGAGAAGTTTGGACCTCCCATCAAAGGTAGAATTTGATCCCAAGAGATATTTTTTTGACTAAACCTAAAATTAGTGCTCTCTCACAAGTTCATGAATGTCAAGGCAACTCAACATGAGAATCTTGACATCACCCATTTATATTGAGACTCCAAATAAGTAGCTTTGACATTAAAATCCATATAACCCAAAGATAATCAAACTCACATCTAGATCTCTCAAAACATGAAATACAAGAGTCAGGACCAAAATTGAAATAGAACGCAAACTGGGGTCCCTAACTCTTTTAAGAATAGGGGTGTGGATTATGAAAGTCACAATAAAGCCTTGCAATAAAAAAAATTGTCAAAAATTGATTGAATAATTCCTAACTTTGTGGCAATTATCAATCTTTTATCTATAGTTATAATTGGGTGTGGGGTCCATCTGCAAAATCCTATTGTAGTTTTTGTAACTTAAGATGGTTTTCTCATAGTATCATTAGTTTTAATATAATTTACTACTAGGATCCTCATATTTAATTTAATCCCCATGAAATTATAGACTAGGACATGTGTCTAGAAAAAAAAACATTAAATCATCAACCACAAAGTTAGGATTAAAAATAATTGTTAGAATATCCTTGCTTCAAGGAAGGCACCCATTGATTTTAAAAATCATTAGTTTTTCCATTTTCTAAAGAAAGTTGTCTTTGAGCTAGATCCATAAGAATAATTGTTACATTTTCTTCTTGCATGGAATGATTAACACAACAACCAAACACAATTTATTTGAAAAAGAACATAAATTAATCCAAAGACTCATGTGTTTAAACCATCTAACCACAGCCCAAGAAAAGACATTAATGATATTAATTAGACATTAAAAGATTAATAATTTGTATGTCAAATCATGTGAAATCTCATCTTAACTACAATATTTTATAATATATATATATAATTAATGTTGAACAATTGAAATTCCTTTCTAAATTGTCATCCCATATTATCCCCAAAAGGTCCCCATCTCCTACCATTTTAAAAACGACATTTCCTTGTTCCCTATCATCCTCGTAGCAAAAACTTGATGAAACATAATTCTTATATTATTATTGACCTTCTTAACCAAGTAGAAGCTAAAAACTATATTATACAGTTTCAAAAAACTAACTATCCCTAATTTACAATATAGCTCCACCAAAATGATGGTTTCGTCTAAGTCAAAACAGTTTTTTCACCATAATTACAATACTAGTTTAGTATAAAGCAATATCACTGTCCACTATCAGTCCATATAGTATATTCTTAAACATCAAAGGGTTGGATGGTCAAAGGTAATTTTTTGATATGTTGAACCCTTATTCTCCACTTCAGGAGGAATATTACCTACCAGGTGGTTATGCAGAGGTCCATCAACTTGTCTGCAACAATTATCTTCTACTGTAAAGTTGGTCTTATTTGAATCAAAGCCCGGAACAAAGAGACTGCATAAAGACGAAAGATTGTACTTTGTTATTTCAGATTTCCTAGCTCCTTTGGATCTGTAAATGCTGCACTTGGAATTTTTGCAGTTAAATTCTTCCCTAACAACTATAGAAAGGATAATATGCTAATTGTCGTAGAAATATTTAAGTTATTATTATTCCAGTTATATTAAGAATCTAAAAGTATATATATTTACATTTGCATAGTCACTTCAAACTCTTAATGGTATTGAAAGCAATTCTCTTCAGAATAAAATAAAAATAGTTAAAATAATTTGTAAGTAAATCTCGACATTTTAGATTGATTTAAGATATCTATAGTATTAATTAATATTTATATTATGTTTATTAATAAATATTAATTATTTGACATGTAAATAGTTGTCAAATTTTTAGATCTTTGTTGGCTCATTGTGAGTATCATGTCCTTGTTGATCCATTATGATGTAGGTTTGAACCTTTACATTAAAATTGTTGGTATTCATGCTAGTAATTTCATACTCCAAACCCTCACTAGGTCAATGTGTTTATGGGCTTTGTGCCCCTATTAGGCTACTAAGCTAGAATGTTTGGACTATTTGTATCAATGCAATGTATTCATGTAGAGGATGAAACCCCCCATGTGTGACCTCATCTAACATGAATGAAGCTAAAAATTATAATATTTTTGTTTGTTATTAAATATTAATCATTTGACATGTAAATAATTCTCAAATTTAAGTTAGGAGTTTTTTATTTATATTTAAGTCTTTATAACATTATAAACTGTAATAAAACAAAATAGTTCTAATACAGATATCTATAACTAATATTACTAATATATTTATTAGTATATTAATTATTTATTGTGATAGATGTCAAATTTAAGTTACAAGATTTTAGTTTATATTTGCATGATCACAATATGAAACTCCTGAATACCATTATACATTGATATAATTATAAATTTTTACAATCATATAAAAAAAATCAATATAAGTTTAAAGAAAACCTATAATTGAGAGGTGTCTAAAAGTAAATAACCAAATTCAAAAAAGCAAGAGTAGATGAAGAACCAACTCAAATTTAAAGGTAAAGGCTAACCATTATCACGAACAAAGCTGAAAAATGATGCCACACGAAAATAATAAAAGGGCATTCAGTTGAAACCAAAGAATGATTGTCAACATGTTCTCAGTAGTGAGGTAAATATTTCATATGCAAACAAAAGAAACAAGAGAGTAAACTATAAACTGTATAGTTCTTAATATATGAAATAAAACAGTTTAAGGTAATTACTAGATAAATAAAAACACCAAAATAGAATAATTTAATAATTCTTAATAGATAATATGAAATAATTTTTCAAGTAAAATATTTAAGTTCTTATTTTATTTATATTAAGAATCTAAAAAAAATTTATCTACATTTATACAGTCATTACAAATTCTTGATGTCATTATAGAATTCTCTTCATAATAAAACAAAAATAGTTATAAACTAAAGTAATTCTCAAGTAAATCTAGACATTTTAGATTGATTTAAGATATCTATATTATTAAATAATATTTATATTATGTTTATTAATAAGTATTAATCATTTGACATGTAAATAGTTTTCAAATTTTCAAATTTTTGTTGGACCATTGTGACTATTATGTCCTTGCTATTCCATTATGCTATAGGTTTGAACCTTTACATCGAAATTTTTGGTATTCATGCTAGTAACTTCATATTCCAAACCCTCACTAAACCAATGTGTATGTGGGTTTTATGTCCCTACTAGACTGTTAAACTTACATGTTTGAATTATTTGTATTAATGCCCCTACTTTGTGTCCAGAAAAATAGTGAGCAATAACATTCTCACCATGGTAAAGCTCAACATTGTCTAATTATATACTTTTATGGGTATTTATAGACAAAGCTGGCCTAAGTGGCATTAAAATTGTCAACTATCATTCCCTGAGGGGTCTTTTATTGTAACCTACTCTACTACAATCACAAGTTTGGAGCATGTTTCAATCTGCAAGAGAAGGCAGGCACTTTGAAGCTAGGTGGATAGTTATGAATGATCCCATTTCAACTCAGACTACCGAATTGCTTACCCTCTTCACACTTCAAAGGTTTCTCCCTTGTATTAAATATTTCTAAAATGAATAAAAGAGCAATGCAAAGGAATCATTTACAGTTTGGTTAGGCCAACCTCTAACTGTTCAGTCAAAATAAACAAATGATTTCCATCATTACAAAAACTAGTGATAGATAGAAAATAATAGCAGAAGCTCTGCTAAAAGATAAATTGGTTTACCCTATGCATGCCCCTAAAAAAAATGCTACAATTATTGCTCTCGTAAACCAATTAATAGAATTTAAAATCTAGCATTTGCTGCTTGATGTTTGTCATGTCACATTTCCATGCTACCTTGGCAATTCTGAACCATGGTTGCTCATTGATGGATCTAAACTGACCATTCCATTCTCTACTGAGCCCACGGCCTCCTTCCCCTCTGATTCTATAAGCTCAATCAAATACACTTCCCCATTAGTCAAACCAATAGCGAATTGGTTAAATTTATGTGGGTTTGCAGCAATTGCAAGAGGATAGATATTGTCACTGCAGATGGGAACCCAGCAAAGTTCCATTAATTTAGGTTAGGTAGAGTTCAAGAAGTGTACCATAACATGTACATAAATGACACCATACCTGCCCGTGCCTGATGGCAAATATGAAGAAGCAGGGACACGGAAAAGGGGCCTTAGGACATCTGCATCAAAAACACCAACTGCACCATCAAAGAAACTGGCATAGACTAGTTGGCTATCACACGAATATTGGGCACTTGAAATTGGTGCAGCCATTGAATCCTGAGGTTCCTGCAAAACAAAGTAACAAGTAGTCATTCGCTGTTTCTTCAAATGTTAGACTCCAGTTTTCATGTATGAACTTAGCATAACTATAGATTGAAAATTTTAATGTCTGAAAGCAAAGCCCAACATATAAAGGCTTAGCACTTATACAAGTGTAGCTTCTTACATGGCATGCCCGTTCAAATCTAGAAGGATCATAAATTGCAATTTGGCTCTCCTGCACAAGTGAACCTCATATTTGTGGAACTGTATTTTGCTAATTCCAACTGGTGATGATAACCTTTCTCCATGTGGATTTACAATTTTTTCTTGCTATATTCCCTATCCATCTAAGCTCCAGGCACAGAGCTGCCACCATAATTTTTATCTCAATCAAAGTAGTGTTTTCACGACTTAAATGCCAGAAATGTAAACTAGTTGATTAAGTCTCAGGGAGCTAAAATTGTTACCATGCCATCAGCTCCAGCTGATATCAACAGATTCAAAGATAGCGAAAATGTCAGGCTAATGATTTTCTTTTGATGGTGTCCTTGCAACACCTTTTCCTGGTATTAAACAAATGCAATGGCATTATAGAAACAAGTCATAAAAATCAGGAAAATCAGGAAAAACTGCTAAATAGTAAATGTTCATAAAAACTGATATGATATATCCATGGAACCTCAGCCGAATTACATGGCGTATAAGAATTTTTGAATTCTTCAATCCAAAAGCAACGATATTATTATCCTTTCGATGGAAAGAAAAAGACGTTGCTGCTGGGGAAGGGGGGCAACAATACTAATATGGGCTGCATTAGAGTTTGCATTATCGCATTTAGGAATCTTATATCAATCATCAAGAAATCATGAATTTAAGAATGAACATTATAGGGATACAGATTTCTACTCATATCATAATGTTCTCTAAGAACTGTTCAACCTATAAAAAAAGAGCATTTATTCATGAGGATTAAGTATAAGTAGAATCATTGGCAAAATACAATATTTTCTAGCCTGAGAAATATTTAATAGAAAATAATGAACGTGATTAGTGAAGTAAACTATAAAACTACAAATAAACTATTCATTCTAAATAAATATATCAATCACCTTCAATGTATCCAATTTGAGTAAGGACACTCTCCACCAGAAGTGGATAATATGTATGTGCCATATTTTGACAAAACAATGCATGAAATCTGTTTTGTTGGATCCTTGTAACTTGAATCATGTGTGGTTGGTTGACTAGCTGACTCCAAGAACTCAGGTGGAATGGTAGTTGTTGCCTTAAAATATGTTCCTAATACTCGGTCAGATTAAATGCATAGATTCTTTAAAGTAAACTGACTTCCATTTTAAGCCCATCTGAGAATCTGCACCTTCCCAGTTGGATTACCCTCATAACTTGTCCATATCCATGGCTTGCGAGCAGCATTGGAGTCCAAAGCTAAGACATTAGAACCAGAGTTTGTATAGAGTTTTTGAACAATCTGTAGAGCACAATAAGGAAAATTAGAGGTACACAAGAGAACAAGTAAATGAGATTTTGCATTTCTCCTTAATAGTTTTATCTAGCACATAGAGGATGAGAGCTTGCCTTTCGCTTGGACATTCGATCTGGTAATTGGAGAGACCTAAAGTGCATTGGATATGGCACCCATACAAGGTTCAATTTTTTTATCTTGTTTGCATCATCATCTCGAAGACCTTGTTTGACATCTGTTGGTCGGTTGTTGTCAGCAATATTCTGTATATGTGTAACAGTCATTGCAGTTAGTTATGGATTTCAAGAAACAGTAATTTTAGATGCTTACACATTAGTGTCAAATTAATTATGGATTTCAAGAAACAGTAATTTTAGATGCTTATACATTAGTGTCAAATGAAGGTGATGAGAATGGAAAGAACATGATATGGTATTAAAACTATTTAGAATGTAGAAACAATTACACATGACTAGCCTGAAATACAGCAATTTTCCCATATCCTAATAGAACCCTTAACATGAAAATAATTCACATCCCCCTTAATATAAATTTTCAAACATCAGACCACAATCAAGGATTGGATCACAACCTTCGAAGGTTTTTCAAGTTTCCGATGAAGTCTTCAAAGTCCCATCTTCTCTGCAGTATCAACTCCAAAAGCTCCATAGAGTTGATTTCAAACACAAAGATCCACTCATTGCCATTGCACAATGACTAACTGGCGTACAATACTGCCAACAAATGGACCCACCTAGACTTTCATCCTGACTCCAGAATCAAGGTATATTCAGATTGTCATCACCTTTGTAAAGATAGAATAATACCTATGTTACTAAATTCACCTATACATTCATCCTTACTGAACCACCCAATCCACCGACATTTTTACTTACAATTTTCACATTATACTACTAGATTTCCGCAGAAAACTGCCTTTTAGGGGCTGACAATTTCAATATTTATTCATTCATATATCCAACATAAAAAATAGCTAGAGAAGGCCTTATCTTACCTAAAAGAATGCAAATTTTCAATGTAGGGCGTGAGACCTCCATCCGCGAGAATTTTCCAGACCTTCTCATTGCTCTTGATAACATCGAATGACATTTTTTCAACCCTGCTTCTCTTGCCCAACCATCACAGCAGAATGCTAGACCAAAAAAGAGAAGTGTCCACCAGAAAATAATATCCAAAGTCCACCTCCATAAATGATGAAGATGGCTCCCAACTAGACCCAAAATCCATGTAGGAAACACTATGAAAAGACAACTGGTCATGAAAACCTTTAAATGTCGAACTAATCCATAAAAGCCGTCATCATTGATTAGAAGATTATAGGGGAGGCCTCTATCTGATATCACATAATTGTACTTCACCTTAAGGCACCATCTAATCCACGAAGTGAGCTCCATCTTGCAACATGTGAGTTTCATGGTTTAAGATACTTTTGGCTTCAATAGGGAGGGGATCACTAATATCCCATTCCCTAGACGAAGAAATCACCCATATATTTGCAAAACAAATTACAAGCATGTTACCTTCTCGAAAGATATGAGAAATATAACACTTTGAAAAGGAGTTTAAGATAGATTTGGAATCTTTTATTAGTATTAGCCGATAGGCTATATATAGGCTGAATGTACTTTCAGCCGAAACCTGTCTCACGCCTGAAAGAGGTTATCGTGAAACCATTCGCCCATAGTTGTTTACAGGCACCACCCTTCGGTTGCTCACCACCACCGCGTGTGCATGTAAAACAGCATTTTTATTTCCTCTGCCATGCCGACGGCGCTCATCGCCATGCACCATACCGTCAGTGACGCAAATCTCGAATTCACAAACCAATCTTCAGACTGGCTACCGTTACCATTCAATTTGACAACTTCAGATGCCAATTAAACTAATTCAAACAAACTTGAACGCAATTCAAAAAGAAATCCAGAATTGAATTTATTCGCAGGCTAATAATTAACAATCACAAATTTGGTTCAAATATTTGAACACTTCCAAATTTATGCTCTTCCTCACTGGTCAATTACTCTGTTCCAACAAACATCTACCGCAACTTCTCGATTGACTTCTATAAGTTTTAATTCAATTCATTTTGCAAATCTGTTATGCAACCTTTTACCAGGCGCGACACATGCCCTGCCAATACACTGGTTTTTTTTAATCATTTTTAATGGCTTTTAAAACCACAGGACCCTTCACATTCCTACGCTCCAATCTGCAAATATTGTTTTAGCTCCTTTGGCTGAGCGTGCCACTCGGTCCCCACTCGGTCTCCATTCTGTAATCATTTTAATTCATCAGATGAATTTAATACATTCTTTGGCTCCACGTTACCTCCCAAGCAGCTCACGTTCCGTATGTTATGCGCCCGTCACTTGCCAGTCTCCTCCTCACGTTGCCTGCTTCTTTTTCAGTTGCTGATTTTTTTTTTATCTGATTTTAAAACTTCATAGCATGTGTACAGCCCCTCTACTGGCAACTTCCCTCCGCCACGCCTACCTCCTATCTCACTTAGACGCCTCTCTCCTTCACATATTTTTCTGCATTTATTTTTTTATTCAGACTTTTTCATGGTTGTCGTTTCATCTCTATCTGCTCAAGTGCGCGGCCTCTTGGTGTTTTGAATTCTGCCTTTTATTTATATCAATTTTAAACTTTGAAAGGCCCTCTGATTTGGCGCGACCTCCCAAGAACTCTTCCTCTGTTTTCAGCTTTTATTGCAATTTAAAGTCTCCTCGTAGTGACCTTTCATTTCTGCCTTTTCATCGCTATTTTCCAGGCAGCCAGTCTTTACTTTCCACTATTTGCATTTTCACATATCGTTTTCTTTTTAAAATTTACGCTGACTTCTGAATACTCCTTTACATTGTTAACAATATGTTAAATTTGAGGTGTGGAAACCGGCTAGATGCTCCTGCATCAGTCAGCCACCAAACTAGGGTTTTTGCCATTGTTGCTCGCTGTTATTGCTTGTTCTGAATGCATTCGTGGATTTAAGCAGTAAAGATGGGGAAGGTTACACAGTGGAGATCAACAACCAACGAAAATCGAAGGTCGATAATGTTAATGCGTTCTTGCTGCTGCTCGCTCACTTGTCCATTTGAAGCCATTTTTTGAATCATCCTCCTGGCACTCCACAGCAAGATAATTGATACTCTTTCAACAGAGGAAAATATTATGGTTTTTCTTTTTTCTGGGTACATAACGTCAAAGTATGGTTAGTAAGAATTAATTGTTTTATGTTTTAAAAGTATTTTCAGTTGAATTTTACAAATTATACCCACTCTGCATTGAGTACTCTTTAAAAATAACCCTTTTTTTTTTAATAAAGTCGTATTTGATTGTTAATAAATATTTTCTTTTCTTTTATTTAAATTTCTTTTTCTTTATATAAATTTAATTTAAAATAAATTTAAAATAAAGAAAATAAACAATAGTTTTAAATTAATATAAATAAAAAATAATATTTTTAAAATATAAAAAAAATGAAATACTGAAGATTCCTGCAATGGCTCTGGGCGCTCCAGTTTTCTCCGTTTCCTCTGAACAGTGCCTTTCCTTGCCCTCCGTTCCAAACTCTCCCGCGCCTGGCTTGTGGAAAGGCAATGTTGATGGTGTTACCATTGGCGCGGCAGCAGTCGATGGTTGTAGTTGGAGCCCTACCAAGGCTGCGGCTAGGGCATCATTTCTTTCTCGGGGTTCTGCGCAGGGTGGGGAAGCGATTTCTCCGCGCAAGCCTGAGTCATATAAATTGGTTCTGGGTCTGGATGGCCCACACATGACGCGGGGAAGGAAGAAGACTGGAATCTCTTCCCAAAACCCTAATTTCTCCTTGCCCAGCGCTTCCTTGAGACCCCCTTTCTTCATTCGCAGTTCAAATACGGCACCAGAAATATGCCTGGACAGTATCGCTTTGGATAGAGAGGAGTTCCTGAAAAGCCATGCCTTGATATGCAGATTCATGCAAGTTTGGCCGAAGTTGTGCGACCTCCACATCTGGATAAGTGAAAATTGGAAAAAATACATGGAAGATGAAATCAGTATTTATCCCTGTGCAAAAGGATTTTTTATTTTGGAATTTGAATCAGTGGAAGATAAGGAATTGATCCTCAACACAGATCCATGGTTTT
Organism: Sequoia sempervirens; assembly: GCA_007258455.2. Taxonomy (NCBI): domain Eukaryota; kingdom Viridiplantae; phylum Streptophyta; class Pinopsida; order Cupressales; family Cupressaceae; genus Sequoia; species Sequoia sempervirens. The sequence goes on along the minus strand of VDFB02058242.1, from coordinate 175,749,571 downwards.
TTGAGGGAGAAATTTTATGCATGAAGTCTTGGTTTCCCTCTTTTGATCCTCGAACGGAGTCTTTTACCTCAGCATTCTTTTGGGTAAGATTGCCATACCTTCCTCTGCAATTTTGGGAAATTGAATGCTTGATTGCAATTGCCAATGGAATAGGTAAGTACCACAACATTTAGAAAAAAACGATCAACTATGAAAACTCCACTTGTGCTTGTTTATGTGTTGAATTCAATTTGTTCAAAGGCCTGGCAGCCAAAATTTCATTGAAAGTCAGAAATAGACGGTGGCATCAAGCAATAGATTATGAAAAGATTCCTTTTAGGTGCAGAAAATGTTTCTCTACAACCCATGACACTTCACATTGTAATAAAAAACAAGCAAGGGTTCAGGGTGTTGCCTCTTATCAGCCTTCATGGTGGAATGGGGTTGAATCCAACCATTATGTTATTATTCCTATGGTAAAGGATACTTTGTCTTCTCTAAATTCTTCATAGGTAGTGTCTCCTTCAATGGCTCCACATCAAAGAAGCTCACCACATTGTAATAAAAAACAAGCAAGGGTTCAGGGTGTTGCCTCTGATCAGCCTTCATGGTGGAATGGGGCTGAATCCAACCATTATGTTATTATTCCTATGGTAAAGGATACTTTGTCTTCTCTAAATTCTTCACAGGTAGTGTCTCCTTCATGGCTCCGAATCAAAGAAACTCACAAAACAAGGATCCCGATGTAGTGGATACCCCTCCATCTCATCTCAAGCCGTCTATACCAACCTCACAAGGAAGTTCTGTTGTGCAATCTCTTGAATCTTCAGTGATATCAACAAGTTTTGATTTAGCGTCAAAGCAAGAAAATTGCATTGAATAGAGTATCTCTGATAATAGAAAGAGTGCTATCCTCTTTGATAGTAATTCGTCTAAAAATAAAAAATTTAAAAAAAAAAATACATAAATTTATTTTGATAAATATTTTAATTGTTTTATATTTTATATATTAAACATATATCTAATTTTCTATAGACGTAATTCTTGAACCTTTCTTAAGTGTAAATGCTAGTAATATTTTCAATTGACCAATTAGGATTAAGATTATTCTAAGATAGTTGATAATATTCAAGGAATTCCTTCTAGTCAAACTTTCTTAAAACCTATGGAATGGGCTAGCTTCAAACTATGATAAGCTATAAAAGCTTCTCCAAAATTGATTGTTTAGGTTCGCAGAAATAAACCTAAAGGTTATATGTTGCATAGACATAGAAAACTAAATTGCACATACAATTTATATTAAATTCTAAAAGACTATATGATAAGCAATTTGTTTAAAACTATCGTAAATTTTAGATCCTAGTTATTAGTTGCATATTAATAAAATGATATCAAAAAATCAAATTGTTATATTATTCCAAATAGTTATGCATTTCTATTGTTGTATACATTTTCAATCTGAATATTTTTTTAATATAGGTTGTGAATATATTCATTGTTTGATTATTAGATTAGATCTCGAGATATCTTATCATGGTGAAAAAAGATAAACAATTATTCTTCACCACATGTATGAGAAGAAGAAAAAAATAGAAAAATAATATAGATCAATTTTTACATGTACAAGAATGTAAAGATTAGATATTACATAAACATAAAAAAAAGAATTTGTATATAAAATTTATATTTAATATTATAAATCAATGTGATAAGAGTTCGTTGTTTAGATATATTTTTTTTTATGAATTTTAGATTTTGTATTAATCTAAGATTTAAAAATAAATAAATAAATTACATATTTAAAAAAAAAATACTAATAATTATGAAAAAGTAAGATTTTTTCAAAATGATATTACACATTGTTATATTTAATTTACAAGTAGAAAAAAAAAAATTAAATATAAAATACAATAATAAATTTATTGAGTCTTAGGAAATAATAATCTACCAAACTCTAGTAACATACACATAAATTATCTAGTGGTAAAAGAGTCAATGGCATTGTAATTTATGGACTCATCATAAATAATATTAAGCCATGGTGGTAGACGATAGTATACTAGTATAATTTTGGAACCAATGTACAATGCAAAACCCCAATTACATTATCATACTAGCATTTGCACTTGCACTAGGTGTAAGGGTTAGGCCAATAGAAAATTTTAACTTAATATGGTAAGGAATATAAATTGTTATGTCTATAGAAAATAAATTAATTCAATTTATAATTTTTCATTATTGATCAATGTGATTGTATTGTCAATCAAATAATTTATTTTCATGAGGGATACATTAGTTCTATAAAGATTTCGTCAGATGTGACAACTATTATGTTGACAATGTAAGCTATAATTGTGTATTTTATAAAATTTATAGGCATTGAAAATAAAGTGGAAACCACATTGCCTAGCTAGCTATATATATCTAACAAATGTTGAAGAACAAATGTAGTTCTTTCAAAGAATGTACTTATGAAATAATATTTGGAAATTTAGTAGTTTTAGATAGACTATAAAAAGTGGTATTTAAAAAATACATGTTAGTTAGTTTGTTTTGAGATTTTGCAACAAGATAGTATTTTATGGAAGTTTATTATGTACGCAATGAAAAATAAGATGAAAATGAATTGAAAAATAGAGGAAAAAGTAAACAATGCTATATATATTTTGTATGTAGCACCTGTTGATCTTTCATTGATTGTGTACATTTGCCAATGAATTTAGTCATTAATCATGACATGGAAGTAGCTTGATGACATTTGTTGGTGTTCAATATTCATAATTTTCTTTTACTTTTAATTCTAAGCTTGGAATGAGAGGGCACAAAAATAAAATTACAAAAATAATGACAACAAGATTGTTTAGTTTAAACTTCAAATCTTGGCATGCACAATAGATGCCTTCTCATAAGTGGTTGAAGGCTATTGCCATTTGCATAATCTTGTTTATATTCTAGTTCTTGTTGTGACCAAACAACATTACCTATTGATATAGGAAACCATAAAACAATTAATACAATTTATTGGAATTCTAAAACTTTGAATGTATAATTTCTCCATGAAAATTTGGTTAAAAAACATCTACAATAGACATATACATGTTCAAATGCACTAGTGATATAACATTGTATTTATGCCAAAAATTATAATTTCTGTTTAAAGAATAGGTAACCTTATCATGGTGGGTAAGTGATTATTTGAAAGGTGATAATAGTAGAAGCCATTAGAGTATCAATGAGGTAATGTAGCCATGAGCTTTTTCATTGATTTTTTTTGGTTTAGTTGCTGGTAAACAAGAGTCTCTCATTTTCATGGTTTTCATACAGGATCAAGATTTTATTTATTTATTTTCCTTATCTTTACAAAACCTCCTAGATTTGCAGAATTCCTTTTGTTGGTGGGGAGGATGTCTTCTCAAGTTTTGTGATTTTTATCTCTTGTAATTGGAGTTGTGAGATAAAAAAAAAAATTAAATTTTTTGTATGTGGTGCGGAACTGCCATTGGAGAGGTTATTCTTTTCATGTAATTGGTTGAGGTCAACAACTCTTTTCAGGTTTGAAATTTGAGTTTTTAGCCTGTGGCACTGACTCTTAAGAAACTGTTTTCAGAAGTTTGGACACAAATTTGAGCATTTTTATTTCATAAATTTACTCACAAAATTTCAAATATTTTATTTCAAAAACATAAACATAACGGCACAAAATTTGAACATTTTATTTTGGAATTTTGGACATAATATTTAATTATTTTATTTCACAAATCTCCTCATAAATTAAGTCACAAATTTCAGTTCCTTATGTGTTCATATAGGTGAGAAGAGGAGCAAGTTATATGTTCATGAAAGAAATTCTTGTTGACTCGTTATATTCCTCTTACTATTGAGGTTGTTGTCTAATATGGGGTTGTCTCATCGTAATGTTGTTTCACTTGATCTTGTAGATCAGAATATAAAATTGATAGTAAATCTAAGCTCAGGGGGATGTCAAATGAAGAGGAATAGTGAATTGTCATCAATCTTACACTAATGTGGATGAAGAGAGTACTTGATCCTCCCTTACTGTATGAAGGATTTTAGCCATAACTCAAACTTGTGCCAGCATGATGAAATGCCCGTTACAGATTTTTTAACGTAAAATGCTTGGCAAATTGCCTCTGAAAATTTTGTAGAGATTATAAAGTAACCTGAGGTTTATTAAAATATGGATTGAGGGGGCTATTTAGAAGTTCAAATTGAAGCGGATGAAGCAATTTAAAGATGAAGAAGAGAAAAGTAAATTAACATCAATTACGCTAAAACAAATTTGTTGAAGGCTTACTAATATATTGCTCTCAAAATTAGTTTCTGCTGAATTGTTTCCTGGCATCAAAGCTCCATCAAGTGGATACCCTTAAAAGATAGTTCCCACTACTGAACGAACAGAGTTTTGAGCAGATGGAGACAATCAGTTAAGATAGGATGGGTGCTCTGTTTAAAACAGATGCCTAGGTGAAATCACTAATGATAAGTCTCCATACTCTCTAGTTATAATTCTTTCTGCTTTCAGTTGAAGCAATCATCGAGTTCTAAATTTTTTAGAGAATTTTAAAAGGTGAAATGTTTTTTCTAATTTTTAATTTTGGATATACTTTAGTGGTGTCCAAATTGTAAATCCAGTTAGACTTATATTGAATCCGTGCTATAACAAAATGCATTAAACAATGTCTCCAAATCAAAATTGATTTTTTTCCTGAGATTGTTTACACTTCCTTTAGATTCTACGATTTTCTCCTACTATTAATGACATAAGTTCTTACAAGCTGTTCTTTGAATTTTAAATTCATAATTAAAAAAGTAATTCATAATCAATACTTTTTATAAGGAAAATTTCCAATTGTGTCTTGTAGTTTTAGAAACTACATTTTAGCTAAGGCTTTAAGGACATTCCTTGAAGACTATGTGGTGCTTAGAACCTAATGTAAGTGGAAGAAGCTAATGTGGTAGAGGGCAGTTATGTTTGAGAAAAACTGTTTGTCAGAAAATTTGCACAACAAAGAAACCTAAATCTAGAGAAAAATGGCCGGAGATCAAGAAAAGATAGGCATGAATTTCAAATAAGGCTTACAACCCTATAACATAATATATGGAGCATGCATGCTTCAGCAATGCCCAGTTGAAAACCTTTGTTATGTATTTCTACCCATGCTGCAACAAATTTCATAAACAGGAACCCAAAAATATAGGAAACGAGGGGATCTTAGCTTGGCAGGAAATATTGGCATATGCTTAAGAGTAGGAAGCATGAGGTTTCGTGTTCTTGAGATTTCCAGTTGGATAGATACAAATTCAAAAGTTGAAACAGGAAATAACCTCCAACGCAGAAGAAATATATACATGTATTTTTACATCTTAATCACTTCAGACAAGTCATTGAACTTTATTTGTAGATCAGAACACAAAACCAGCAGGGGCAACATACGGCACAAACATCACGTTTTCCAAATGCCTGGACAGAATTGTAATGCAATTTTAGAATTCACAGAAGATCAGAACAACTTGAATTTTAAACATCATGAAAATCTCACCATGCGATCTCAATTACCTAATAGTGAGGTTTTACAGGAGCCGACTTGATGAGAACTTTGTTTTGTTTATTGATGGAGCGATAAATGTGATTTATGTAAAACATCCTTTGTTTGAGTCATTTTTGCAGGTGTTCATCTCAGTATTGGCCATTAACAAGTGTTAATCTTTGTTTCCAAATTATCTTCTCTGTATTGAAGCGTATTGTGCATGGTTTCTGATTTTGATTCTATGTAAGAATAACAAAAAAAATTGATGGTGTTTTTTAAGTTTTCTTTATCTCAATGTTATTAAATGTGTGTTTTTTATCTGTTGCAACGAGTGCTTCCATCACTTTGTGCACTTTAGATTGGCAATAATTCCATCGCCTTAAGTTCATGTACTGAGATTTTAAAGATCTCACACGTGAGTTTTTCCCTGGGAGTCCCATGAGGAAGAGTGTACACAAAGTACACATGTTATCCTAATTGCCCATCTTGTGGAGACCACTCTTTTAGGGTTTGTTGTTGGGAAAGGGAAGAGATGGTGATTAGGATCCATATGTCACCTCTCTATTGAAAAAGGAATGGTGATGTGGAATTCACTACATATACTCCCTTTGAATCTTTGTGAAGGGACTCTCATTTTTAGTGTTGAGCATCTTGTTTGAGCTTTGGGCTTGAGATTTGACATAGATCTTGGAAGGCTCAGGGAGATATGAAGAAGATTCATCAATCCATTATCTTTCATAGATAGCTTGGGAGGTAGGATCACATCTCTTTAAAACGGTATGCAGTTTGGTCTGTCTGGTTTCAGATGCTGTATTGAGTTTCTATTTTATGTTTGGATTTTTGTTATGTGTTTAATTTTTTTCTTGTGATATGAGATTATGTGTGGTGTTTGTGTGGAGATGGAAGAAGAGAAGAAACACTTATAGAAGAAAGTTTGTTTTCTTAAGAAAAGAATGCATTATGTAGTTACTTAAGTGATTTTTCATTGTATCTTGGTGGGATACTAAGATCTATTCTCTATTGTTGACTCTTGGTTAAGATTTAAATTTGTATAGCCTTGGTTAGAGGCTCTTGTGTCTAAATCTTGAATTTAAGGAATATGGTGTTGTATCTTTGAATGTTGTGAAACCCAATTTTCTAGAGGGCCAACTAGCTTGGGGGTGGCTTTAGAGTAAGCCTAGGTTGGGAGGTGAACACTTTATTGATCTCTATGTAAACTCACTGTGGAGTTAATGAATCTTTGAGCTTGCTAGTTTGAAGGTCTATATTTTGTAAAGTGGGTGTTAAGGGTTAGATTCAATACCCTCTTTCATTGGGTGAAATTATTAATATTTACATAAATCATTTAATATATATTGTATAGGAAATAAAATATGGAATAACCTATCAAAATCTTTTAATACACTATGAATTAATAAATTAATGTTGTTTGAAAATTTAATCTTTAATACATGTTTCTAGTTGCCTCTCATTATTAGAAAATACATAAGAAATTACTATGTAATCAGCTCTTTAGAATTACTTTTTTTTATTGCATTGGAAGTTTATAAATTGAAGGAATAAAAGTAAGAGTAATAGAAAACCTATTATCTAAAAATATATTCAAATATATTAGAAATTGTGTTGGAATTTGCATTAAAAATAATTAGAAATTATCTTTCTCTATGCTAGCTGAAGCTAAAAATGAGTTATCTATTTATCTCTGTTTATTAGCAAAATAGGGAAGTTAAGACATAAAACTGTATTCATGCATTATTTGTAAATAGGTATGAGATTTGCGTATGTCACATTTTATTTCAAAATAATAATAATAAATTGAAGTTATACACATTTTGGACTAACTGTTATTTAAGGAAAACCTCTCTTGGATAGGATTGTTCTCACAGAGCCAAGGCACAATGTTGCAGTGGACTCCATGGAGAGTGCACAACCCTATTATCTTCTGTCACTGCTAAACTATCCCCATGGATTCAGCAAAATCACAGTTTAAATAAATGTCCCTACAAAACAACATTTAAGAGAAGAAAAAACCTAGATATAATAAATCTACTGGTGGAATAATGTGATTTGGCTTCCATTTCTAAATCCTAAACTTTTATGGTATGCTAATAGTTGTGGTTTATTACTACAAATAAATGTGACCTACATAGATATGTAATTTGAAGTAAGCCTCTATATACTCCCCTGTTCAACCAAAGCATAAATCCCACTGTTTTGGAATTTTTTTTATTTTTTTTTCAAATATCAAGACAAATTGATATATAAATACCCACTAAAAATTGTATGAGTTTGTCAACATGTCCATAATCTATATATGTGATACATCTGGGTTAGATTCATGAAACTCTCTTACCATGCGTGCAACAATCAAGAGTTAATATTTTTCCCAAATCTGCAATACTTTTACCAAACGCCAGTATAAATTAAATATTGGAACTACTCATATCCACTTTTCCTTATGGTAATAGAAATCATAGTGGCCATTTACCCGAACGTGAATGTTTAGACACAACATGTAAAATGTTGACTATTTTCCTTCTCCAGATACTACCTAGGCAGAGGTATGAATGGAGATAATAAATAAATAATAGGAACAAATAATGATACACAGAATGGCTTGTTCAGTCACAATCCCTGCAAAAGGGAAATAAAAGTAAATCAATAAATAAAATAAAAAATTATTAATAAACCTGCTCTATAATCTATTGAGTCTTGCGAAATAATAATTTACCAAACTCTAGTAATATACACATAAATTATCTCAAGCGGTAAATGAGTCAATGACACTGTAATTAAGTCACGGTGGTAGAGTAATAGTTATAAGCATCCTTTCTGAAGCAGCTTCAGGAACAGATTAAATCATCCATCAAAACATTCCATTTGTATATCCATTTCATGCGGAAGCACAGTGGCAAATCCGAATAAGTAACATAACACTACTGCCCACCATAGACCCATTGCATATCCATCTTCAGCAGCCCAAACCGGGACTTCAAAGGTGGGAATTCATTAACTGTTGCCCGTGATTGCCATACACATCATAATGCTTAATTTGAGTGTTGAAAGCAGTTTCAGTACTTAAATTAAGGCGATGACGTGGGATGTATGGTAATCACAAGCCATAGTTAAAATCTTGAAAGGAAACACAAGTGGCGGAAACAGTTTCCTACACTGAATCTATCACGAGAGCGTTGCAAAAAAAATTCTAAAGCAATTAACATTTATAGATTCAGATGTACATCTAAAAACACATAAACAGATATTGAAAACAGAATAAACTCATAACACAACATATACGAGGGAAAACCCTATTGGGAAAAAACCCACACTCCAAACACTCAACTCAATTGTATTAATCAGCAACAACAACAGTTACATTACAATCTCAGAGCTATGCTCTTCAGGAGTTTTCACACTATTACAGGATTCTGGAATAATTTCGATAGCATAACAGTGTCTCTGAAAATCTTCAACCTGTCTCCTTAAACATGCTAAGCCACCAACATATAAAGAGAGTTCTACATGAAAAGGAAGTCTCTCATGGTTTCCAAAACCAACTTCAAAGCTCAAGAGGTAAGTTGTGTCAAAAAACAATAACCTATTAATCCATGAAATGTTGCACATAACAACTTCCAAAAGCAACAACACCTATCTAATCTATAATGGTCATCTTGCCAAATACAATGTAAGTTCAACATAGAAACTGCAATAACCAAGAATAAGTGCTTTCTTTACCTCACATCGCTTAACAAACATGAACTCCACCATAGATATCAACTGCTAAAATGCAATTCCAATCCATAATAGAATTTGCAAAGAAAGACTCTTTAGTCAAGAGAGGAAATTTCCAAATCAATTTCCACTCCAAAATGGAAATATATGTCAACATCTGCCCCAAAAAATAGTATCTTCCAAGTGAGATCCAACTTCCTAAAAAATAAGGATTATGCGATCTCATCACTTGCCATGTAGGATGCCACCTCACAAAGAGGTCCCACAAAGATGAATGACAACTTAGGAAGTTAATAATTTAGGATAAAAATAATTATGCAACAATTAATTAAAAAAGAATTCACCATGTTGAGATTCTAAGGGCAAGACACCTTAATCCCAATGAACCCCACCAAGACAAAACTACAAGAGATTTGGAGAAAAAAATTGAGAACACAATACAGAGAAGAGGGCCCTATTTATAATGGGTTTACATAGATTAGTAATAGTTGAGGGTAACGCTCAACACTGTGATAAATTTGGGCAGTTGTCAAATGGGTTTCCAACTCATTGGAAACTTAATCCAATGGAGGTACTTTCAAACAAAGCATGCAGAAGTTGCTAGTGAGTTAATCAGAAAACCATTTTGTCACATCACTGAGACAAACAATAGTGTACAACACACCTAAATTAGGAGAGATATCCATCATTCTAAACTATGGTGATAAGTGACCTGAGGAAATCATAAGGAACTTCTTACATGTTGCTAAAAATGGGAAGAGAATCTGCAACATTCTTTTCCATATAAACTAGATCTACTCTCATCAACAATTTATTGATGATACTATGTTGATGGGGAGATCCACAGTAACTGAAGCTAAGAATCTAAAAATAATTTTAGATGAGTATGAGAGAGATTCTATTCAGTAAGTTAATAGATTGAAGAGTTCTCTTTTCTTCTTCAATACTCTTGATCATAGACAGGTCAAGATTGCAAGAATTTTGGGTTGTAGAGTGAACTCCTTACCTTCATTTATCTTGGTTTTCCTTTAGGCCTTAAACCTCCCAAGTCTTTATAGTGCTCATTGGTGGATAGGTTTAGCAAAAATATAGCTATATGGAAAGGAGCCCTTCTTAGTCAAGCAAGAAAAATCCAGCTTCTTAAAGGCTCTCTTCAAAGTCTTTTCAAAATTCTTGCTAAATTTTCTGATGCTATTGAAAAAATCCAAAAAATATTTCTTTGGTCAGGGGTTAATGAAGATAGAAAGAGAATGCTTCTTATTGGATGGGATTTGGTCTATAGGCCAAACAAGATGGGTGGTCTAGGTCTAAGAAAAATCAAAATAATGAATAAAATGCTTCTTGCTAAGTAAATTTGGAGATCATTTTCGTCTAATGGGGAATGGAAAAATATTTTAAAACGTAAATATATTGGTAATTGTGGATCTCTTAAGGATCTTCTAGACTCTCCATCTTTGCCCTTTGGATTAGCATGCTGGAATGCTATGATTATTGGAAGAAAGATTGTGGATTTAGGTATTGGATGGAATATAAGAAGTGGAAATCAAGTTAAGTTCTAGGAAGATAAATGGTTGTTGAGAGATCCCCTTATTAATTACGAGATATTTAACAGGTGGGTTGATACTTGCAAAAGGACTTTTGGAACTCAAGTTAAGGACTATTGGCATGATGGGAGCTGGGTGGACTTATGCCATCTCAGCCTAGAGCTTTCTCCATTCCACTCATCTCTATTGGTTGTTAGGATGGGTTCAAGTCAGCAGGATGACGTCTTAGTCTGGAAAGATAATCCTTTGGGAAATTTCTCTATTTCTTTAGCTATTTCTCTGCTATCATTTTCTTAATCCCCCATTCCCTTATCGGCTAGAGCTTGGATTAAACATTTGACTCCCAAAGTCAAATATCTTCTTCTAGATCCTTCTTCAAAGCAAAGTGAGCTCACAATTGACAATCTCTACAAGCCCTGATTCTAGATACCTAATAGGTCTTATCTATGCAAGAATGAAGTGAAGTATGTTAATCACTTGTTTCTCCACTATCCATTTACTACCACCATATAGAGTAAGTTTTTGACTCTATGGAATATCTCATGGGTGTTTCCTAATACTATTGAAGAATTCTTCTATCAAATATGGAAATTCTCCTCTTTGAATCCTTCTATTAGAAGATTATGGGATTTCACTTTCCCCTATATAGCTTGGGGTGTGTGGAAAGAACATAATAATAGAATCTTTAGTGACAAGGAAATGTTGGAGAACAATGTTTTTGAAAAAAAATTTAGATTAATTGTGGAAAACTATAATATAATTCCTCAACAAGAGATTAAAAAATAGGTTGTGTTGTGCACTCCATATGATTTAAAGATAGCCAAGGAGTGGAAGATTAAAAATGATGTGTCAAGGGCTTCTAAGCCTACAAGAAAAGACCAGACTAGGGTGAGTTGGAGTTTTCCTCCCTGTGACTGGTTTAAAGCTAATTTCGATGGTGCAGCAAAGGGAAACCCAAGATTGGCTAGAAGTGGAGGCATGATTAGGGATTCTAATGGTAATTTTCTAGTGGAGCTAGCTATTGTCATTGGTGCTCAAACTAATCACATGGCTAAAGCTATTCGAGCCTTTCATGTGATTAACTTGGTTGTTAAAAGGAATATTAAATATTTATGGCTTGAAGGAGACTTTAAAAGCATTATTGATTTCCCCCTAGGGAAGTCCCCTCCTTCATGGTCTATCAAGAGTTGGATAAAAGAGGCTAAGTCCCTCCTAGTTAATTTTGATAAAGTTAAAATTACTCATGCATTTAGAAAAGCCAATAGTGTGGTTGATTTCTTTACTAATGAAGGGGTTAAACAATTTGAGATGGTCGTGTGGCAGAACCTTGGTAGAATTGATGCTGACATCAAGGCTTTAATTAATTATGATATCATGCATGGGAAAACATCAACATATACATCAACATATTTTGATGATGAGAGTAAGTAGGGCCAAGTTATTCAACATCATTATATTTGATGGGGTTGTTTTTAATATCTTAATTGGTAGTAAGAGGCAACATATTTTATGGGTTCTTTGGTCTACCTACGACAGTCCATCTCATTGCTCTAGTTCTGAGGTGTTTGTGATAATGAGAGTTGACAGGAAAAGGGTGGAACTGAAAACCTACAAAATACATAAGAGGAATCTGAAGGTCTAGGAAAAGATTAAACATGGTGGTCTACTCCTGTTCATTGAGAAGCTTCATGGGCCTGATTTGAGGCAACCAAGTACTTTGAGAAAAATTGGAACAATGGGGAGATATTTCTATTTGGTAGGAAGGTGAAGGTGGAGGAGAACCTTATTGGAGAAGTGACTGGCATGTCTACCAAGGGAACATAATTCTTTCATGATAGAAGGTTCTCTGATGAAGCAATTATCAGATTCCCTAGGAAAGAAAAAGAAAAGACTAGTTCATAAAAGTCACCAATAGCTACTTTGAAGCGGATACAATTAAATCACTATGGAGGAAGGTGCTCAGAGTCATCATGGAATACATTTCTTTGGATGGTAGATTCACCAGGTTTTACGGCTACCACTTTTCCTTTCTCAACCATTTCTATCACAAGGTAAGGGTTTATTTACCTTATTACTTATATTGTTCCATCAGTAATAGCCTGGAGGATCATAGGAAGGATCCTAAGAAATACCCTATTCTGCATTCTGGCCTTATTAGGCTCACTTATGAACACTCTCAAAATATGCTAGACTTATCCAACCCTATCCTGGCCTCACCCTCAGATGGTGAGGATATTGTGGATAGTGTTTCAGAGGATGGTATGGAGCTTGACCCTAAGTGGAATGTTGAAAGTCCCTTGACCCCTAATTTTTGTAAGAAAACTTGGCAGGGTAATCCCCTACCCATAAATCCTAGTGTTGCCAAAAATCTCAGCAACTCTATTTCAAAAGCTAAAAAACCTAGCCGCTTTGGTAAGAATGTCAAACCCACCCAAAAAGAGTCCCCTATTAACAAACTGGTTTCTTACTCTAAGGATTCCTAGGAGGACTTTTTAGAGGCCCCTAATGCTAGCCATAACTCTTACTCATCCTTCCCTGCTTTGGATAGAAAAAATAGGCCAAAATTCCCCATAGACCTAAACCTTGAGGACCACTATTTTAAATCAAATTATGAGTTTCCTAGGGATATCCTGGAAATTGGTTGGAATGGTGTTGTGGATTACTTCAGAATAATGAAATGGTCCTTTTATGAAATTAAAGACATTAATCTTAGAAATACATCCCTCAATGGCAAGCTGGAGAAGTTGGAAGGTAAATTTGGCTCCCTTATAATTGTGCAGTGTGGGAGGAAGGAAGATAGAATGAGAATGGAGGCTGAGGAAAATGAAGGAAAATTCAAATGTTTGGAAAATAAAATAGGTAAAATGAAAAACACTATGAGAACTATTATGGAGAAAAATCACATAATGGCGAAACATAATGCCATCATTATTTGTGCTATGTCTCAGAAATGAGAGAACTCACAATAGGGTTCTCTGGTTGTGGATCTGGTTGTGGATAAGCAAAAGAACAATATTGAGGATGGTATTTCCAAGTGGATGAGAGCCAGTATGTAGAGGAAGACTCCCCCTACGCCCCAAATGGTTTAGGTCTGGAAGAAGGGCATTCAAGATATGCGCAATCTCGAAGCTGAGGGTGCTGAAGCTCTTAAGTTCTTAGGTTAGTTGGGGGTTTCTTGCTGTTTTTTTGTTTGGGTCTTTTGGTGGCCCTTGCTAGCCTTGGATTGGTGGCTGTTGTGTCTCTTGGTCTTTATTTTGATGCAACCTTTTTGTCTTTGGTGACTTTAATGCTTATTCTTACTCTTTGTAAACTTTGTGGTTTCGGTCCCTGTGAAACCCATTTTTTCCTTTATCAAAAACAAGAACTCAACTAAAAATGTTCAAAATAAAATAAAATAAATTTCTTTCAAAATTTTCAACTTAAGAAAATTAAAAAAAGATATTTCAAAATATTCGATAGGGAAAACTATTTTTTATTAAAAAAAGTTTATTTCGACATTTTAGAAGGTTTATAATTTGAAAAATTTAGAAGACTTATTTTGACAAAAGAAGAGGCATTTGGACAATAGGAGAGCTATTTTTAAGGTATGTATTGATCTTCAACTTATTTAAGTGATTATGTCTTTATGAAAAATGTATTTGAACTTTGTTTTCACTATTTTTTTTAATTAAGACATATTTATAAAGAATTATATAGAAAGAAGATTATTTTGTTTTATCTACATTATTTATTGAAAAAATATTTTATTTATTTAAAAATTGTTTGTTGTTTTCACTATTTAAATTCTTATATTTCATTATTATTGATCACCAATTCTATGTTCTTCCATTCTTGTTCTTACATGTCCTCCTTAAATACCTATGTTTTATTAAATTTATAGGTTTTCCTTTACTTTTATTTCCAATATATATACATAAAATTAGCATACTTATGAAATTAGTAAATTTATATAAAAAACATCAAAGATATCATTATCAAGAAATTTATTTTTTATTTATTTATTTGAGAATTATATTTAATTTTAAGTGTCTCTTATGTAAAATTATATATTTACAAAAGTTATACAGAAAGAAGATTATTTTATTTTACTTATATTATTTATTGGACAATTATTTTATTTATTTAAAAATATTTTATATATTTAAGAATTTTTTAAACATGAATGCATTTGTTGGTTTCACTATTTAAATTCTTAGATTTCATTATTATTGATCACTAATTCTATGTTCTTCCATTATTATTTTTACATGTCCTCCTTAAATACGTATGTTTTATTAAATTTACCTTTGCCTTTACTTTTATTTCCAATATATATTTTTTATTTGTTTATTTGATAATTATATAGAATTTTATACACATGTACGTATTATTAAATTAAAAATATTTTATGTTTCGTATGTTTATGTTTATTAAAGACTTTTGTTTAAATATTTTATGTTTATGTTTTGCATCTAGTTACAAGCTTTTAAAAAAAATTATGCTATATTAATTGTACTTGTTTCATTGAAAGTCCATGTGAGTACAAATTTGGATGCAAGTGAATTCAAATTTGACTGCAATTTGTGATGGAAAATCCGAGGATTATATCAAGAAAGTATGATCGAACATGATTAAGATAAAGAAAGAGAAAAGCGGATGAAGGAACATCTACTGAACAACAACCCATGGAAAATATTGATGATAAAGGTGACATATAGGTACAAGAACAAACTGAACCTAGTAATATAATTTTTTTGGACTATGGTATGGAAAATTTGATGGAGATGGATGAAGATTCTCTTTTCAATAATATTTCATCTCAAGATATGTTATCTAAAAGTACTTTAAAATTACACTCTAATAAATATGGGATGAATTTTTTGAATATAAATCTCTAATTGGAAGAGCACAATTAATTGCAAAGTTATTTAGACAAAAAGAAATGACCCCTATTTTGGAGTTGTTAGGGGTTGATAATAGAAAAAGGTCATTAGATTTAAAACAAACAATTGTTGAAAACTTGTAAGAAGCATTGAAATGTATTGAAAAGAACAGTGGATCTAGTGATTTAAGTGTTGCACGTAGAGTGTTGATGACTGTAATTTCTAGTACAAAATTATCACAGAGAAGACAAGTTCAAGCAATTTCTGAATTACTAAATGTTTCTAGGAGAATTGTTCAAAGGTATATTGAAAAGATAAATTAAATAGATGGAAAAATTGAGAAAAATTGGGTAAATATTTGTAGGGTTCCTTGAAAAGATAGAATTTCAAAAGATGTAAAGAAATAGGTAGTTAAATATTGGACCACCCACTCTCGTGTTTCTTCCAATAGAAGGGATACTATACAAATTTAATAGGTGATGATGGTACAAAAATTTCTCATCCAAAAAATTTTATAGATACAACAAAAAGTGAACGTTTTGAAGCATTTAAACAAGAATTTTCAAATGTGAAGATTTGTCAAAGGATGTTTCAAACACTATGACCATCATTTGTATGTATGAATAAAGTACATGAAACTTGTTGTTGTTGAAATCATGTTGAATTTGATCTACACCTACAATCATATGGAAAATTTATGGCAACAATTGATCGAAATTTAGCCATCCCTAGAAGCACAACACAATTTGTGAAGTCTCTTGTATTTGAAAAATAAAAAATTTAGATGAATTCAATGTTTAGTGTATAAAAAATGTATGTAATGATTATGGAGATTTGAAGGATCTTTTACATGTTGACAATAATGAAATACAAGTTACTTGGAAGAGATTTGAATATGAGACATACTTAATGAAGTCAGGAGTTGAGGCCAAAAAAATTGTTCTTAAAGAGAGTGGATTGCCTTACATTGAATTCATGAGTAAATTTTGTAATATCATGTATCCACATATCCAACATTTTCATGGTGCAAGATGGCAAGCTAAGAAATTTCATGATTCAAAGAATTGCTTTCCTGCAGGTTGTATTCTCTCTATTGTAGATTTTTCTAAGAACTATACATTTAGTCCTCAAACTAAGATCCAAAGTCAATATTATCATTTAGAGAAAGTTGCAATCTTTGTGCAAATTTTCTAAAGGCATGCAAAGTTAGCAGTCAATGAAATAAAAAGTAGCAAAGATGATAGAATTATCATCAAAGGGGTTCAGTTTTATATTAGTGATGATACGAATCATGATAGAAGCTATGTAGTTAATTTTTATAAAAAAAAATTTGAAGACCTGAGACGACATGGCATAAATCAAGAACAACATTGGATATGGTCAATTGATCTGTTGGTAAGTACATTATTTAATTTTATTTTTTTTTAAATTATATTTACTTTTAACTTTGAGACTTAAATTGTTTAATTGCTTAAATATATATATAATTACTTTTTTGAAGATAACTTTGTTTGAGTGTTTAATTATTTGTAACTTCATAGGATAATTTAAGTTTACAAAATATTTTGTTTGGTTAAGTAGTCAACATGCTAGATGCAACACCAATTTTTTGTGGAATTTTTATGAGTGGAAATGGAAAAGGAGAGCACAATGGAGTAGGAGCATGTGTGAAGCATGCACTTCATCAACATGAACTTGCTGGAATGTAACTTTCACCATATATATATATATATATGTCCAATTTAGCTTGATATTTTTTTAAAATATTAGATATATATATTTAAAAACTAAATTAAATTCTTTTAAGTTCCTTGAAAATAATAGGTGACAAATTGTGCCAACTTGTGTACTTGTAGGTAATGCCATATGGAATGTAAACAAAAATTTTGAATGGTGCAAATGTCATTTTTCTGCTCGCAACTCAGCATACAACACACAATATTTTTAGGAAGTTACAAGTACATCTAGTCAAAATTTGTTAAAAAAATTGAATTTCAAAGTTCAAGTACATACATGATTTCAAATTGAATTTTTAATTTTGAATTTAAATAGATATTGATCCATCAAATCCATAAAATTTTCAAGCAATTCATGGTATTAGAAATCCACATCAAATCATGACAACGAGGAGTAGTAGGCCTTATGCAATTAATGTGAGAGAAAAATCATGTTTTTGTGTTGACTGGGTTGAGGACAATGCAAATATTGATCAATGTGAGAATATTAGAGATGGGTATGTTTCACAATGGGAAATGAAATAATTAATATCAATGCTTCCTTTTTCCGAAGATGACAATGTCGATGTCCATGATCGACTATATTTAGCTAATTATGAACGTGTATCTGATTTAGTTGTTATAGACCTATATGGAAATTGATTAATTTAGTTATTAAAATCAAGATATATACATACATACATATGTATATATATATATATATATATATATATATATATATATATATCTATGTTTAAGTAAGTTTAAAACATAAAATATAAATTTACAACTTAAATGTATAATTTACTTTATGTGTATATGTGGTGTGTGTACAAGAGATATTTTCACTATAGTTGTAGATCCTAAAAATGCAGAAGATGTAGATTACTATCTACTAAGATGTACACAACCATAAAGCAAATTGGTGGAATCGATGATAGATGGTGATGGATGAGAGTATCCCATTGGATCAGTCATTATTGAAGGCACATTTTATCAAGAAATAAAGATAGAAACAAATGGTATTATGTTTGTTGATTATAGGCCAAGAAAAAGGGTTTTACATTACAGTAAATTAGTTTTGGAAACAAAAGTAAATTTAGAAAATTTACCTAAAAGAGGACATGCCAAACAAAAATGGAGGTTTCCTATTGAAAATCGTGAAAATATTTTAGAGATAATTAAAGATAGAGAGGATCTAGATTTTATGTACGAGGAGCTTTAAGTTGTTTTTTGGATATATGTAAAATGTATGATTGGATCTATAGTATATATTTGTATTGATTGGACATGTGACATGATTTAGAATGGGTTTTTTTATAGAATGTGACATGTATGTTAGATCATATATATGGTTGATATAAAACCTAGTGACTTTAAAAATGTTTTCATGGTCTTTCTTGTTCACCTCAAGGTCCATTGGAATATATGAACATTGTAGTGAATCACAGTGATGGTGTGTGGGGTGCTTGAGATAGCTACATTTTGGAATCAATTTAACTTTTTTTACCATGTATAGCTTGAGACCATGTATGTAATGGTCAATCTTTCTAGTACAATTAAATATATATGGATTGTTCAATTTTTAATTTATATAGAATTGTCATCTAGGAAGATCTAGATACTTATATTAAATGTGCATAACTTTCAAGATTTAAATATATCAATTTACAATTGCATATATATAAATGTTCCATGAAATTCTTAAATTTTCAAGACTAGAAATTTGATTTTATTTACATTCAACTGGACACAAGTATAGCTCATCATCTAGTTCAAGAATTCTTTGCATGCACATTCAAATGAACATGTGTATTAGATTATATATAATTCTTAAGTTCATGTATAGCATGATATATGCAAAATTTAAATGTATTTAACCTATCTAGTGACTTTAAAAATGAGCATTTAAAGCTTTAAATAATTCAAGAACTATCATCTATTTCCAATTGCACTTTTATGTTCTACTTTAAAATATAGCATTAATCTCAAGCATATTTGCATTCAAAATTTTCTATTTCTTGACCTATTTATTAAAGAAAAAATCATTTGAACTATTTATTTAAATTAATTGTGTACATGTCCATCTTTTTAAATTTACAAATAGCAACCATTAGATAGTGGACAACATTTTGGTTTCACGATGTAAATAGATATGTACAACAAGCGCATTTGAAAAAACCATAATTTAAATTTAAATAAAGGTACTTGTTCCTTGCTAAATAAATAAAACCATAAACTAATAATGCATGATGCATTTATAGATGTAATGTAAGTTAAAATCAAACCATCATAATGCACATATATAACAAACCTATTCAAACCATAAAACATAAATGTATGAATGTGACATGTAAATAATAACAAGTATATATGTGTACCATAAAACATAAGTACAATACATGTGAATGTTCAATACATAAATCATAAAAAGCATCTCCAACATGTAATATTTCGATCTCAAACATGTAGTACTATAAAAAAGATCTCAAAGAGAGGTATATCAGGTATGAATAGAATCATTAGATCTCTGGCCCTATCTATCCACCAATTTCTTCCTAGACCCTCGATCCATGGCTTGATCTCTCCCTCGAACCACAACCCGATATCTCCCTCAATCCTTGGAACAATCGCTTTGCTGATCCAAGATATGTGGATCCATGTCTCGATCGAAGATCTCCTAATCTATGTCCTGAACCTCATCCCAAACCTTGCATGTGTTCAAGTACATACACATGTTTAAATTTAATTTCTAATATAATGTATGTATATATATATGTGCACATAAATATGTAAAATTATCTAAATTTACAATGTATTTGAGTTCAATATGTTAAAAATTACATCAAGTAATTAATTTTTTTATTAAATTTAAATGTACCTCATTTGCATACTGCATGGGTTTGCCATCATGATCCAAATTTCCAAAGTTTGACAAATCACCATACTGCTTAAAATTTTCAAGTACACAATTTCAATCAAGAGTTAAACAGCTAGAAAATTTTAAAATGCATTACATATTTTTTTAGAATACAATTTTATATGTATTTAAATTATAAATTGAAAGTACCTATCATGCCTGATCAATGGCTCTACCAATGTCACTAAGATCACGAGAATATAAAGACATCACAATGGGCTCTATAGCATGTATAGTATTAGTGGCAAAAGGAAGCTGACTATATGTCCCATGGACAAGATCAAGTGTCGCAGTAGCCTCAACGTGATCTATAACATCCTAGCAACCACCTAGACAAGCTAAAGGATCGATAGAAACATGATGTGCATGGGATCCTATAGGCTGATGTGGAATATCTTGAGCTACATTTGCCACCCCATGGCTTGTATGTGTACGAGGATATCGTTGTCTAATAAAGTCTGGTACCCTATCAAAATTGATCCCATGGTCCTCACTGATAACATGATATGCTGCTAGTAAATCCAAAATTGAGAGTCTACACATATTATGCAGAGTCGTGTGGGCCATATGCTTGACATCTGCAAGAGTTGGTAGATCAACACTAATAAAGGGATCATATGATGCAGATGCAGCCTCAATGGGAGGAAGGTTGATTTGCAAGTGTAATAAGTATCTACCAACTCAATTAGATGAAATATGATCACTCTGTGTCATAATAGAGGAATTGTTATTGAAAATATACCTCTAATTGGAGCCTATTGTTGCCTCCCTTGGTACTGCCAATTCTGAACATTTTTGTAAAACCAAAAGGTTTGGGCCAACTAATGCTCTCTTGTCCATAGGCAGTGGTAAATCTGAATGTCTAAACTATGGTTTGTTAGAAAAATGGCCTTTACCTTGGTCAACATGCTCGGGATAATATATGTAGTCCACCTCTATATGCAATTGAAATTTTGCTTATAACTTTTTGACAAAATACTATGGTAGCTCATCATTGTGAGGCCATCTATGATGTGCTGTCAACCATCTAGGGTATATGAAAGGTGCAACAAGAGGATCTTCACACCTCATAACCACATATCCTCTAATTTTATTTTTTCCTCTATAAAATGGGAACATGGATAACACATTTTTTCTTGAAACTAATTTGGAAACTTCTCTATGTTTCAATGTGCAACACTTCTGGCAAGAGAAAACTAAAACTGCTCAATGTTGATTTCATCATAAGGATTGTATGATCGAATTTTCTGAATCATTATATAAATCTCTTGTCTAATAGTGACTAATCTATCTCAATTAGCCAAATTGGGGGAGTTGTAAATTTTTTTCTCTAAACATTTTAGAGCATTGTCTAATCTAGCAATACTATCCTAAAATATATTTGATCTAGTTTGAGCACCTCACTTAGAACAAGGGGAATGATGAGATCCCTCATTATAGGGTATATGAATGGTGCAACAAGAGGATCTTCACAACTCGTAACCACGTATCCTCTAATTTTATTTTTTCCTCTATAAAATGGGAACATGGATAACACATTTTTGCCTAAAACTAATTTGGCAACTTCTCTATGTTTCTCTATGCAAGTAACACTCCTGGAAAGAGAAAACTAAAATTTCTCAATGTTGATTTCATCATAAGGATTGTATGATCGAATTGTCTCAATAATTATATAAATCTCTTGTCTAATAGTGACTAATCTATCTTGATTAGACAAATTGGGGGAGTTGTGAATTTTTTTCTCTAAACATTTTAGAGCATTGTCTAATCTAGCAATACTATCTTGAAATATATTTGATCTAGTTTGAGCATCTCACTTAGAACGAGGGGAATGATGAGATCCCTCATCGGCCATGATATATAAATAGATAGAGATCTGCATATCATTAAAACAAAATTACATGATGAATTAAACAAATTTAAATTGATTTTTTTTTGAAACTAAAAAAAAATATTTATTTAAATTAAACAAAAATTTCAAGTTTCAAAACTAGCAAAAAAATAAAACTTTAAATGTATCTAATGAGATCTAGTTCAAAATTTATATCTATCTCTATGTGAACCTATTAAATCATAGATGCATGTGTAATATGCAACCAAGAATAAATATGGAAAAAATATATTTATCCTTTCAACCACTCTATACTAAAATTATATCAAAATAAAAAAATACTCTTCATTACAATTGGTCACATATCTAGCCTTTCTTTGTAATCAATTATTTTAATCAAACACTAAATAAAAAGGTTAACATTTCCTTAATTTTTTGATAACTTAAAACATATTAAAGTAATAACTAAAATTATTTGAAATAAATTCCTTAGGAATAAAATATTTAAACATTGTACATTTTGTACACACAATATCTCCTTTGATATCATCTTTTTCTTTCATGAAAGATGAATTTAGGCCTAGGGAATGCTATGTTTGATTAGAAACCTTGCCCTTGTAAGCATGGAATGGTTTATTTCATCATATAATTTATTTTCTTCTTCAATGAACTCAACTCAATAGTTCACTTTTTGTAACTTAGATAACACAAGAAATTTGACAACTCCAAAGAGACTTTGAATACATTTGTGTATGTATATATACATTTACGTGTAAGTATGTATGTACATGTACATGTGGGAGTGTATGTGTGTATGCAGATATGTAATGTATGTATATATGTGCATATGTATGTATATATGTACATATGTATCTATATATGTGTATGTGTGTATGTACATGTATACACATGTACATGACATTATGTATATACATAAATATGTATGCATAAATATATATGTACATGCACATGCGTACATATACATACATACTCAAGTACATACATACACATGTATTCATACAAACATATATGTACATATATGTAGATACATGCATATGTATGTACATACATGTACATACACACATACATGTATGTATATATATATATGTATGTATGTATGTATGCATACATACATACATACACACATACAAATACATATATAATACATACATACATACACATACACATATGTATGTACACTGAAGTACATACACATACATGTACACACATGCTTTGAAATATGTATGTACATGTTAATATCATCTTTCCCCTTCTTATAATTTGTTTTTTTAATGGAGGCCTTGTGAAACCTTAAGAGGACCTATTGACCTCTTAATGAACTATTTTAACCTAGAAGGTGAAAATAGATAATGATGACAAGGAAGAAAACCATGGAACAAAGCCATACTAATGAGGGTTGTGCTTATACTTGAAACATAGATTTTAGGACCAGAAATGCTTGCTCTCTTCCTAAGTTTTTTACCTAGAAAGAGAGAGATGTAGATCCTAAAATGCTAGATGTTCATTCAAATAAGGACAAGTGTGATGTGATATGATGAAAAATAACTAAACTAAATGCAATTGACTAATTGAAATGATCTAAAATGAATGCAAAACTAAGATTTATGCTCTATTTGAAAACACAGTGTGATATGCATAAACTATGAAATATGAAGAAATTGAAAGAAATATGAAAAATAGAAAGTACAAGGTCAAATCTAAGTGCACCTGGATGATGAGTGAGCTGTTTGGAATGTCTAGAATATTGATGGAATTTTTTGATTTTTCATAGTGGGACTCATTCACCAAGGGTGGCAAATCAGTCCTTCTATGTTGAAAAAGTGTCAAGAACTGATTTCTGACACCTGGGAAGTGATTTCTGGTAAAATGTAGATTTCTAGATTTCAAGTGGGACTCATTCACCAAGGGTGGTAAATCAGTTCTCCCCAATATTTTTGAAAATTCAAAGCTCAACACTGCTTCTCCAGATTTGGAAATGACTGAATAATAGCTTGCCAAGATCAATTCTACAGAAAATGGGTTGAAAGTCACTCAAATTGCTTGAATGGGAAATGATTTCATTTGAAGAGCCTAGTTGACTTGAAATCCACTTTTCAACACGTTTAAACCTATCAAATATGCAAAACAAAGGCTGTAAAGACACATGAAAAAGGGGAAAATGTTGGGGGATTAGTGAATAGGGGTTTGCATTGGTCAAACTTGCTTTAGTAATTAAACCCAACTGAAATGAATGACATGCAAGAGAAATGATAAATGAATAACATGAAGTATTACAAACTTACCATATCCTTGAATATGCAAATCTGAAGTAATGTCAAAAGGCTACTCCAAAGTGTTTTAGAGTGCCTGAATTAAAGATACAAAATGCTTGATTACTTGAATGCTTGTATGTGGAGAGATCACTTGAATTAGGAGATATAAAATAAGGTGAAAAGTGCCTATTTATACAAATCTTATTCCTTAGTATCCATTCATACCTCATCATAGGCTGACATAAAGTGAATTTTTTAGTAAAATCCTAAAAGAAATTAGAAATATTTTGAATTTGGGGCCAAGGGGGACTTATTTTCCACCCTTGGCGAATGAGTTCCACTTGGGACCCAAAACCAAGTGTCAAGTAAAATTTCATATTTAATGTTTTTTGTTAGGATAAGACCACAAAATGCACTTAATATAAGAATATGAGGGCATAAAAAGACAAAATAAAGCATGAGAAGGGTGTAAATAGGGAAAATATGCCTAGAAAAGTGTGAAATCTAGTTACAAGACTTTACAACACTTCAAAATAGGACTTGTTGATATATGAAAAGCTGATTTTTAGTTGAATTTCATTAAATAGAGTCTAGAAGAATATAGAAATGTCTTACAACACTTTCATAAGACACAGTTCTTTGAGTTTTAGCACCAAAATAAGCATGTTCAAGCTACGATACACCATAAAATTAAAGCAACATAGCTCCAGCACTATAAAAAAGGCCTAAAAGACTATGAAAATGGGAAAGGTCCATTTTTCTATGGGACAATACTATGGATGAGGATGATCATGTTTTAGAAAAGGATGAGAATTGTTTATAGAAGAAAGGAATGTGAAGAAAGATTTTTTGGAAGCATTGGACATAATCAAATAACTTGAAGAATTCATAGGGTATGTGCAGGATCATGATGGGCCAAAAAGTGGCAATATGATGGGTATGTGGCTGACAACTATTTTCTTACCCAAAATTGATGAAATGAAAAGAGTTTTTAAAGGAGATTCTCAGCTTTCCGCCAATATAAATTATGCTTTACTTTGAATTTAATAAATAATTATTATTCATTTTCTATTCAAATAATTAATAAAGTCTTGATTGATAGGCTGATTAAAAAAATCTATAGATTTCAAACATTATCACATTTTTTGAATCCAAAATATGCGTCACATTCTATGCTTTTCATACTATAGGATTAATAAAAGAAAAAATTAATTTCATGAAGTTTTGACCAAGTTAAGGTGGTTAGACATACAAGTTTTTATATTTTTAAAAATTTGTAATAAAAATCATAATTAATTATTTACTTAAAAATAATTAAGAAAAATATGCATCACATTGGGGCATGAGTCCTCTAATTATATCTAAAAATATAAAAATATTATCATTTAATTGTGGTTGAGGTGGCGATAGACAATTTTACTTAAGTTTTTCCTTAAAATTTAAGTACCATTGCATTGAAATTTCAAATTTTCACCAAATAGATTTTTTTTAAAAAAACCTAGTAGTTTAGAAACTACATTCATTTTTCTATAGACTATGTGCTTACATATTTTTGAAATAGTATCGATAACTTATTCAAATTTTTATGTCAAGTTGCCTAACTCTAATATTTCTAAATTTTTTGCCACTGAAGGGCCTATTTTTTCCTTGATGATCCTGCACATACTCGGTAAAGTCTAATGAATAGAGATACAAGGAAAGAGACTTCAAAATTAGGGAGTTGGAGGTGAAGCTAAACACATATGGTCATGAGTCTAAACTAGACTTGCTTGTAGAACTTTCCACAATGAAGGTAGGAAATACAGAGATTGTAGTAAAGCAAAAGAATCCATTTCATAAGAACTCCAACTTATCACACTACAATGTAAATAGGGTATTAGTTATGGAAAATAACCCAAGAATTCTCCTGCTAAAAATAAGAGTGGGAGAAGGAAATGAAAAAGATGATTTTAGAAGATAATAGAGTGTTGGAGAACACATAAGCTAAATTGAAAAAGATAATAGCTAGAATTGAGGAGATAGCAGACAAGGCTTCAAAAATCATCAAATGAAAACCTATTTCTAGAGTTTATGCTTTGTTTTTATAGAAGAAATTATTGAGTTTCCATTTCAGACAACTAATCAGTAACTTGCCAATTTCCATGAGTAGGAAATTTGAATTTTTACATATTTTTGTTGATTCTACACCAGATATGTAAGATCATTTGTGTGAATTTTATTTGCATAACTATTTTGTTCTAAGTAATATATAATGTAACCTATTGATATTTGTGGGTGTTTTATAGATTAGGGAATTAGCTTCCTACTTCATAAATAAGACACAAAGGGGTGAAATTATGCATGATTATGTTGAGAGAGAGAAATAAATTACAAGTTCTCCAAGTAAAAAAAAAATCCAAGAACTTGAATGTGATAATAGAAGAATGGAAAAATCTTTTGAGGATCAAGGGTGTGGGTAGGAAAATTATTAACTTAAGAATAAATTATTATGATAGGATGCAAAGACTAACTATATGTCTTATCCATCATTCTTTTCATTTTGTAGAAGAAAGATGAGAAATTTGACCCCTGAATAGTAGAAAAAGGAACCCCACTCTCTATATAATTTCACAACCATTCTTGAAAGGACCCATAGGTACATGGACATTGCTAAAGAAAAAGGACTTGCATGGGTATCTCTTACCTACTCTCCACCTATGCTTCTGTAACTAGTGCCATATTGGACATGAGAAAAGAATGAAGAATGAGACAAAGCTGAAAATGTCAGATAGGAAAAAAATTTCATGGTATGGACATTTTTATTTGAATCAGCTAAAGGAAATGCATGTAATTATAGATCTCAAGGAGATGACCTTGCAGTATAACCACTAGCCTTAACTGATTTTCTTGAGGGAAAGAAAATGACTAGTTGGGGGGAATGATGAGGCCAACTATTAGTTATTTTTATGTTGTTTATTATATTCTTTTAAGACATTTCTAGATACTTATTTCATACATATTCCTAAACTTTACTATCTTTATGATAATTGTACAACTTGAACTTGGTTTTAGTATATGGAAATATGATTATTGTATGATAGTAATTGCATGGTTAAAATGTGTGCATCATGTGTATGAAATTTGCATTATATAAATATGATTAAATTATGGTTATTAGTATCATGTATATGTTTAGGTGAACTAAATATGTGCAACTAAGGAATCAAAGAAAGAAGATTGTAGCTTCTAACAAATAAGAAGCGTAGTTTGTGGCCAAAGGAGTTTCAAATAGTGATGCATGGGAAGTTCTAGAATAAGAAGAATGCATTGGTTACAAAATTGGAGGCATCTATTTATCAAGATGGTTTTGAGTCACCATGCCATTCAATAAAGACTATTAAAGAAGAGGAAACTTGCTATGATTAGGAACCTAGTGTGACTATTTCAATACTCCACATTTCTATTTTACTGTTGTAGTAAAGTTATAGCCCTTATCAACATCTTCTACCTTTTCAATTATGTTTTAGAATTTTTTAGACTCTATTTTATAGGAGAGTGGTGATCCTTTTTTTTTTGAGTCCTTGTTTCAATAAGACTCCCCTACATAGGTGTGACTATATGGTTTGGTGGTCAAGGAGGATAACATATATAACAAATTTAGTATATAGATGTGTGGAGATAGTTTTTGTGTTACATAACATTACTCTTTTTTTTAGTTATGTTTTTTTCTGAATAAGATATCCTTGAAGATTCTTATTAGATTGTGAAATCTTGAGTTATGCAATGAAGATGATTTTAATTACTATTGTGGTTAATTAATTTGAGGAGATAGAATTGAATTTATTTTTTGCAAATAGTCACTTCAACTAGGGCCACTTAAGGTAACTACTCCCCACTTGAATTTCTACATATTTATTTCTATTTTTACATTAGTTACATTTGTTATTGCATTTATCTTAATTAGATTATTCATGTGTTGAATGTGAATCAAATCATGAATAATATCTTGTTTTATATTTCATGCTTTATTTATCTCAATGCACTATCCTCCAAAGTGAGTCAAATTTAGTAGCATTTGTTAGTTACATAGTTTAGTTTTGACAGTGAGCTAGTCATAGTCTTTAGTTGTAAGTACTTGTAGCTATAGTTCTAGATTAATTATTTTTATTGTTAAGTAGTTTATGTTTTTCCCACATGTGTAAACACCTATACTAGGATGATATAGGTAGTGTAGAGTCTCTATATGCACATACAATGTGAGCATCATCATAAGCTTATGTTATACCTAATTGATAATTAAATGGATCCTTATAGAGGGTTTGGTGGATTCTTCAGTTATGTATCCCCTCTGAATTGTGTTAATATCACCAAGTTTACTGAATGTTAGTTGGGCCTTACAATTATGATGATCAATAAATGGTTAGTTTAATTCCTTTAAGTACAAAGATATAAAAAAAATCACTACACAAGTGTGTACCAAGAGAACTCCTAATGAGTGTGAGAAAAGGGTGGGAGATGGTCATTTTTTTTTAGAATAATTTATTGGTCATATCCATACTATATAAGATCACAATATGAAATATAGTTTCAAGAATTAATGAATGGAAATATATGAAAATAAATGAGAGGAATTTGTGAGAATAAATGTGAATATGACATGGATGAAAGCAATAATATAGGAAATTTTACAAGGAGTACAAATGAAGGTGGATGGAAAAAAGGGAAAGAATCAAACTTAACACAAAATTGTGCCAAATGTAGTTATATAACTATATTAGCACATTATTTCAAAATAGGCCTAAAACTAAATAGGAATTAGGATGGGTATGTAAACTTTGAACCATTTCAATTCAACAAATGTAAAGAAATGTATACTTTTATAATGGGTTTCTTAGAATAGTTAATTAAATGTACTAATAGGCACACCTTTAACTAATGTATCGGAGCTAGGTTAATAGATAAAATAATACATATTTATTTTATTAATTTAAAGGTAAAGTGATGGACATACCTAGCCCTTGGAAATATTACAAAGAATAAATTCGATGTAATATATAGATTCCAATTCCCTCAACACTAGAAATAGGTTTCCACTATCTATTAAATACCCTTGTATTTTTGTAACTTTTAATTTCTAAGCAGGTCTTCGTGAACTCAAAATCACCAAGAGCAATAACACCTCAAGATGATTTGAGGGATGCACATGTTGATCACCATCCAATGGTCCTTAGAGCTCAAGGAAGATTAAGATCTCTAAAAAAATTTAAAAATTTAATAGTTTCCTAATCTATATTGACCATATGATCCTAAAGATCATGAGAAGCATAAAAACTCTACAATAATAACCACTTAATACATAAAACATATGGTAATATATCATTTCTCAATTTAAATCACATGGTGTGTATGAGAAAATATTAGTCTAAATTCACACATAATATTATTGATTTCATATTTCATAAGGTCATAATATCAAATTATCATTACATAGGATATGATGACCATAAATATGAAGCTCAATTGTATAAGAATTATTGTATGAGGTAGGGAGAAAAGACACAAGAGAATAGTTCAAGGTTTCATACAAGTTGAGATATAATTCCAAATGAACTTTTTCAGGGTTTCAAAATCAACAATTTTAGAAATGCTTGAGTGAGCAACTTTGTCGATTAATATCTTTCACCTCATGATCCATTTTCATGAGAATTTTTTTGCACTAAATTTTTGGTTCAAACGGTAACATGCATTCCCAGTTTCACACCTCTTGTCTAAGCTTTGATGGGTTAACTAATCCTTTTATGATCACAAAAAGGATGAAAATGGTGTCCTAAAAAAATTAAAAAAATTAAATTCTAAGGACAACCCATTTCTTATTTTGGTCTAAAACCTCTAAAACTCCATTTTCATAAAGGAGGTCATTCAATACATTATTTTAATGTACTTCAATTTTGGAGAATGTTTGCTAACGGCCAGTTTACAAAAGAGGTATCTAATTCTTGATGGCTGAGAAAAAATTGAGGAAATGAGTTTTCTCTAAATAATTGATTATGGCCACGCACAAAAAATATTAGCCCCATGGGTCACCATTTCTGTGTAGTGATATTTATATGTTTAGGCCATAAACGTAATTAAAATTTAACTATTCTCTAATGTTTTCAAATGATGATATTTAAAATATTTGGAGTATTTTAAATATTGGGAAAATGGAAATAGGCATTTAGGGAAAGTATAAAGTGCATTTAAAATGTTTAAAAGGAAAACCAAGTTTAATTCTTTCTTTCTATTGGTTGAAGTCATGGTAGTATGGCAATAGGCTTCAGGATGTGCAGGAGGATCATGGAAAAAATAGGCCCTTAAGTGGCAAAAAATTCAGAAAAATCCAAGTTAGGTAACTTGACTTAAAATTTTGAATAAGTTATCTATATTATTTCAAAAATATGTAAGAATAGCATCTGTAGCAAATTGAACATAGTTTCTAAACTACTAGTTTTTTCTTAAAAAAAAAATCTATTTGGTGAAAATTTGAAATTTCAATGCAGTAGTACTTAAATTTGAGGGAAAAATAGCAGGTGTTTGTCTAACCACCTAACCACAATAAAATGATAATATTTTTTTATAATATTTTAGATATAAGTAGATGACTCATGTCCCTAGTGATGCATATTTGTTTTTAATTTTTTTCCAAGAAAATAATTAATTATGAATTTTTTATTACAAATTTTTAAAAATATAAAAAAATCGTATATCTAACCACCTTAACTTGGTCAAAAATTCATGAAATTCAATTTTTATTTTTTTAATCCTATAGTATGTGAAGCATAGAATGTGATGCATGTTTTGGATTCAAAACATGTGATACCATTTGAAAGCTATAGATCTTTTTCAATCAACCTATCAATTAGAACTTTAGTCATAATTTGAATAGAAAATGAATAATAATTACTTATTAAATTCAAAGTAAACCATAATTTATACTAGTGGAAAGCTGAGAATCTCTTTTAAAAACCCTTTTCATTTCATCAACTTTGCGTAAAAAAAAAAGTTATTGCCACTTTTTGGCCCATCATGATCCTGCACATACCCCTTCATAACAAACTCATTGCCATCGTTGGTTTGATTTTCATTCACCATTTGATATTGGTGATAAGCGATGGTAGTGCCTTTTCATCACCAATCATTGTTATGATTTTTTGTTCCCTTATCTCATTGGTGATGCCCGATGAGCAGTTGGAGGATTGTAAGAGAACATTATTGTTCAAGAAAACTTTGGGGCTTTATCAAATCGCACTTCTTGAATGAATGCATCCTTGTGTGAGCCATTATTCTCATGGCTTTGAAGACAAGATAAAATTGCAGGTTTCACTACTATAAACATTTGCTTAAATCCAACCAATGGCTCTCGGCTGAGCAACAAAATTGGTGAAGAATGCAAGACTCAAATGGTGGAGGCATCAAAATTAGGGCATCCTTTGTTCTTATTGTGTTTTGTCATTTTGTTTTCTCCTTTGCATTGTGGATTAGCAATGGGCGA
The DNA here is from genome assembly GCA_007258455.2 of Sequoia sempervirens. Lineage (NCBI taxonomy): Eukaryota > Viridiplantae > Streptophyta > Pinopsida > Cupressales > Cupressaceae > Sequoia > Sequoia sempervirens. The sequence continues at coordinate 175,717,656 of VDFB02058242.1, read as the reverse complement.
GGTGCTTCATTTCCATCACGAATGGAAATATTCACTCTCAAATGCATCCACGATCAACAATGAGGCAAAGTTGTATTGATATTCTTGGGCATCACTAATCTATTGTTTTCATTTTTCCTTTTATTTGCGATGTGCAAGAATAACTGAGAAATAATAGATGGAAGTACAGTGGGGCCCGTGATCAATATCACTCATTGATATTTGATGGTTATATTCAAAAGGTGAATTAAAAATAAGGTGCATAGGTAATAATTTTTATTTTCCGAAGTGAGATAAAACTAAAAGCCTTTATTGATATAAACAGGTGTATGTGCATAAAATTGGTCATGATTGATTAATCCTGGCATTTAATTAAATATTTATTATTTAATTAATTTTCTCTAAAGTCTTCTACATATAATTAATTTTAATTAATTTAATTATATTGTTCATTCATTTTATTCTTCTGTCATAATTAAATAAATTGACTTTTATTTAATTATTTCACATTCATATGCCCACTTGATTAATTAAATAAATACACTTTATTTATTTTAATTAATTATCACTTTTGAATTTAATTAAGTCTTTTTTATTTAATTAAATTTAAATATTTCTTTTCAAATCTTTTCAAATCTTTCTTCTAGTTAATTAAATATCACATTTAATTAATTTCATTTACTTGCCATTTCTTAAAAAGTTTAATTAAATATATTCCATATCTTTTCAAAATCATAATTAAATATTTTATTTAATTATGAAATCTTCCATTATTCTTCAAAATCGAGGGTAAATATTCTATTTTAAGAAAGATCCCTATGTCACTCATAAATAAATAATTGAATTTAAATAATTCATTATTTATCTTCTTCAAAATATTTCCATAATCTCACAAAAAGATGATTTTTTACAATGATCTTATCTTACCTATTTTACAAAAAAGAAAACAAATCTTGCTTTCTACTTTCTTCTATTTTTCTTCACTCTCATCCATCTTCAACCATTCAATTTGCCAAGAATTTTCATGATCATTGATCATATCAACCAATCAGAAGCTTTTGAAAAACTTTATAAGTAGCACTACCAATCCAAGCAATTTTTACACATATAGAATACACAAGCACACAACAGAGGAATTAGAGATTAATTTCATTCTAGCATTGTCATTTTAGTTTACTCATAGCATTATCATAATCTTTCATTTTAGCAATCATGTTTAGCATTAGCAATTACATGCATTTCATATTCAATCTCGTTCTCTAGGAGACTATTTTTTGAGCCTAGCCTACAATCTGAGAGCCAACTAGAACCAACAAAACACTGGAGATAGAGGACGATAGGATGACATCGATGACAGGATACTAAGTTTGCAACTTTATTTTATTAATATTCTATTTTTGATATAATGTCTTATTGGTGCATTTGATTCATTTGTTTTTACATATTTATAACACTCACAAAATTGACTACACCTTTTTGGCACCCACCATGGGGCCTTGCCCCATTTTTAACATTTATTTGTAGGTTTTTTGATAGGATTTTACATTCTGGAGTTTTGATTTTTGGAAAAAATTTCCGTTTTAGTGCATACGATGATTTCTAAAGCACATATACATCTTTTTAAAGCACATATGTGGTTTATTTTAGTACTTTTGTAGGTACTTTGGCGCATCCAGGAACTGTTTCAACACATTTACAGGACAAAATGATGCATATATCGACTTACTTTCTTAAATATTTTTGAAAAAAAAAAATAGTTGAATTTTGTTTTAGCACATTTAGGATTTTTTGTAGGGCATTTGGCACTTTTTGTAGTGCATTGATGATATGTTTTGGTGCATTAACTTGTTTTTTTTGTGCATACAAGGGATCTTTTGGTGCATACAGGTTGTAACTAAATAGGTTTATGAGTCTGACGCCTTCCATAGACAGAACCTTTTATGGCTTAAAAAAGAACCAATCTAGGATAGTCACATCTAGTTTTAAAAAGCAGCAACCCTAGGATAGACATGGATTTAAAATGAAACAATCTAAGATAGTCACCACACATTGATTTTGTAGTTAAAATGAATCCCATGATTTTTGTGAAGCAACATCTTCACATAGTTTAGATCATTGTGATTTGGGTTTTAAAAAGAACATTGTCTACTATGCTTGTGGCAATAGGTCTATGCTCTTCCCTTAACTAGGTGACTAGATTACTAGATTTTTCTTTTACATTCATGAAATTTTACTGCTTTATTACATCCTGTAGAGAGCCTGCTCTTGTGGGAAAAAGTATTCACCCAAGAGGAATGAGACAAGTGGGTTCAAGTCAAAGCCAGGCTATTCTGCCCCACTATAAAATTTAAAGCAAATTAGGGGAAACCCTCTTTTGCCGATAGTGTGCAAGATAACCACCCCAAAAGCCTTTGTTCTAAAGGTTGGGAGGTCTCCTAAGGGAGTTTATTATTGCCGCATCGAACGTAAACCCTTACTATGAACCTAGTGTAGTATCTAGTTGAAGTCAGTTTATGAACATCCTAATAATCATAGTGCAAGGGGAGGGAAGAATCTGTCCCCAAGATACTCACCATATAACCACCAAGGACCATTTGCTCAGGGGATCCAGTATCCACTTTTATCACTCTTAGTACGCACCTAGAAAAGACAAAAACATGGGCACCCCTTCGGGGGTGAGACGGCTATGTGAGTCGATGTAGTTCTAAGATGTGGGTTGTTGATTATTATGATAGCCTACTTGAGTACTAAGAGTGAGCCTGTTTGAATTTTTTTATCATGTGCAAAAACCTGTGAAAAACTTTTTGAAAAATAGTTTTTTGAGCATACACTTGATGTTTATTATAGGATTCAAAAATATATTTTCAAAGTGTTTTGTGTTTTCAATCACACTAATTCAAATAAAAGATCATCCAAAATGAACATGTCAAATTTTAGAAATTGCTCACAAACTGTTTAGAAAATTACCTTGGAAAAATAGTTTTAACACATCTAGGCTATATTCTAGTGCATATAAGGTTTTTTCTAGCACATTCACTATTTATTCTAGCGCTTTTAGGGTTTGTTCTAGTGTATTGAGTACTTTAGCACATTTGTTGGCTATTTTGAGAAATAAACTTTGGGTAACTAACATAATATTTTTTTGCAACACATATAGGATACAAAGTAGCACATCTGGGACATATTGAAGTGCATTTGACCATTTCTATGGTGCATATCCTTGTTTATGAAGTGCATATGGGCAACAGAAAAGTGCATCTGTCATTTTTCACAAATCATTATTTTTGATAGATCTAAGTTTATAGCATTCCCGGTCTAGTAGCATATCAACATTTTCTCTCATGCTTAGGGAGTGGAAATCTACCAAGTTTGTCAAGAAGTCAATTTCCAATAGGATTAGGAAACCCAAGAAACCTCTAGGATACAAAAAAACCTTACAAGGAAGGAAATTTTCATACAAGAGTCAAAATGTCTTGCTTCATTATCACAGATTTCTCCATAGATACCAAGATTTTGTCAGGGGCTTTATTGATGAATACACTATAGACCCTCTAGATTAATGAGCCTATTTTCAAAGAAGGGATCTCTCACAATGAAACAATCATAATCAACCTCTTCATTTCAACTACATACCACAACCTTCTATCAAATATTCGACACATCCTAGTCAAATATGTCAGTAAGCTGAAATAGGCTATACAAATCATTCTTCAAAAACAAAGATCAAATCTTACAAGTGCATCTTTCATCACAAACTTCTAAATTCTCAATTCAACTTCTCCCAATAGGATTCTAAGATCCTTTATCATTGGAGGCCACAACCACGAATTAAGAACATAGTTTTGATCATATCATAAGATTTTCATCTTATCAGATTAAAAAATCATCATTGATTGCACTCATCAAACTATGATCTAAGTTTAGAAATCATATTCCTATTTTTACACAATCACAATACAACAAACTGAAGGAAGATATTCAAAAATAAGATCATACATCAACAACTCAAGAAGAAGGTGAAAGTAGTGATCCCCTTTATAACATAAGTCAAAATTCCCTTTTTGAAGACAACATGACTGAAGGAGCAAAGTAATCATTTAATTCTAACAAAGATATAAGAAAAAACTTTAAGGATAGTGAGGATCAACAAGAAGAAGAACGAAACCTTAAAGAAGCTGAACAAGATCCTAAATTTCTTAGGGTGGTAGAAAAGCTTGTAGCAGGCAACAAACAAAAATATTTCCTACTTTTGGCCAAAAAAGGAGCTAAATTACCTCACGATTTTGATATTGCAAACATAAAGAGTAATCTTGATGAAACACCCTTACCTAGTCTTAGTGTCATGACTCAACATGTTAAGACATTAGAAGGGAAAATTAAAGATCTAGAAGGAGGAGCCACAACAAAGACATACGCTCTTGATAATATTTGTCCATATCCTTTTGATCGATGCCTCAACATGATTCCATTTCCTAAGCATTGTGAAATTCCAAAATTTGATCGTTATAACAAAAAATCAGATCCAATTGACCATATTAGAGACTTTCAAAACATGACTTTAGAATTCATTCATGAGGACACATACTTAATGTGTTTGTTCCCATGAAGTCTTAGAGGCCAATCTATGGAATGGTTATCAAAAATCACAATGCCTATCAAAACATTTGAGGAATTGACTAATGATTTCATCTCACAATATTCCTATAACATACAACACCAAATCACGATGATTGATTTATGCAAGGCTAAGAAAAAACCTAGTGAACCATTCATCACATTTCTTCAGAGATGGAGAAGATTGTTCGCTAGATATCCACACCATGTTCCTTAAAAGGAAAAGATCACTACATTCATAAATAGCTTGGATCAAGAGATGAGTTATCATCTAAATCTTCATTGTCCTCCCTTTTTTTATAAAATGATTGAAAATACAATCACAATTGAAAATGCATTAGTTTAGAGAGGAATAATCAAACTTGATAGAGACAATCCTAGCTCATCAAATCACCATAATGACAAATAAAAGTTTTGGACTCGCAATAAGAATGTGGTGAATAATGGTGTTGTAGATGCATATCATGTCTCTGCTAAGCCAATTTTTCTTAGTGTTCCTCGTAACAAAAACTACAACAATGTCAAATCGGTTACAAATCAAGGAAACAAATCTCCTCTTCCGAGGAATAACCAAAATACAACTTTTGTTCCAAATCAGAATAATACCAACAATCAAGGGTATCATGGAAACAAAAATAGCAATTCTTTAGGAAATACATCAAACGTGAATCCACAACAATCTTCATTCTTCTCCAATAGAAGAAATTTTACTCCACTAGGGCAATCTCTGGAATCCGCGCTTAAAGACTTGATGGCAAAGAACGTTATTACCCTACCGCCTCAATGTAACTTTGAACCTAGTGTGAAACCACCATCATGGAACAATGTGTACTATTGTGAATATCATAGATGTAAAGGCCACCATATGAATAATTTCCAAGCCTTGAAGAATGCTATTCAAGATTTAATTGACAAAGACATTGTCAAAATAGAAGGAAACCAACAATCAAACGAAGACCACCAAGCATTTTGAAATCCTTTTCCCGACTATCAAAAGGGTGATTCTTCCAGAAAGAATGTGAATCATATCAATGAGCATATAATAAATCATATCTACACTAATGATGAACAGGTTAATGTTATAAAAGTCAAAGAGAAAGTAGAGTATTGAGAAGTTAATGTAACAACAAGAGCACAAGATAAAGTTGTCCTAAAAGGGGTTCCTTCAAAATCCCTTGTGCCACCTCCTCAACATCGATATGATTTAATCAATAAAATTGGAAAAACTTCCGCTCAGATCTCTATTTTGGAACTTATGAAGATTTCCCTAGTGCATAAGGAAATTCTAGACAAAGCCCTCATTGAAACAACTATATCCAACGATCTGAATGTAGACCAATTCCAAGCCATGGTGGGAAATTTTTCCTCACCCACATGCCTTTCATTCTCCAAAAAAGATGGTGTTTCCCTAACACATCCCCATAATTCATCATTATACTTAGAAGTCATGGTACACAAGTTTTGTGTCAAACATGTACTAATAGATGGAGGTGTTGGTTTGAATATATGTACCATGAAATTAATTCGTGCTTTAGGATTTTCTGAGGATTCCATTAATCCCAGAAGAAAGATTACCATTAAAGCCTATGATGATGAAGAAAGAGCATCCAAGGGTTTAATCATGCTACCAATTAGAGTGGGACATGTTATCAAAAATATTTTCTCTCAAGTATTAGATGGTGATCTCACATACAACATCTTGTTGGGTCATCCTTGGATCCA
>VDFB02058242.1:175616275-175711241 GCA_007258455.2 Sequoia sempervirens | reverse complement strand
CAACCACGGCCTTCTCAGTCCCCTTTAGTATGTGATAGCACTAACAGGTGGACGAGGCTTCACAATTATCTTATTAGTGTTTAATCCCCACCCGTGGTTTATTACTTAAGTTATCACTGATTAATCTAACTCTATGTGGGTTACCCTGACAACCCCTTTGTGCGCCGGCCCCCACTAGAGCCACTCTCTCTAGACACTCTAGCACAAGAATAACCAACTCAACAGGATTGTATCAACAAGGAAAAATTGAACCAACATTAGATCAACTGCGAGGCATAACCGTCTCACCCAAAATCATACGTTTAACATTCACAAACGATACAATCCACGTGTACATTAGCATCATCACTTAAAACCAAAACCTAAGTACAACCATCAAATTTCAAGCTCAAAATAAGCCACAGTATTCCCACCTCTGGAAGTTCTAATTACAACCTAGGTTCCTAAAACCGGACAAGTTAACTCTAGGGTTTTCCTGTGAGACATAACCCAATCAAAAGAAAATCACAATAGAATCGATGAAGATCCAAGAATAAGCAAACAATGCCACACAATTAATTTCAAACATAATAAATTTTGTCCAGCAAACAAATCAATTACTTGAGAACTAACACATAATTCATCTCTAATTTTCTCGATTACATTATCACATCGTAATATATAAAAAAAAACAATATATAATTATCTATTCCCTCAACATATAAAGTCCATTTATATCTAAACAATTAAAACAAATATAACAAATTTATACATATAAATCTATCATGAAAATTATCACACGCATATATTTTAGATTATTCAAAATATATTAAAAATAAAACATTTTTTTTTTTTATAAAAGATCATTTTATCAAAATAAATATTATCAAATTTATTAAATATCAAAAAGAAAATTATTACATATATAATCAAATATAAAAACAAAACTCATTAAATAAATTTAACTAATTTATATATACATTTATATTTATATATATATATATATTAAATAATATATATAATTAATATATATATTAAATAATATATAACATATATATATTAATATATATATAAATATAAATAAAACAAATCGCACGAATTTTTAAAAATGAATTAAATAAAGCATAAAAAATGAATTTAAAAATCTGGGGCGGAACCTCCACTGATTGGAGGTACTATCAATACCCTCCACAGTAGGGAGGTCGTGATCTATAGGCTAGCGCCGATGGCCACCAGAACAGTAGCCGATGATTAGTACAATACGCCACCTGCCAGTGTGGGTTAGTGCGACTGGCCGACCACTTACCACATTAACAAAAATAAAACATTTATATGTTTTTATTTTATTTTATTTTATTTTGTACAATTTCGTCTTCAAACAAAAATGAAAATAAATAATGGGTCACAAAAAAAAAAAAAAATTATTTTGATTAAATATTTCATTCAGAATAAATTTTGAAATCCAAGCTAAGTATATATTTATATATACAATTTTAAAAGCCAGAAGGATATATATATATATATATATATATATCAAGACATTCAAAAAAATAAATTTATATAAATAAATTATTTTCTCAACAGACCTAAAATAATCTGTACATAAATAATCTATGCATAAGAACAACTAATAAATAAATAAAACAATAATTTTCACTTTAAAACAATTGTTTTCCATTATTATATTTTATGAGGGCTTTCAGAAGATTTTTCAATAAACTCTAAAACAGATCTGACTTTAACATTTGTCCTTCAATTAAAGATGAATTTTATTTCAAAACAAAAGATTTCACTACGAAACTATAAAATTTCACAGGGGTTTACTAATGTTTTCAACAGAAAATACAGGGGTTTCATACGAACAACTTTTCAAAACACAAAACTTCATTCAATCAATTTTCAAAAACCTAGCAACTAGATTTATTACAAAACAATGAAATATTAATAATTTAAAAGGAGAATACATGTAGTCCTTTGCCTGACGAATAATCCTTTCTGTAATCTCCTCTCGAATTCCTCCTGCAATTCCTTCTCGATCGCCTCCTGTAACTCTCTTTTCGAAACTCTCTATCTTCCAATCAATTGTTTTCCCTCAAGTTTTCTTTTAACAAAAATTCTTTTCTTTTCTTTTCCAGATCCAAAACAACAGAGCAAAACTTTTGTGTCCACAATCACTCCCTTCCCAAAATAATAAAAGAATCAATAAAATCAATAAAGCTTCTCTGCTTTCTTTTCTCAAAATTCCCCCTTCTAATTGGTCCTTTTTCATCTTTTAAAAGCACAATTTATCTACAGTTTTTAATTAAAATAATTTATTTAATCAAAATATTATCTCCACATGATTTGCTAATTTAATATTAATAAAAAGATATTATTTAATTATCTTCAACAATATTTATTTAATTTAATTATTATCAACAATATTAATTTAGAATAATTATTTACTCTTTCAATAAATTATATCACTTTTTAATTTACTATATATTTAAATTTAACATTCAACTAACACAAAATTAAATCAAAACAACTAGACAACTTTAATCAATTATCATATAAAATAAGGTTAATTAAATAAACATGACCCATAAATCAAATGAATACCTCAACAATCAAACTACACAATCAATGAGAATGAAAACTTCAGTCATAACACGACTCACAACAGACGATGGACTTGGGACGGGGACGCTTCCAAACCTACTCCCTTTTTCAACATTTTTACCCGTTGGGTTAATTTATTGCTCGCCCTGTCCTGCTGAAGCAGGTGGAATCGAGACTTAATCCTGCAATCCTGCATCCAAATAAACGTCAAGTAGCACATGTATATATATAATCAAACATTCTATCATGAGAAGGAATTGCAGTGTAGCAGGGCACTCGTGAACGAGTGATGCTACACTGTCCTCTCACCTAATCTATTCTAACAATTACAATATCAATAACAAACTAACATTTCTAACCAATTGATCATAAGATAACATGCTAATTAACTACTGCATCATAACTAATTACTAAACTATTGCATTATAAAATAGTACTGAATTCAAATCACATGATCACCATAGGATTATCACATCGACATATAAAACATTCAAGAGAAAGCATTGCATAATAAAATAATCCAAACCCTACATACAGAGTATCATAATCATAATAATAATAATATCAATTGTAGTAATCAACTAAGCTACGCAACCACACACACCAAATCGATGAATCAATCACCATCACAATTCAGTATCACACCAACATATAAAAGAAAACAATAGTAGTAAATAGTATCAGAAACATGGGGGTATTAAGGAAATCTCATGTCTAATAGAAACTAATCTATCTCGATTAGCTAAATTGGGGGAGTTGTGAATTGTTTTGCTCTAAACATTTTAGAGCATTGTCTAATCTAGCAATACTATCCTGAAATATATTTGATCTAGTTTAACCATCTCGCTCAGAATGAGGGGAATGATGAGATCCCTCATCGGCCATGATATATAAATAGATAGAGATCTGCATATCATTAAAACAAAATTACATGATGAATTAAACAAATTTAAATTGATTTTTTTTTGAAACTAAAAAAAAATATTTATTTAAATTAAACAAAAATTTCAAGTTTCAAAACTAGCAAAAAAATAAAACTTTAAATGTATCTAATGAGATCTAGTTCAAAATTTATATCTATCTCTATGTGAACCTATTAAATCATAGATGCATGTGTAATATGCAACCAAGAATAAATATGGAAAAAATATATTTATCCTTTCAACCACTCTATACTAAAATTATATCAAAATAAAAAAATACTCTTCATTACAATTGGTCACATATCTAGCCTTTCTTTGTAATCAATTATTTTAATCAAACACTAAATAAAAAGGTTAACATTTCCTTAATTTTTTGATAACTTAAAACATATTAAAGTAATAACTAAAATTATTTGAAATAAATTCCTTAGGAATAAAATATTTAAACATTGTACATTTTGTACACACAATATCTCCTTTGATATCATCTTTTTCTTTCATGAAAGATGAATTTAGGCCTAGGGAATGCTATGTTTGATTAGAAACCTTGCCCTTGTAAGCATGGAATGGTTTATTTCATCATATAATTTATTTTCTTCTTCAATGAACTCAACTCAATAGTTCACTTTTTGTAACTTAGATAACACAAGAAATTTGACAACTCCAAAGAGACTTTGAATACATTTGTGTATGTATATATACATTTACGTGTAAGTATGTATGTACATGTACATGTGGGAGTGTATGTGTGTATGCAGATATGTAATGTATGTATATATGTGCATATGTATGTATATATGTACATATGTATCTATATATGTGTATGTGTGTATGTACATGTATACACATGTACATGACATTATGTATATACATAAATATGTATGCATAAATATATATGTACATGCACATGCGTACATATACATACATACTCAAGTACATACATACACATGTATTCATACAAACATATATGTACATATATGTAGATACATGCATATGTATGTACATACATGTACATACACACATACATGTATGTATATATATATATGTATGTATGTATGTATGCATACATACATACATACACACATACAAATACATATATAATACATACATACATACACATACACATATGTATGTACACTGAAGTACATACACATACATGTACACACATGCTTTGAAATATGTATGTACATGTTAATATCATCTTTCCCCTTCTTATAATTTGTTTTTTTAATGGAGGCCTTGTGAAACCTTAAGAGGACCTATTGACCTCTTAATGAACTATTTTAACCTAGAAGGTGAAAATAGATAATGATGACAAGGAAGAAAACCATGGAACAAAGCCATACTAATGAGGGTTGTGCTTATACTTGAAACATAGATTTTAGGACCAGAAATGCTTGCTCTCTTCCTAAGTTTTTTACCTAGAAAGAGAGAGATGTAGATCCTAAAATGCTAGATGTTCATTCAAATAAGGACAAGTGTGATGTGATATGATGAAAAATAACTAAACTAAATGCAATTGACTAATTGAAATGATCTAAAATGAATGCAAAACTAAGATTTATGCTCTATTTGAAAACACAGTGTGATATGCATAAACTATGAAATATGAAGAAATTGAAAGAAATATGAAAAATAGAAAGTACAAGGTCAAATCTAAGTGCACCTGGATGATGAGTGAGCTGTTTGGAATGTCTAGAATATTGATGGAATTTTTTGATTTTTCATAGTGGGACTCATTCACCAAGGGTGGCAAATCAGTCCTTCTATGTTGAAAAAGTGTCAAGAACTGATTTCTGACACCTGGGAAGTGATTTCTGGTAAAATGTAGATTTCTAGATTTCAAGTGGGACTCATTCACCAAGGGTGGTAAATCAGTTCTCCCCAATATTTTTGAAAATTCAAAGCTCAACACTGCTTCTCCAGATTTGGAAATGACTGAATAATAGCTTGCCAAGATCAATTCTACAGAAAATGGGTTGAAAGTCACTCAAATTGCTTGAATGGGAAATGATTTCATTTGAAGAGCCTAGTTGACTTGAAATCCACTTTTCAACACGTTTAAACCTATCAAATATGCAAAACAAAGGCTGTAAAGACACATGAAAAAGGGGAAAATGTTGGGGGATTAGTGAATAGGGGTTTGCATTGGTCAAACTTGCTTTAGTAATTAAACCCAACTGAAATGAATGACATGCAAGAGAAATGATAAATGAATAACATGAAGTATTACAAACTTACCATATCCTTGAATATGCAAATCTGAAGTAATGTCAAAAGGCTACTCCAAAGTGTTTTAGAGTGCCTGAATTAAAGATACAAAATGCTTGATTACTTGAATGCTTGTATGTGGAGAGATCACTTGAATTAGGAGATATAAAATAAGGTGAAAAGTGCCTATTTATACAAATCTTATTCCTTAGTATCCATTCATACCTCATCATAGGCTGACATAAAGTGAATTTTTTAGTAAAATCCTAAAAGAAATTAGAAATATTTTGAATTTGGGGCCAAGGGGGACTTATTTTCCACCCTTGGCGAATGAGTTCCACTTGGGACCCAAAACCAAGTGTCAAGTAAAATTTCATATTTAATGTTTTTTGTTAGGATAAGACCACAAAATGCACTTAATATAAGAATATGAGGGCATAAAAAGACAAAATAAAGCATGAGAAGGGTGTAAATAGGGAAAATATGCCTAGAAAAGTGTGAAATCTAGTTACAAGACTTTACAACACTTCAAAATAGGACTTGTTGATATATGAAAAGCTGATTTTTAGTTGAATTTCATTAAATAGAGTCTAGAAGAATATAGAAATGTCTTACAACACTTTCATAAGACACAGTTCTTTGAGTTTTAGCACCAAAATAAGCATGTTCAAGCTACGATACACCATAAAATTAAAGCAACATAGCTCCAGCACTATAAAAAAGGCCTAAAAGACTATGAAAATGGGAAAGGTCCATTTTTCTATGGGACAATACTATGGATGAGGATGATCATGTTTTAGAAAAGGATGAGAATTGTTTATAGAAGAAAGGAATGTGAAGAAAGATTTTTTGGAAGCATTGGACATAATCAAATAACTTGAAGAATTCATAGGGTATGTGCAGGATCATGATGGGCCAAAAAGTGGCAATATGATGGGTATGTGGCTGACAACTATTTTCTTACCCAAAATTGATGAAATGAAAAGAGTTTTTAAAGGAGATTCTCAGCTTTCCGCCAATATAAATTATGCTTTACTTTGAATTTAATAAATAATTATTATTCATTTTCTATTCAAATAATTAATAAAGTCTTGATTGATAGGCTGATTAAAAAAATCTATAGATTTCAAACATTATCACATTTTTTGAATCCAAAATATGCGTCACATTCTATGCTTTTCATACTATAGGATTAATAAAAGAAAAAATTAATTTCATGAAGTTTTGACCAAGTTAAGGTGGTTAGACATACAAGTTTTTATATTTTTAAAAGTTGTAATAAAAATCATAATTAATTATTTACTTGGAAAATAATTACAAAAAATATGCATCACATTGGGGCATGAGTCCTCTAATTATATCTAAAATATTATAAAAAAATATTATCATTTATTGTGGTTAGGGTGGTCAGATAGACAACTACTTATAAGTTTTTCCTTAAAATTTAAGTACCATTGCATTGAAATTTCAAATTTTCACCAAATAGATTTTTTTTAAAAAAACCTAGTAGTTTAGAAACTACATTCATTTTTCTATAGACTATGTGCTTACATATTTTTGAAATAGTATCGATAACTTATTCAAATTTTTATGTCAAGTTGCCTAACTCTAATATTTCTAAATTTTTTGCCACTGAAGGGCCTATTTTTTCCTTGATGATCCTGCACATACTCGGTAAAGTCTAATGAATAGAGATACAAGGAAAGAGACTTCAAAATTAGGGAGTTGGAGGTGAAGCTAAACACATATGGTCATGAGTCTAAACTAGACTTGCTTGTAGAACTTTCCACAATGAAGGTAGGAAATACAGAGATTGTAGTAAAGCAAAAGAATCCATTTCATAAGAACTCCAACTTATCACACTACAATGTAAATAGGGTATTAGTTATGGAAAATAACCCAAGAATTCTCCTGCTAAAAATAAGAGTGGGAGAAGGAAATGAAAAAGATGATTTTAGAAGATAATAGAGTGTTGGAGAACACATAAGCTAAATTGAAAAAGATAATAGCTAGAATTGAGGAGATAGCAGACAAGGCTTCAAAAATCATCAAATGAAAACCTATTTCTAGAGTTTATGCTTTGTTTTTATAGAAGAAATTATTGAGTTTCCATTTCAGACAACTAATCAGTAACTTGCCAATTTCCATGAGTAGGAAATTTGAATTTTTACATATTTTTGTTGATTCTACACCAGATATGTAAGATCATTTGTGTGAATTTTATTTGCATAACTATTTTGTTCTAAGTAATATATAATGTAACCTATTGATATTTGTGGGTGTTTTATAGATTAGGGAATTAGCTTCCTACTTCATAAATAAGACACAAAGGGGTGAAATTATGCATGATTATGTTGAGAGAGAGAAATAAATTACAAGTTCTCCAAGTAAAAAAAAAATCCAAGAACTTGAATGTGATAATAGAAGAATGGAAAAATCTTTTGAGGATCAAGGGTGTGGGTAGGAAAATTATTAACTTAAGAATAAATTATTATGATAGGATGCAAAGACTAACTATATGTCTTATCCATCATTCTTTTCATTTTGTAGAAGAAAGATGAGAAATTTGACCCCTGAATAGTAGAAAAAGGAACCCCACTCTCTATATAATTTCACAACCATTCTTGAAAGGACCCATAGGTACATGGACATTGCTAAAGAAAAAGGACTTGCATGGGTATCTCTTACCTACTCTCCACCTATGCTTCTGTAACTAGTGCCATATTGGACATGAGAAAAGAATGAAGAATGAGACAAAGCTGAAAATGTCAGATAGGAAAAAAATTTCATGGTATGGACATTTTTATTTGAATCAGCTAAAGGAAATGCATGTAATTATAGATCTCAAGGAGATGACCTTGCAGTATAACCACTAGCCTTAACTGATTTTCTTGAGGGAAAGAAAATGACTAGTTGGGGGGAATGATGAGGCCAACTATTAGTTATTTTTATGTTGTTTATTATATTCTTTTAAGACATTTCTAGATACTTATTTCATACATATTCCTAAACTTTACTATCTTTATGATAATTGTACAACTTGAACTTGGTTTTAGTATATGGAAATATGATTATTGTATGATAGTAATTGCATGGTTAAAATGTGTGCATCATGTGTATGAAATTTGCATTATATAAATATGATTAAATTATGGTTATTAGTATCATGTATATGTTTAGGTGAACTAAATATGTGCAACTAAGGAATCAAAGAAAGAAGATTGTAGCTTCTAACAAATAAGAAGCGTAGTTTGTGGCCAAAGGAGTTTCAAATAGTGATGCATGGGAAGTTCTAGAATAAGAAGAATGCATTGGTTACAAAATTGGAGGCATCTATTTATCAAGATGGTTTTGAGTCACCATGCCATTCAATAAAGACTATTAAAGAAGAGGAAACTTGCTATGATTAGGAACCTAGTGTGACTATTTCAATACTCCACATTTCTATTTTACTGTTGTAGTAAAGTTATAGCCCTTATCAACATCTTCTACCTTTTCAATTATGTTTTAGAATTTTTTAGACTCTATTTTATAGGAGAGTGGTGATCCTTTTTTTTTTTTTGAGTCCTTGTTTCAATAAGACTCCCCTACATAGGTGTGACTATATGGTTTGGTGGTCAAGGAGGATAACATATATAACAAATTTAGTATATAGATGTGTGGAGATAGTTTTTGTGTTACATAACATTACTCTTTTTTTTAGTTATGTTTTTTTCTGAATAAGATATCCTTGAAGATTCTTATTAGATTGTGAAATCTTGAGTTATGCAATGAAGATGATTTTAATTACTATTGTGGTTAATTAATTTGAGGAGATAGAATTGAATTTATTTTTTGCAAATAGTCACTTCAACTAGGGCCACTTAAGGTAACTACTCCCCACTTGAATTTCTACATATTTATTTCTATTTTTACATTAGTTACATTTGTTATTGCATTTATCTTAATTAGATTATTCATGTGTTGAATGTGAATCAAATCATGAATAATATCTTGTTTTATATTTCATGCTTTATTTATCTCAATGCACTATCCTCCAAAGTGAGTCAAATTTAGTAGCATTTGTTAGTTACATAGTTTAGTTTTGACAGTGAGCTAGTCATAGTCTTTAGTTGTAAGTACTTGTAGCTATAGTTCTAGATTAATTATTTTTATTGTTAAGTAGTTTATGTTTTTCCCACATGTGTAAACACCTATACTAGGATGATATAGGTAGTGTAGAGTCTCTATATGCACATACAATGTGAGCATCATCATAAGCTTATGTTATACCTAATTGATAATTAAATGGATCCTTATAGAGGGTTTGGTGGATTCTTCAGTTATGTATCCCCTCTGAATTGTGTTAATATCACCAAGTTTACTGAATGTTAGTTGGGCCTTACAATTATGATGATCAATAAATGGTTAGTTTAATTCCTTTAAGTACAAAGATATAAAAAAAATCACTACACAAGTGTGTACCAAGAGAACTCCTAATGAGTGTGAGAAAAGGGTGGGAGATGGTCATTTTTTTTTAGAATAATTTATTGGTCATATCCATACTATATAAGATCACAATATGAAATATAGTTTCAAGAATTAATGAATGGAAATATATGAAAATAAATGAGAGGAATTTGTGAGAATAAATGTGAATATGACATGGATGAAAGCAATAATATAGGAAATTTTACAAGGAGTACAAATGAAGGTGGATGGAAAAAAGGGAAAGAATCAAACTTAACACAAAATTGTGCCAAATGTAGTTATATAACTATATTAGCACATTATTTCAAAATAGGCCTAAAACTAAATAGGAATTAGGATGGGTATGTAAACTTTGAACCATTTCAATTCAACAAATGTAAAGAAATGTATACTTTTATAATGGGTTTCTTAGAATAGTTAATTAAATGTACTAATAGGCACACCTTTAACTAATGTATCGGAGCTAGGTTAATAGATAAAATAATACATATTTATTTTATTAATTTAAAGGTAAAGTGATGGACATACCTAGCCCTTGGAAATATTACAAAGAATAAATTCGATGTAATATATAGATTCCAATTCCCTCAACACTAGAAATAGGTTTCCACTATCTATTAAATACCCTTGTATTTTTGTAACTTTTAATTTCTAAGCAGGTCTTCGTGAACTCAAAATCACCAAGAGCAATAACACCTCAAGATGATTTGAGGGATGCACATGTTGATCACCATCCAATGGTCCTTAGAGCTCAAGGAAGATTAAGATCTCTAAAAAAATTTAAAAATTTAATAGTTTCCTAATCTATATTGACCATATGATCCTAAAGATCATGAGAAGCATAAAAACTCTACAATAATAACCACTTAATACATAAAACATATGGTAATATATCATTTCTCAATTTAAATCACATGGTGTGTATGAGAAAATATTAGTCTAAATTCACACATAATATTATTGATTTCATATTTCATAAGGTCATAATATCAAATTATCATTACATAGGATATGATGACCATAAATATGAAGCTCAATTGTATAAGAATTATTGTATGAGGTAGGGAGAAAAGACACAAGAGAATAGTTCAAGGTTTCATACAAGTTGAGATATAATTCCAAATGAACTTTTTCAGGGTTTCAAAATCAACAATTTTAGAAATGCTTGAGTGAGCAACTTTGTCGATTAATATCTTTCACCTCATGATCCATTTTCATGAGAATTTTTTTGCACTAAATTTTTGGTTCAAACGGTAACATGCATTCCCAGTTTCACACCTCTTGTCTAAGCTTTGATGGGTTAACTAATCCTTTTATGATCACAAAAAGGATGAAAATGGTGTCCTAAAAAAATTAAAAAAATTAAATTCTAAGGACAACCCATTTCTTATTTTGGTCTAAAACCTCTAAAACTCCATTTTCATAAAGGAGGTCATTCAATACATTATTTTAATGTACTTCAATTTTGGAGAATGTTTGCTAACGGCCAGTTTACAAAAGAGGTATCTAATTCTTGATGGCTGAGAAAAAATTGAGGAAATGAGTTTTCTCTAAATAATTGATTATGGCCACGCACAAAAAATATTAGCCCCATGGGTCACCATTTCTGTGTAGTGATATTTATATGTTTAGGCCATAAACGTAATTAAAATTTAACTATTCTCTAATGTTTTCAAATGATGATATTTAAAATATTTGGAGTATTTTAAATATTGGGAAAATGGAAATAGGCATTTAGGGAAAGTATAAAGTGCATTTAAAATGTTTAAAAGGAAAACCAAGTTTAATTCTTTCTTTCTATTGGTTGAAGTCATGGTAGTATGGCAATAGGCTTCAGGATGTGCAGGAGGATCATGGAAAAAATAGGCCCTTAAGTGGCAAAAAATTCAGAAAAATCCAAGTTAGGTAACTTGACTTAAAATTTTGAATAAGTTATCTATATTATTTCAAAAATATGTAAGAATAGCATCTGTAGCAAATTGAACATAGTTTCTAAACTACTAGTTTTTTCTTAAAAAAAAAATCTATTTGGTGAAAATTTGAAATTTCAATGCAGTAGTACTTAAATTTGAGGGAAAAAAAAGTAGGTGTTTGTCTAACCACCCTAACCACAATAAAATGATAATATTTTTATAATATTTTAGATATAAGTAGATGACTCATGTCCCGATGTGATGCATATTTGTTTTTAATTTTTTTCCAAGAAAATAATTAATTATGAATTTTTTATTACAAATTTTTAAAAATATAAAAAAATCGTATATCTAACCACCTTAACTTGGTCAAAAATTCATGAAATTCAATTTTTATTTTTTTAATCCTATAGTATGTGAAGCATAGAATGTGATGCATGTTTTGGATTCAAAACATGTGATACCATTTGAAAGCTATAGATCTTTTTCAATCAACCTATCAATTAGAACTTTAGTCATAATTTGAATAGAAAATGAATAATAATTACTTATTAAATTCAAAGTAAACCATAATTTATACTAGTGGAAAGCTGAGAATCTCTTTTAAAAACCCTTTTCATTTCATCAACTTTGCGTAAAAAAAAAAGTTATTGCCACTTTTTGGCCCATCATGATCCTGCACATACCCCTTCATAACAAACTCATTGCCATCGTTGGTTTGATTTTCATTCACCATTTGATATTGGTGATAAGCGATGGTAGTGCCTTTTCATCACCAATCATTGTTATGATTTTTTGTTCCCTTATCTCATTGGTGATGCCCGATGAGCAGTTGGAGGATTGTAAGAGAACATTATTGTTCAAGAAAACTTTGGGGCTTTATCAAATCGCACTTCTTGAATGAATGCATCCTTGTGTGAGCCATTATTCTCATGGCTTTGAAGACAAGATAAAATTGCAGGTTTCACTACTATAAACATTTGCTTAAATCCAACCAATGGCTCTCGGCTGAGCAACAAAATTGGTGAAGAATGCAAGACTCAAATGGTGGAGGCATCAAAATTAGGGCATCCTTTGTTCTTATTGTGTTTTGTCATTTTGTTTTCTCCTTTGCATTGTGGATTAGCAATGGGCGAGGTGCTTCATTTCCATCACGAATGGAAATATTCACTCTCAAATGCATCCACGATCAACAATGAGGCAAAGTTGTATTGATATTCTTGGGCATCACTAATCTATTGTTTTCATTTTTCCTTTTATTTGCGATGTGCAAGAATAACTGAGAAATAATAGATGGAAGTACAGTGGGGCCCGTGATCAATATCACTCATTGATATTTGATGGTTATATTCAAAAGGTGAATTAAAAATAAGGTGCATAGGTAATAATTTTTATTTTCCGAAGTGAGATAAAACTAAAAGCCTTTATTGATATAAACAGGTGTATGTGCATAAAATTGGTCATGATTGATTAATCCTGGCATTTAATTAAATATTTATTATTTAATTAATTTTCTCTAAAGTCTTCTACATATAATTAATTTTAATTAATTTAATTATATTGTTCATTCATTTTATTCTTCTGTCATAATTAAATAAATTGACTTTTATTTAATTATTTCACATTCATATGCCCACTTGATTAATTAAATAAATACACTTTATTTATTTTAATTAATTATCACTTTTGAATTTAATTAAGTCTTTTTTATTTAATTAAATTTAAATATTTCTTTTCAAATCTTTTCAAATCTTTCTTCTAGTTAATTAAATATCACATTTAATTAATTTCATTTACTTGCCATTTCTTAAAAAGTTTAATTAAATATATTCCATATCTTTTCAAAATCATAATTAAATATTTTATTTAATTATGAAATCTTCCATTATTCTTCAAAATCGAGGGTAAATATTCTATTTTAAGAAAGATCCCTATGTCACTCATAAATAAATAATTGAATTTAAATAATTCATTATTTATCTTCTTCAAAATATTTCCATAATCTCACAAAAAGATGATTTTTTACAATGATCTTATCTTACCTATTTTACAAAAAAGAAAACAAATCTTGCTTTCTACTTTCTTCTATTTTTCTTCACTCTCATCCATCTTCAACCATTCAATTTGCCAAGAATTTTCATGATCATTGATCATATCAACCAATCAGAAGCTTTTGAAAAACTTTATAAGTAGCACTACCAATCCAAGCAATTTTTACACATATAGAATACACAAGCACACAACAGAGGAATTAGAGATTAATTTCATTCTAGCATTGTCATTTTAGTTTACTCATAGCATTATCATAATCTTTCATTTTAGCAATCATGTTTAGCATTAGCAATTACATGCATTTCATATTCAATCTCGTTCTCTAGGAGACTATTTTTTGAGCCTAGCCTACAATCTGAGAGCCAACTAGAACCAACAAAACACTGGAGATAGAGGACGATAGGATGACATCGATGACAGGATACTAAGTTTGCAACTTTATTTTATTAATATTCTATTTTTGATATAATGTCTTATTGGTGCATTTGATTCATTTGTTTTTACATATTTATAACACTCACAAAATTGACTACACCTTTTTGGCACCCACCATGGGGCCTTGCCCCATTTTTAACATTTATTTGTAGGTTTTTTGATAGGATTTTACATTCTGGAGTTTTGATTTTTGGAAAAAATTTCCGTTTTAGTGCATACGATGATTTCTAAAGCACATATACATCTTTTTAAAGCACATATGTGGTTTATTTTAGTACTTTTGTAGGTACTTTGGCGCATCCAGGAACTGTTTCAACACATTTACAGGACAAAATGATGCATATATCGACTTACTTTCTTAAATATTTTTGAAAAAAAAAAATAGTTGAATTTTGTTTTAGCACATTTAGGATTTTTTGTAGGGCATTTGGCACTTTTTGTAGTGCATTGATGATATGTTTTGGTGCATTAACTTGTTTTTTTTGTGCATACAAGGGATCTTTTGGTGCATACAGGTTGTAACTAAATAGGTTTATGAGTCTGACGCCTTCCATAGACAGAACCTTTTATGGCTTAAAAAAGAACCAATCTAGGATAGTCACATCTAGTTTTAAAAAGCAGCAACCCTAGGATAGACATGGATTTAAAATGAAACAATCTAAGATAGTCACCACACATTGATTTTGTAGTTAAAATGAATCCCATGATTTTTGTGAAGCAACATCTTCACATAGTTTAGATCATTGTGATTTGGGTTTTAAAAAGAACATTGTCTACTATGCTTGTGGCAATAGGTCTATGCTCTTCCCTTAACTAGGTGACTAGATTACTAGATTTTTCTTTTACATTCATGAAATTTTACTGCTTTATTACATCCTGTAGAGAGCCTGCTCTTGTGGGAAAAAGTATTCACCCAAGAGGAATGAGACAAGTGGGTTCAAGTCAAAGCCAGGCTATTCTGCCCCACTATAAAATTTAAAGCAAATTAGGGGAAACCCTCTTTTGCCGATAGTGTGCAAGATAACCACCCCAAAAGCCTTTGTTCTAAAGGTTGGGAGGTCTCCTAAGGGAGTTTATTATTGCCGCATCGAACGTAAACCCTTACTATGAACCTAGTGTAGTATCTAGTTGAAGTCAGTTTATGAACATCCTAATAATCATAGTGCAAGGGGAGGGAAGAATCTGTCCCCAAGATACTCACCATATAACCACCAAGGACCATTTGCTCAGGGGATCCAGTATCCACTTTTATCACTCTTAGTACGCACCTAGAAAAGACAAAAACATGGGCACCCCTTCGGGGGTGAGACGGCTATGTGAGTCGATGTAGTTCTAAGATGTGGGTTGTTGATTATTATGATAGCCTACTTGAGTACTAAGAGTGAGCCTGTTTGAATTTTTTTATCATGTGCAAAAACCTGTGAAAAACTTTTTGAAAAATAGTTTTTTGAGCATACACTTGATGTTTATTATAGGATTCAAAAATATATTTTCAAAGTGTTTTGTGTTTTCAATCACACTAATTCAAATAAAAGATCATCCAAAATGAACATGTCAAATTTTAGAAATTGCTCACAAACTGTTTAGAAAATTACCTTGGAAAAATAGTTTTAACACATCTAGGCTATATTCTAGTGCATATAAGGTTTTTTCTAGCACATTCACTATTTATTCTAGCGCTTTTAGGGTTTGTTCTAGTGTATTGAGTACTTTAGCACATTTGTTGGCTATTTTGAGAAATAAACTTTGGGTAACTAACATAATATTTTTTTGCAACACATATAGGATACAAAGTAGCACATCTGGGACATATTGAAGTGCATTTGACCATTTCTATGGTGCATATCCTTGTTTATGAAGTGCATATGGGCAACAGAAAAGTGCATCTGTCATTTTTCACAAATCATTATTTTTGATAGATCTAAGTTTATAGCATTCCCGGTCTAGTAGCATATCAACATTTTCTCTCATGCTTAGGGAGTGGAAATCTACCAAGTTTGTCAAGAAGTCAATTTCCAATAGGATTAGGAAACCCAAGAAACCTCTAGGATACAAAAAAACCTTACAAGGAAGGAAATTTTCATACAAGAGTCAAAATGTCTTGCTTCATTATCACAGATTTCTCCATAGATACCAAGATTTTGTCAGGGGCTTTATTGATGAATACACTATAGACCCTCTAGATTAATGAGCCTATTTTCAAAGAAGGGATCTCTCACAATGAAACAATCATAATCAACCTCTTCATTTCAACTACATACCACAACCTTCTATCAAATATTCGACACATCCTAGTCAAATATGTCAGTAAGCTGAAATAGGCTATACAAATCATTCTTCAAAAACAAAGATCAAATCTTACAAGTGCATCTTTCATCACAAACTTCTAAATTCTCAATTCAACTTCTCCCAATAGGATTCTAAGATCCTTTATCATTGGAGGCCACAACCACGAATTAAGAACATAGTTTTGATCATATCATAAGATTTTCATCTTATCAGATTAAAAAATCATCATTGATTGCACTCATCAAACTATGATCTAAGTTTAGAAATCATATTCCTATTTTTACACAATCACAATACAACAAACTGAAGGAAGATATTCAAAAATAAGATCATACATCAACAACTCAAGAAGAAGGTGAAAGTAGTGATCCCCTTTATAACATAAGTCAAAATTCCCTTTTTGAAGACAACATGACTGAAGGAGCAAAGTAATCATTTAATTCTAACAAAGATATAAGAAAAAACTTTAAGGATAGTGAGGATCAACAAGAAGAAGAACGAAACCTTAAAGAAGCTGAACAAGATCCTAAATTTCTTAGGGTGGTAGAAAAGCTTGTAGCAGGCAACAAACAAAAATATTTCCTACTTTTGGCCAAAAAAGGAGCTAAATTACCTCACGATTTTGATATTGCAAACATAAAGAGTAATCTTGATGAAACACCCTTACCTAGTCTTAGTGTCATGACTCAACATGTTAAGACATTAGAAGGGAAAATTAAAGATCTAGAAGGAGGAGCCACAACAAAGACATACGCTCTTGATAATATTTGTCCATATCCTTTTGATCGATGCCTCAACATGATTCCATTTCCTAAGCATTGTGAAATTCCAAAATTTGATCGTTATAACAAAAAATCAGATCCAATTGACCATATTAGAGACTTTCAAAACATGACTTTAGAATTCATTCATGAGGACACATACTTAATGTGTTTGTTCCCATGAAGTCTTAGAGGCCAATCTATGGAATGGTTATCAAAAATCACAATGCCTATCAAAACATTTGAGGAATTGACTAATGATTTCATCTCACAATATTCCTATAACATACAACACCAAATCACGATGATTGATTTATGCAAGGCTAAGAAAAAACCTAGTGAACCATTCATCACATTTCTTCAGAGATGGAGAAGATTGTTCGCTAGATATCCACACCATGTTCCTTAAAAGGAAAAGATCACTACATTCATAAATAGCTTGGATCAAGAGATGAGTTATCATCTAAATCTTCATTGTCCTCCCTTTTTTTATAAAATGATTGAAAATACAATCACAATTGAAAATGCATTAGTTTAGAGAGGAATAATCAAACTTGATAGAGACAATCCTAGCTCATCAAATCACCATAATGACAAATAAAAGTTTTGGACTCGCAATAAGAATGTGGTGAATAATGGTGTTGTAGATGCATATCATGTCTCTGCTAAGCCAATTTTTCTTAGTGTTCCTCGTAACAAAAACTACAACAATGTCAAATCGGTTACAAATCAAGGAAACAAATCTCCTCTTCCGAGGAATAACCAAAATACAACTTTTGTTCCAAATCAGAATAATACCAACAATCAAGGGTATCATGGAAACAAAAATAGCAATTCTTTAGGAAATACATCAAACGTGAATCCACAACAATCTTCATTCTTCTCCAATAGAAGAAATTTTACTCCACTAGGGCAATCTCTGGAATCCGCGCTTAAAGACTTGATGGCAAAGAACGTTATTACCCTACCGCCTCAATGTAACTTTGAACCTAGTGTGAAACCACCATCATGGAACAATGTGTACTATTGTGAATATCATAGATGTAAAGGCCACCATATGAATAATTTCCAAGCCTTGAAGAATGCTATTCAAGATTTAATTGACAAAGACATTGTCAAAATAGAAGGAAACCAACAATCAAACGAAGACCACCAAGCATTTTGAAATCCTTTTCCCGACTATCAAAAGGGTGATTCTTCCAGAAAGAATGTGAATCATATCAATGAGCATATAATAAATCATATCTACACTAATGATGAACAGGTTAATGTTATAAAAGTCAAAGAGAAAGTAGAGTATTGAGAAGTTAATGTAACAACAAGAGCACAAGATAAAGTTGTCCTAAAAGGGGTTCCTTCAAAATCCCTTGTGCCACCTCCTCAACATCGATATGATTTAATCAATAAAATTGGAAAAACTTCCGCTCAGATCTCTATTTTGGAACTTATGAAGATTTCCCTAGTGCATAAGGAAATTCTAGACAAAGCCCTCATTGAAACAACTATATCCAACGATCTGAATGTAGACCAATTCCAAGCCATGGTGGGAAATTTTTCCTCACCCACATGCCTTTCATTCTCCAAAAAAGATGGTGTTTCCCTAACACATCCCCATAATTCATCATTATACTTAGAAGTCATGGTACACAAGTTTTGTGTCAAACATGTACTAATAGATGGAGGTGTTGGTTTGAATATATGTACCATGAAATTAATTCGTGCTTTAGGATTTTCTGAGGATTCCATTAATCCCAGAAGAAAGATTACCATTAAAGCCTATGATGATGAAGAAAGAGCATCCAAGGGTTTAATCATGCTACCAATTAGAGTGGGACATGTTATCAAAAATATTTTCTCTCAAGTATTAGATGGTGATCTCACATACAACATCTTGTTGGGTCATCCTTGGATCCACAATATGCAAGTTGTACCATCTACATATCATCAATGTCTTAAGTTTCCTTATGATGGATAGGAGATCATGATATCAACTGATAATTCTCACATTCAAACTTGTGCTACAATCAAAGCTAATCAAGACACTTTGGTTCCTAACAATCAAGAAGTGACTACTAGCACTTCTCCAAAATTTGATACACCAATCAATCAACTAACCAAAACCTTTGACAAGCAATTATGGTTCAAAGATAATGGAGTAGGAGAATATTCTCTCTGCCTAGCTCATCTCCCTACATCGCCTTGTTCACATGGGCAACCTTCTATCATGCAACATCAAATATTTGTAACATCAACATCAACACAAACACCAGAAAAACCAATCTCAAAGTTCAATGGACAATTTATTAAGGAGAGATTCTTGATGGAAGATCTCGAGGATAGAAAAATGCTAAAATGGCTCTATAAAGATGAAGATGAAGATTATATAGTTCTAAATGTCAAGATACAAGCTTATAAATATGGTAAGGGATATTCAATCATGCAAAAGATGGGCTATGAGGGTAATGGTCCTATCAAAAAAAGAAAAGGAGTAGTTGAGCCTATTGATCCTCTAGGATTTGCTGTGATAGATAAAACAAGACTAGATGATGATACTAGCTCAAAAGAAATAGCATCAAAACAATTGAATGATACTGTACTCACATTACAAGAAAGTTCTGATCCAAGAGAAGCATGCTTAACAACAATTCAGAATTTCATCAACAACAACTCTGACACGAACTCTAGAGAATATGGATGGGATACTATTCATAATGATGAGTTCTGGAGAGACAAACTGGTTGACGTGATACACAAGTATACACCTCCTCTAATCAAAGGAGAAGGTTTAGAGACCCAGCCACACAAATCTTAACTACAACATGACAATGATTCTAGTGATATTGAGTCAAATCTAATCGAACAAGACTATCATGAGGATAGTACCATCATTGACCTATCTCATACTTCAGATCCTACAAACACCTCCATTATGACTTTAACCATAGCTGATTTCATGCAACCTAGTGACCCACTACCACTAATACATCTTGATCTCATCAATTGGGATCTATCTAAACCTCCTGATATACCAATGTTTCGAACCGACGAATCTATCATGAAATTCCTTTCCGTAGATGATGTAAATGATTGTTCCACTAGCAATTTTTGGTAGAAGGTTTTTAGTCAAGAGAGTCTCAAGTCTCCTAGCTGCAAAAGTAAAAGTCTAAAAGAAAGATCTAATGGTGAAAACCAGAATTTGGCAGTGTTAGATCAAACAAAAGATAAAACAAAGAGTGTATCATATGGTGAAAACCATTTTAAGGCACTAGATGATGAGATGCTTAACACTTTCCTGGAGCACTATCATGAGTGATCACCTATCTTGATTGAGCCCATGAAAGCGATTAATCTTGAAACTATAGAAAAACAAAGAATTCTCCAATTAGTTGCATCAATGATAGATAAAGAAGTACCTGAGTTCATGGAATTTCTTAGAGAAAATCAAGTCAAATTTGCTTGGTATTATCCAGACATGCTAGGTCTAGATTCTGATCTTATCATGCATCACTTGTCCATCAAGCCAGGAGAAAAACTGGTGAAACAAAAACATAGAAAGATGCATTCTCATGTTGCACTACTAGTTAAAGAAGAACTTAAGAAACTCCTCGATGTGGGATTTATAAGATCAGTTGAATATGCAGAATGGATCTCCAACATTGTTCCTATATCAAAACTTGACAAAATTGTTCGAGTGTGCACATATTTTAGAGATCTTAATAAGGCATGTCCTAAGGATGATTTTCCTCTTCCAAGCATTGATACCATAGTAGATCTAATGACTGGCCATTCCATGTATTCACTAATGGATGGTTTTTCTGGGTATAACCAAATCAAGATTGCACCTGAAGACTAGGACAAAACAACTTTCACATGTCCTTAGGGGACTTACTGTTGGAATGTCATGTCTTTCAAACTAAAGAATGTTGGGGATACATATCAAAGAGCTATGATTACAATTTTTCATGACATGATGCACACATTTATGGAAGATTATGTTGATGACATATTGGAAAAATCCTACACAAGAGAAGGACATCTTGAGATACTATC
Organism: Sequoia sempervirens; assembly: GCA_007258455.2. Lineage (NCBI taxonomy): Eukaryota > Viridiplantae > Streptophyta > Pinopsida > Cupressales > Cupressaceae > Sequoia > Sequoia sempervirens. The sequence goes on along the minus strand of VDFB02058242.1, from coordinate 175,689,557 downwards.
CAAAATATTTGGAAGGTTGGAAAAATTCAAAGTTTTCCTTAACCCTAAGAAATGTGTTTTCAGAGTCACATCTGGAAAACTCTTAGGATAGATAGTTTCAACAAAAGGAATTGAAGTTGATACCACCAAGGTGCAAGCAATCATGGAAATTCCTCCACCAAAGAATAACAGTTAGTTGAGGTCACTACAAGGATGACTCTAATCTATATAAAGGTTCATTGCACAACTAGCAGATAAATGTCTACCATTCACACATTTTCTACAAAAGAATGTTCCTTTCAAATGGGATGAAAAGTGTGAAATGAAATTTCAACAAATCAAATAGTATCTAATGAATCCAACAGTTCTAGTACCACCAAATCTGGATAAACCACTCATCTTATACATCACAGAAATAGAGACATCTTTGGGGGAATTGCTAGCACAAGAAGACTCTATAGAAATGGAACATGCAATCTATTATATTAGTTGAACATTAATAGGTCATGAACTTAACCAAACTTTCATTGAGAAGGATTTCCTAGCAGTGGTATTTTCCTCACAAAATTTTCAACAATATATGTTAATTCATACAATCAATCTTGTTGCAAAAATTGATCCACTCAAGTATCTACTAAGCAAAGCTACATTGACAAGAAGGCTAGCAAAATGGGTCATGATTTTAAGTGAGTTTGACATTCATTATATTGATTGCAAAGAAATCAAAGGACAAGTTATTATTGATCAACTGGCTGAAGTACCTCTACAAGCGAAGCATCTCAAGCACATTGAATTTATAGAAGCTGATGTATTCACTGTAGAATCAAAACAACCTTGGTCATTATACTTTGATGGTTCATTTACTCAACATGGATCGGGGGCAAGCATACTCTTTGTCACCCCTCAAGGAAATACCATTCCTTGGTCGTATCGGCTAATGTTTCCATGCACCAATAACATGGTTGAATATGAAGCTTTAATCACTGGACTCAAAATAGCATTGGAATGGAGAATCACATAATTACAAGTCTATGGTGACTCACAGTTAGTCATTAACTAGATCAATGATGATTATTAGACGAAAGACAACAAATTGTTGCCATATAAGAAAATGGTTGACGATTTCAAGAAATACTTTCTAGATATCAAGTTCATCCAAATTCCATGGCTTGATAACAAGGTAGCTGATGCTATGGCTACAATCACTTCATTATTACAACTCTTAGAAAATCAAGCTCGCTATGAATTTCTGGTGGAACAATTATTTACACCTGCCTATGCCACACCTGAAAGCCAAATCATTTTCCACTTAGTAGGATTCTATTCACCCTGGTATGGAAAGATTTATGCCTACCTAAAAGATGAGATCTTACCAATTGACTTATCCCATAACCAAAAACATAAATTTATCCATCAATCCTCTTGCTATATCCTTATCGTTGACACTCTTTATGACTGTGGTCTTGATGGTACTTTACTTCGATGTCTTGAACGTGATGAATCTGATAAGGCTTTACAAGAAGTTCATGGTGGCATTTGCAGTACTCATTCAAGTGGACTAACCTTATCTAAGAAATTGATTAGAATGGGTTATTACTAGCCTACAATGGAGAGGGAATCATTCACTTTTGTAATGAAATGCTATAAATGTTATATAAATGGAAATCTAATTCGTGCACCAGCATAGGAACTACAACCTTTTGTACCAACCTAGCCATTCTCTCAATGGGGGTTGGATTTAGTTGGAAAGATTCATCCTTCATCTTCAAACAGACACAAGTTCATCATCACAATGACATAATATTTTACCAAGTGGATTGAGGCAGTCCCTCTCACTAAGGTCACTGGAAAACAAATCTCATCATTCATACTCAAATATTTCATTTGTCGATATGACATTCCCAACTCCATCATCATAGATAATGGACGACCATTCAAGAATTAGGATGTGGATGAGCTTTGTGAGAAATTTCATATTCAGCATAGATACTCAACACCTTATTATCCACAAGGGAATGGCCAGGCAGAGGCCTCGAATAAAACAATATTGAAAATTTTGAAGAAGACTGTGAATGATGCAGGGAAAGATTGCACGTTCAACTTAATCCCGCATTATGGGCCTATAAAAATAGCATCGAAACACCAACAAGAGCAAAACCATTTACTCTTGTCTATGGAGCAGAAGCCATCCTACCTTTAGAAGTTGAGATTCTATCACTTAGAGTTCACTAAAAGGTCTCATAACAGATGATGAATATAGAGTGTCTCTACTATAAGAACTTGAACTTCTTGATGAAAAGATACAATGAGCAGCTGATCATTTGAAAGCGTATCAAAAAAATGATTTCTCACAGCTATAATCATAGATTCAAACCATGTACCTTTCAGGTTGGTGATCTTGTTCTAAAAGAAAACCCACACAATCAACAAGACAGAGAAAAGAAAGGAAAGTTTGAACCGAATTGGTTGGGTCTGTACATGGTCATAGTAGTATACAGTTTAGGAGCATACAAGTTGTCAACACCAGAAGGGGACCTATTTGATTAACCCATCAATAGCATGCACCTAAAAAATTATTATGTTTGAAGCAAATATCATCATCAAAAATTTCCTAAAGAAATACAAAAATGTTAGAAAAAGTCTTGAAGAAATACAAAAACATTAGAAAAAAGTCCTGAAGAAATACAAAAACATTAGAAAAAGTCTCGAAGAAATACAAAAACAACAAAAAAAGTCCTGAAAAAATGGTTACCCTGGTGAAAACCTGGCAAACAGGCATCTCAGTAGTGACCAAAAAAAGAAAAATAAAATAGAAAAATTCTATAAACATAGATAGTGAAAATATGGTAAACAGACGCTATTTGTAAGCTCTTTATCTATTAGTTCATGTTTTTACATTTATCTTTTCAGGCTTCATTTCATGCATCTTTCCATCATCTTAGGGTCATACCCACATCATGTTGCCATCCTTTTCCTAGAGCGATAACGTCTTACCATGGCTTGATCATTGTACATATAATTTTCAACAAGTTGTGTCAATTACTAGGGGAAAACGTTGACATACTCAGGGGAAACTAAATTTTAGGTTCTACCAAAACACCTTAACAATGATATAGAGCTCGGTCAAGCGAACAAACAATGAAATCCTAGGTACAACTATCCAATCATTGATCTATATCACAATAGTTTACAACAACATACCATATCATGATTCATATCTGGATGATCTAAAATCTGAATAATGATTGGAATATCAATTTTACATTTTGAACAATCGTTATTTGATTTTTTGATATCATCTCTCTAGAGCATACTCAATGATGTACTAAACTAGAATGGCAAGGAAAGAGGATGATTTTTCTTTGTTTGTTGTCTTGAGGTTAACTATTGTAGTGCCCTCCGTTTTGGTCATCATTGACATTCAAAGTAAGTTGTTTTCGAGTAAGTGGTTATTGTGTTATGTTGTTTAACGTGTTCATGTATTGTGAGGTGAAATTAATATTTTAAATAATTATTTAATTAAATTAAAATAGCTCTTACGAAGTAATTTAAATAAAATTAGAATTAAAATTATAAATAATACGTCAACTTTGTACACAATTACTAAGTAAATAATTAAATTAATTTAGCTTATAAAAAAAGTATTTAATAGATTATCTTGTAAGAAAAATAATTAAATAAAAAAAAATAAGGTGATTTTTAAGTATGAACTTAGAAGATAAGTTTTGAAACTGTTGTTAAAGCAAACAAAGCTAGAAAAAAGATAGTTGAGACCCATGCAAGGTTTAAAAACTCATTTTTGAATTAGAAACTTACCAAAGATTCTTTGATCTCATGATTTCGAAAACTTATATTATTGAGAGCTTTATTTAATAAATAAAAATTAAACAAATATGAAAGATATTATTTGGAGTTGTTTGTTAAAAGCTAGAAAGGCTGGAAGAAAACAGAAAAAGACGAAAAAAAAAGAAGATTAAAAATAAATAAAAATAAAAAGAATGAGTCTGAAAGGCATGTGCATTGATGGCAAGGGAAAAACTTCATTTTTGGGGGGACTCTGCGGATATCCGAGAGTCTTTGCTTTCTAGCGACCGTATTTCTAGAGGCATTTTTCCCAACCGACCATTTTTCCTGGGTGATTTTCCTTTGTGAAATGGTGGGCAGAGTGTGAGATTTTCAAGTACTGCTTCTTGTGGGCAATATCTTGCTTTTTTGGGGATCTAGAGGTGGAGTTTCCTAAGAGCAACCATGACATGGAATCAGTTGTTGGTCGTTTCCTAAGGAATGCCTCTATATGGTGTAGAAATTCTGCCATTTACTTCTATCGGCATGTGGGCAGCAGTGTTTGAATTCGTGCAAAATATTGAGGTAAGTCACTTGTTTTTTGCTTCTTAGACTTTTTATTTTGGGAATCTGATCATTGATAGATCACTTTAATGGTTGTGTTTTATTTCATCATAAAGCAATTCATGTGCCTCTTCTTTGCTTCCACATTATTCATACCTATCTACCAGGGCACTTGCCACTACAACATCAGGCAAGAATCCACCCCCACCTTCGTTATGTTCTAGTGGATTTCCTTACCGTATTCCAAGCTAGCATCTCTACATAGATAGGCTGGGTGCTGCAAAATGCTGTGGAGTTCGGTTTTTGTTAGCACCTGCTGACTGCATTTGCTTGAAAGTTTCTAAAGCCTTTTAACTAATCTGTTTTGTTCATATTCTACAATCTTTGCATTCCATGAGATTCACTTTTCCTTGAGGTATTCTGTCAAACAGTTGCTTTCCTTTTCCATGTTGCAGATGTGAAGATCAACCATGCGTTTCTAGTGATCAACTATATATGTAATGAAATAAGGGTGTGTATGTGTGAAGTATGTGCAACCCTCATCCGCTAAACCTGCATGACTGTGTACACCCAGAACACACGCAAAGCTTCCAATGTTAGGATGAGTTTTAGAGTGCTTCATTAATTTAAAGATTTTGAGACCTTCCTTGCAAAATCCATTTTGTGTACATTCTGCAACCCGTCACACTTGCAGTACTTGAAAACATCATGTTGTAGAGGTTTAAGTAATCTCTCTGATTTCATTGTTAGTCTGTCTCAGCTGCCACACTTGAATATAATAGGAAGTTTAAAGGTTTAAATAACCTGCTTGATTCCACTGTCAATCTATCACAGCTGTAGAATCAGAATTTGGAGGGTGTATACATTTAAATAATGTCCCTAATGCCATTTGCAACCTGTCACAGCAGCAACACTTGAACATAGAAGACTGCAGAGGTAAAAATAGCCTTCCTATTTTTGTTGGCAACCTGTCGCGTTTGCAGCACTTGAAAATAGAATGTTATAAAGGTTTAAGTAATCTCTCTGATTTTGGGGTTAACCTGTCTTAGCAGTAGCGCTTGAACATAATAGGAAGCTTTAAGAGTTTAAATAACTAGCTTGATTCTTTGGCAATCTATCATAGTTGCAGCAATTGAACATAGAATGGTGTGAAAAGTTTAAATATCCTCACCTAATTCTATTGGTAAAGGTTAAGGAATTTTCACTTCATCAAATCTGATTCGTGCAAACTTTGTAGTCCTAGCATTCTTTGAGACATCCCTCGAGACATTCTGTCAAAGAAGTTGGGTGCATTCTCTATGTTGCCAATTCTTGCATACACGTCTACCAGGGTAATTATAACAACAAAATCTATTTTTCTTACACCCACACATACAGACATATACAGTGGCTATACACTAGCCAATCTCTTTTACTTGAATATGCCTAAAGTCTTTTTAATAAATCCATCTTGTACATATCCTGCAATATTTTCCCTCCATGAGATGATATCTATTTTAGGCTTTCTGTCAAACAGTTACGTGCCTTGTCTGTGTTCCACATTTTTCATACGAATCTGCCTAGACACTATATTATAGTGCAAGCCTATTTCTTAGATTGTTTCATTTAGCATCACCAGTAACCTCCACAAGAACATTTTTCCTTACCCTATTAAAATCCATGTGATTAAACATTTTAAATCTCTCAAATGAAGTTATTTTGCGCATATCTTACTGAGAGTACATAATTCCCTTCAAAAGACATGATCTTCAGTCAATAAGTTTGCTGCTTTTTCGCTTATTAATTGCTTCTCTCAAACATAAACTTTGTCTTTCCAAAATGAATCGCTGCTCAGTATATTATTGATTTTAGCCTCAATTGTTGTTGTCTTTAATATCATTACCACTACCTTGTGATTCAAACATTAATTGTTGTTGTGCTGGGTCTTAGTTTCCAGCCACTGGGAGAAAAAAAAACAATTCTATGCTTCATATATGCCAATTCACTGATTGAGTATGGAGGTTTATTCAATTATCACTCATTAGAATTTATTTAAAACTAAGTAACTAATTTTCTGTTTAAAGTCTGGAAAAGTTAATGGAGTTTTATATTAGTTGCATTCAAACTAACACCTTGTGGAAATCAATATAGTAACTGAGTAGTCAATTGTATATTTAAATGTACAAAAAAATAATGTATATAAATTGATTTATAAGATAAATGAATGTATATAAATTGAAAATTTTAATTAGTTGGGTATTACGATAAAGGCTAGTGAATGATTGTAGATTCGATAAATGTTTTTGATTAATTATATTTAGTTAAACAAAGGGCTTATGTAAATGAATAAAATTAGATGATCTTTTCTAAGTCAATTTCCCTCATATTCTTTTAATAATTGATTTGTGGGTTTTCTATAAGAATAGTCCTAGAAAGTACTTGTGATTGATATCATGATCAAATTGTTTGCTTGAGTGGGTTGAGCTTCGAATGGAAATTGTGTATCATTGATTGTTGTCATTGTCATAATTGTTGACATTGTTAAGGGTGAATGTTTTCCATTTTGTAAGGGTATCTTGAGTGGATAAAATAGAGGTCTCCCTTGGATGCCCGATTGAATTTGTAATGAAAATTGGTTATGTTTTCTTTGGTTGAGTCTGAAGATTTCATTGGGATATCTTTTATTTATTTCAATTTATTTCATTTTATTTTATTTTGTTAGTCATTTTGGTTGAAGAGATTTTCAAATGTTAAGGTCTTTGTGTTGGAACTGCATCACTTCGTGTACCTTGCCTTTTTGGGTAGTTGTTATCCTTGTTCTTCTAGAGGCTTGAGATGAGTGTTCACTAATGTTTTATCTTTTAAGTGCTCTTATTGTGGCAAGTGGTTTGGCACCTTGATTTTGAAAAGGGTTGTACAAGAATTGTTGAGACTCTGTATATGTGTTTATAGCGAGATGGGTAATGCCTCGTATGTTTCTCTGTTGTGATCTAATGCTCTTCCTATGTAGTACAACCCTTGGATTTTGGTTTATGTTTTGGGTCTCAAGGGATAGTGGCTCTTCATGGGGGTTGGCGCCTCAGTTAGGAGGAAGTGCACAGGATAACCCACGAATGAGTTTGTTAATAAAGTGAAAACATAATAAATGAATTCAGGAGGGATGGGTAGTAATCTCATAACAAGATAATAAACATTGGATACCTCATTTATGCATTAGGGCTATCATAGACTAATGATAGACAGGTAGGGACGTGGTCAGAAAAGTCATAATCTCATCTTCATGAGAGATTATCGGCTCTGCATGAGCTACCCTATGGTGCTGGCGCCTCAAGTAGGAGGAAGGGCTAGGAGATCCATAGATGGGTGTCGGTGCCTCAGTTGGAGGAAGGGTCAAGAGATCCCATGAGAGCTATGCGATGACACTCTCCACTAGACACCCTTGTTCTTGTTTCTTGTCGACTCTGGATATTGTAATCTTTATGTTGTTTCAGATTCTTGTGAAAATGATTTATGAATGTTCTTTGGTGACTTGCTTAGTTGTTATTGCTTGGGTTAAATGTGATGAGTTTTCATAGCTTTATTTGATTTTGTTGACTCATGAATGTTGTTGATTATGTCATTGTAATCCTTGAGTTTTGTGATACCTTTATATGATGTTGAGTCTTGTGGTTCCCTGTTTGGATGTTCTTGGTTGAGGTTTCTTTCTTGTCAGGTCCTTAGCATGGGGGGTGGGTCTTCAGACCCACGTGGTCGGGTGGAACATGCTAAGCACTCCATTGGTTCCCTAGTCGAGGATTGAGAGGTGCGGATTGGTGCTGTTGCAGTGACTCCAGAGTTGTATCCGTATTGGAGCTAATTATGGTATTGTGTATTCATCTGTTTGTTTGTATCATGTTATCTTGATTGTATGGTTTCCGTTCATATTTGGAAACACTTTTGTATCCTTGTTTCTCTCAAACATTGTATTGTAATGTAACGATAAACCTTGTGTGGCTATTGGCCATGGCAGTTGTTATTAAACGTGTTGAGTTAATCATGTATACGTTGTATTTATGTACATAAATGGTTTGATATATCATGTATGTGTTACATTTATTAATGTCTACTTTGCTATGGATTATATTTTTGGCTTTCATTCTTTATTGTCGTTGTGTGAATCTAAGTCTTGTAATGACTCCTCGTGTACCCCAAGGGATGTATGTGTTAATGAATCTACTTAGATTGAATTCATGTTATGACTTAATGTGTATTACAGGTATGTTGTGTTAACTTTAAAAAAAAAAATTATGCAGTAATTATTGTTTAATTGTCCTTTGGGGTTTGCATGGCGGGGTGTTACAACTATCAATTTGGTGTAAATATGTCATGAGACATGATTCCCAAGGCTTATCATTGATGACAGTTCCACATTTGTATCATAAGATGGTTAGTCTTTTTCTGTTTATGCAAGACATGCTTAGGTCATCTCAATTAAATTATACCTCAATGCTTTTGTTTGCTTTCTATATCAAAAATCATGAAAGTTGTACTCATGTCATCATTGGTGCTAATCTCTCCTCTAATTCTTGTACATACTTCCAACATTTTATAAGTCTATGACAATTCAAGAAATCTTTCTGAAGGCTCAACAAACAGTTAGTTTTATTTAGTTGTATTTCATTTAGATAAATGTATATATTTTTCATGTTGGATTCACATTAGATTTTTTAAAAAAGTTGAACAGATAAATCAATGGTTGTCATGTCTCTTTAGACTATATGTGGAGGACCTTTGGAAATTTACTTCATCCTCATTTCATTTAGGTCTAGTTCATATCAAATAGTTTCACATCCATCATTAAATCCGTTCGCGTTCCTTCATATTTCATATCATTTCATTGTATCTCATCTCATTACATTACATTTAATTTTATAATTTTATCATTACATTCCATCATATCATTCACTTTCATTTCATATCATCACATTCTATTACATTGCATTGCATATCATATCATTACATTACATTTTATCATTCCATATGATTTCAATTTTCTCATTACATTTTCCATATCATTTCATTCCATTTCATTTCATTTTTTAATTTTATCTTATCATTCTATATCATTTTAATTTTATCATTCCATCTCATTACATTATATTTCATTTCATCATTTAATCATTTTTCATATTCATCACATCATTTTCTCATCATTATCATTTCCTTATTATTCATATAATTATCATTTATCGTTTATCATCTCATCGGATCATATCATTTTATCCTCTTAGGTCTCTTCATAATTCATTTTATTTTACCATTACATTTAATTACATTTTATCATCCACTTTCATTCCATTTTATTATTTCATCTCATTTTCAGTTTTTCATTTCACATCATTACATTTTCCATATCATTTCATATTTTCATTTCATATCATTTCATCATTTCATATCATTACATTACAATTCATTTCATATCATTACATTTCATTTCAATATCATTTCATCTCATTTCATTTGGCATTTCATCATTTCATTTCATTACATTACATCTCATTTGATATCATCAAGTTTCATTTCATATCATTACATTTCATTTTGTTTTATCATTCCATCTCATTTTCTCATCTCATTAATCTTTTCCGTATTCATTACATTTCATGGCATACATTTCGTCATTTATTTCACATCATTTAATATTCACATCTTTTCTCATTTCTTATACCATTTTATTTATCCTCTTTATTACATATCATATTGCAAATTCTTCATTCATTTTATACACATTCATTACACGATCATCATTTGTAACATTTGCAAAAATTCAAAAACACAAACTTCATATTAACGCATCATCCACCTACATGAGATCATTAGTACACATCATATCACACATCATCATATCATAATAATATCGTACCATCCTACAAATCATGTTAGTTAGTAGATCATATATCAATATCCATATCACATAAATAAGGAAATAACTGCATTTCCATCTCATATCATCATAGCAAATACCACACATCATCAAAACTCATCACCGTTGCATATCATCTCTCATTAAAAATAAATACAAATGTCCAAAAGTCCAATGAAAATAAAAATTCTAGAAAGATACATGAGATATGATAAAAAATCAATATACATGCTCCATAAATATGAGATACATCAAATCAATCCTGCATCAATGGCTCAAGGCTGGCTGGTGGACCCCCTTGATGGAGCTAGTCTTGCGAACGGTGGCTTTCCACTGGTCCCTGCATCTGGATCCCTTCGAGGCCCAGTAACCCCCATGCTCTGTGTGGTTTCCCATGTCCTGCTCCTTGTGTTACTATGGGACAGTGGGAATGGATCTCTATGCTCGAGTGAACATAACTCCTCATATTAGACTCTATAATACTCTGCCTCTCTGGCCATCTCAAATCCCTTTGCAATGGCCTCTCGTAATGATGCAATACCTACAGTGCCCATAAGACTCTACGCCACACCCTCTGCCTCCACTGGCCTCCATCTGAAGGCATGTCTCTTTGTCATCAACTAGGCTATTTGTGGGTATGGGGTAGGAGGATGTGCATGTGCCTGTTCCTATAACTATGTGACCAATCCCTACGCTTGCACCAACTGAATCTGCAACTACACCTGCTATCCCTAGAGTGTCTACACCTAGGCCTACAAAGTGTCTATCTGTCCTTTCTAAGATGAGGATCCAACCTTGATCATTTTCCACCACCCAATCCTAGTCTAGAGCTACCACATGATATGTACACCACTCAAAAAGTCTAGCCCCAACCTCCCTAGCACTTGCCTATCATCTCCATCTGAACTCTCCTCCTCCTCTCCACTATCTACCTCCTCTCCCCCAACCACTGCCTACTCACCACCTGCCACATCCTCCTATCTCCCTACCCATGGCTACGGTACCACCAAAATGGGTGTTGGCTAATCAAGATAGGTAAGCTGTGGAAAGGGATGTGTATGATAATAGAGTAAGTACTCGTTAGACATGCCAGCATCAACAATATCTCATCTATCATCACATGCCTTAGGCGCTAAATCCATGTCCTTTGTATAGGATATTTGATATGAAATACAAAACCACCATCCTACCTCATCTCTTCTCTGTGCATGGTGAGAAACCCCCTGTGGCATCCCATGTGTGAAATCGAACTGACATTGTACTTCCAATGCCAAGAACCTCTCTATAATGAATAGTGTCTAACCTATCAAAAATCGAGGAATTCCTATGAATGGCATCTCAAGGTGATTTGCATCCCATGGCTCACAATTTAGGTAGGGATGCCATATCACAACATCCATGTCATCAAGGCACTGTCTCTAGTAATCCACCTTGCCTAGCTTTGGCTAGACAAGGAACATAGCATAAGCATACACATAAGGCCTGCTTGGTGGCCTAACTCTAGGACAAGCTGGTCTCGTCACAACAATATGCTCTGATGCCTAGATCTAGAGCAATGTCACACTACACGATGTACTAGACAAACCTCTGTAGACCACCTGATGAAGATCATGATATAGGTGCGCTAACATGCAACTCCCCCAAGCATATCCTCGTGGTTGTATCAACATCTACTCCAGGATCCTCCCCCATCCCATTGATAATCCCTTTGACCAGTGATCCAAACAAAGGAGACCTCCAATGAATGCACCTAACATTGTAGGCAAGGTGGATATCCTTTGAAATTGGCCCATGACACCCAGTACCCAGCTATGTGTGCATCGCCATAGACTCTCCTTAGCACATCTATACCACCAAGCTCCTTGTGATCATAGAACAAAAGGGTGTGAATAATTGGAATACCCAATATCTTGTAGACATCCTCTGGAGTCACAGTCACCTCACCAATCAACAAATGAAATGTGTTGTGCTCCAAATGCCACCTCTCTGCCAGTGCGGTCAACAATCTCCTATTGACCCAAATCAGAGGCATGGACAATAATGATCTCAATCCACATGTCCCTATCAATGCTACCTCATTTGGTGTCAGCTCGGCTATCCTATCTCACCCCACTGAGTGACACTCCCTAATCTAGAGGTTTTTGAAAACCTCTAATTTTAAGGTAACACAGGACAATCAATTAGCATCATATCAATGATTCAATCTCAATCAAGCAAACTCAATCTAACTCATATCTATCTATGACCCCTATTAGTGACACATAATCAATCTGAATCATATCTATTTATGACCCATATCAGTGATAAATACTCATAAGACTCATATCAATTGACCCATATCAATGCACAATCTATCTATCTGACTATCACATCAAATCTGATATATCATCAATTACTATTTGCTTTATTTTTCAAGAATGCAAATTTATCAAAAATAAAAACATCATCCTATTTTTATTTCAGTCATGAATGAAAATATGTTTTCAATCAATAATCTACTATTTTTTTTCTATCATAGAAAGTAAATTTATCAAAATTCCTATCAATCATTTACTCTTTGTTTTTCGTATGGGGGAAACAAATTTATCAACTATCTACTCTTTGATTTCTATTTTGGAAACAAAGTTATCAATTATTTATCCAATTTTTCTATCCATATCAACACAATGATAAGACAATTTCTCTATCTATTGATGAAGGAAACAATATACATCATCATTTTTACATCACTTTCATCAAAACACACATTCTGTCTCTTTTTACCAAATGTGCTAATCTACAAGCTCTATGCGCTAAAACTCATATGCGCTATTTTGTATCCTAGATGCACTAAAACTCATATGTTTCATTCTTTACCTTGAAAGTGCTCAAGTAGTTCCCATATGCGCTATTTCCCTCTAAGCACTAAAACTCTCATCAAAAGCGCCACTATATTTCTTGGATGTGCGACAACCCTAAATGTGCTAATGTTTTCCTTGGATTCACTCAAACCCTAATTTTCTTATGGCATCCTATATGTGCTACTCTTTTTATTGAATGTGCTAATATGGTTTCTACGCTAAAAATGCTAAATCTATCCTATATGCACTACTATTTTTATCAAAAGTGCTCAAACAACTATCAAAAGTGCTAAAACATTCCTAAAAGCACTAAAACAAAGTTCTAAAACCTAAATCCATAGAAAAATAGGAAAATTTGAATGCACAAGAGTTTAGGTTGACTCATCGATGGTCCATATGTAGCTGGCCTTTGGTATCAATGGGACTACTTGAATCTATGTCAGTGGTACAAAATCTCCATTTCGCTAGGTCACTATCAGAGCTACAGGATTCTCAAAAGTCAAAAAGAGAAAATGACTTGTCCTTTTCTCCCTTTTTACCTTTTAAAGGTCAACTAAAGGTGAGTTTTGTGACATTTTTATCTGTTTATCTAACTTTGAATTTATCTTCACATTGGGGCATCCTTATACATCATTTTTTGAGAGCTAAATCACTAAATTCACATCAACACCAAAATCTCATCGTCAACTCAACCTTTTCAAATAGTATCAACAAATCATATCATCATTAGTGATTTACCTCCCGAGGGGGAATCATTAATACCAGTAACACCTTCCAATTAGCAACATATCAAACTTAGATCAGGGGTAAAATCAAGCACAACAAATTGCGAAAGAAGGAATATTTTCTTTGAAGCAATGTGTTTCACACATCACTTCAAAGAGAGAAAAAATGTATATGCATAAAATTGGTCATGACTGATTAACCCTAGCATTTAATTAAATATTTATTATTTAATTAATTTTCTCTAAAGTCTTCTACATATAATTAAATTTAATTAATTTAATTATATTGTTCATTCATTTTATTCTTTTGTCATAATTAAATAAATCAACTTTTATTTAATTATTTCACATTCATATGTCCAATTAATTAATTAAATTAATACACTTTATTTATTTAATTAATTATCACTTTTGAATTTAATTAATTCTTTTTTATTTAATTATATTTAAATATTTCTTTTCAAATCTTTTCAAATATTTCTTCTAGTTAATTAAATATCTCATTTAATTAATTTCATTTATATTCCATTTCTTAAAAAGTTTAATTAAATATCTTCCATATCTTTTCAAAATCATAATTAAATATTTTATTTAATTATGAAATATTCCATTATTCTTCAATTCTAGGGTAAATATTTTATTTTAAGAAAGATCTATGTGTCACTTATAAATAAATAATTGAATTTAAATAATTCATTATTTATCTTCTTCAAAATATTTCCATAATCTCACAAAAAGATGATTTTTTAAAATTATCTTATCTTACCTATTTTACAAAAAAGAAAACAAATCTTGCTTTTTGCTTTCTTCTGCTTTTCTTCACTCTCATCCATCTTCAACCATTTGATCTTCTAAGAATTTTCACAATCATTGATCATATCAACCAATCATAAGGTTTTGAAAAACTCTATAAATAGCACTACCAATCCAAACAATTTTTACATCATTCACAATACACAAGAACACAAGAGTGGAATTAAAGATTAATTGCATTCTCGCATTGTCATTTTAGTTTACTCATAGCATTATCATAATCTTTCATTTTAGCAATTATGTTTAGCATTAGCAATTACATGCATTTCATATTCAATCTCATTCTGTAAGAGACTATTTGTTGAGCCTAGCCTACAATCTGAGAGCCAACTAGAACCAACAAAACACTAGAGATAGAGGATGATAGGATGATATCGATGACATGATATTGAGTTTGCAACTTTATTATTTTAATATTCTATTTTTGATATAATGTCTTATTGGTCTGTTTGATTCATTTTTTTTTACATATTTATAACACTAGCAAAATTGACCACACAATAGGTAAAAATTTTAAAATAATGGGCAATAAAGAAAATGTAAATAGTTTTGTGTTGCTGGGAAAGAACATTAAGGTGAACGGAATGATTATCGTGCATCACTAATTCATTTTATTTTTCTTTATCTTATGAGCGATGAGCAATGCTAAATATTGGGTGGTGAAATAAAGGTTTGGTGGGCTCGAGTTGCATTGTCAAATATTAATATTTGACAAAATGTTTGCAAAGTGGAAAATAATTTTACTAGAAGGGCATGGTTTAATGATTTTGTAATATGAATATTTAATTCACTTTTCTAAGTGAATCTGCTAGAGAGGTTTTTATAGAGAACATCATTGTCACATAGCTGGGCAAAAATTAACAAGGGGGAGATAAATATTTTGCAAGGTAAAGGTATTTTTCAAGAGAATGACAAAGAGGAATGATGACTTCTTAGGCTACGGAATATTTTTTTATTGAAGATGAGTAGGTGCATGAAGGGTGAATATAAGAGCTGGTTGAAGATTGTTTTGCAAGAAAAGGAAGCTACTAATCTATGGACCTAAATATGCTAAATGTCATTGGGAGATCTCCATTTAGGGTTTTGCACTTTCCTTAAGTGCAGACTTTATGTTTCAAAAAGGAGGTTGTTCATTCTTTTCTGTCTCACAGGAAAGCATATTGTGTAATAGGGTCTCAAGTCTATAGTGTTAGTTTTAGGTTTCTAAAGGTTTTTTTAAGTTATATAATGTAAAACTTATTCACAACAATGTTATTTTTGCATGTAAATGGTTAGATATTCTAAGTTAGTTGTCTCCATTATTCACTTTGCATAAATTCTGAATGTGAGTAATCAAGGATTGTTACTATTCAGCTTCTTGTCTTTCCTTGTATGCTTGTTTGATGTTATTACTCTCATACAAAGAATGAGTTAATTTGTAGTAACACAAATGAAGTTTTATGCAACAATGTGCTAGGATTGCTAAGTATGACTAGTTTGGTTTGTAGTATCAATGGTGTAATGCATGTTATGATAAGAATAGTTATGACATAATGAATGTTGAGATAAGTTGGAAATTATTTCATTTGGATGACTCCACACTAGCATTAGGCACTAATCTTTAAAGTTATAGTTTCTTGAGATTATTTGTGAGCAACTACATTTTAAATCAAAATTTACTTATCAGTTCCAGTTTGTTTGTGTGTTGAGCTTAATTTAATGAATCATGTCTCGCATGTTTAAATGAGGCCTTACTGTAGAGGTCAGCCAAGGATTTATAGTATTGTGTCTATTAAGCATCTAAAGGAGAAAAATATGTTTACTATGTGTTTGATAGTTTGGCACACAAGTATTTGAAAGCACACTATTGGGATCACCCTCCTAGGTTTAACTGAGCTTGAAGTGCAGGGGAGAAAGGGGTATTTTATTCACTCTCCCATTTTTTGGCCATATCAACTTGTTGAGTCCAAATATGAGAGAGTGACAACTCTTTAGGACTCATTGCCTTTGTTGATTTGGGAACCAATAGATTGGTGACTTTGGTGGGGACAACTTTGAATCTCTAGTGCAAATTTGTTGAAGTCCATTTCAAAAGAGTTAAAAGGAATAAATGAACAATTGGTTCAAAAGATGAATAGTTCCAGATCTACAAATTGATTCATAACAGCCCCAAATTCAGAATAATGTGAAGTGACTCTACTGGAAGAACTCAAATAAAGATATCCTTAGTTCAAAGGTTTTCCTCTTGCTAAAGAGGTGGTGACTCTGCTCTACAATATAATTTGTGCACATGAAGGGTTGTTGTTTTTATTTGTAAGCTGAAAGTTCTCTATTCAAAGTTGTGACAACTAGAGGTGTGAAGGTACATAGTTCTCTACATATTTTCATTTACTACAACTATCGTATTGATTACAATTTCTATTCCACTTAGTTTTATTCACAAACTAGCAAATATGGATGGTTAGAATGAAGCTATATATCTTAAGGATTACTATCTATTTGTAACTATCTTAATAATCCTTCATATTGGCATAGTTGTGATTGTACACCATTAGTTAAAACCAAATTTGCATATATCCATGGATTATAAAAGAGAAATAACCATGCCATTAAAAAATTGAATGCGTATTGCCAAAAAGATTCGTAATTCTGAAAAATATTCAAATAGTTGAGATCAAAAGGTACATGAATCCAAGTGTGAAAGGGCCTAGGATAAGGCCAGAATGGAAAGTTGTGTTCTAAATGAGAGTTAAAGAGATGAATAAAAGGCACCTAATGGCTATACAAGACAAGTTAAAAGATAATCATACTAGGCATGTTAGCCAAATTGCTACACTTTTTGTCAATTCATTTGACTCATTATATGACCAATTAGACTTGTCATGGATTGATTATAAGGATAAAAATATATTTCATATCGAGTCTATAAGAAGATGCTTAGGTTTAATGGATGTAATGTGTTTGAAGGAGATGCACATGTTCAAAGTTCTTATAATTTCATGGTGAAACATTCATTTCAAGACTAGGATATGCGGATGAGATTTTTCGTTAGATCTCTTGAAGCTAAAGCTAGGGATTGGTACTTAAGTTTTCTTGAGAAATATTTTCCATGTTTGGATAAATTGGTGGATGCTTTTAGGAAATAATTTGCAAAAGAACCTTTTGATCTTGTTATAAAGTTAAAACAACTCAAGAAACAAGATGAAGAGTGAAGCATTGTTTTCAGTCATAGGTTTGTTGTTGCTCTTTCACTAATCCCTAAAAGTTTCATACCTAGTACATTAGATTACATTCATTTGTATTTTGAAGCTTTTGAGAAGGGATCTAGTGCATTGTTGAAGGATTTCAAAATATTAAGTATGCAGATGGCTTACACATGTTTAGATAATATGGAAAAGATGAGGACTGAATATGTGTAAAGTTTGTTGTATTTAGTTGTGGGTAAACATGCTGATGCAATTTGCAGTTGTGTGGGTACAAATGATCAAATGTCTTTAGTTTTAAATATAGACAAGTACATCCTTGAGAAGGAAGAAGTTATGAATGATACAATATATACCATTGATGATCATGACAATGAAAATGTTTTTTTCTATCCTCAAGAGGATGAGCAACTCAATGATGGCACCCAGTCCAATATTGAAATGAAAAAAGATGAGGATTATTGATATCACACCCACTCCATTAATTTTTCAAATTATAATGATGGTGATATCATGGTACACCCTAACTTACAACTTGGTGATGCATGAAGTTCTAGTGGAAGTCATCTTCCTTCTAGTTATGAACCAATTGGTCAGCATGGTGGTAATGTGGATGAAGGAAAACAACTATTTGATTGCAATAATGCATTATATGATGAACCTATTTATGAGTATTTTCATGTGGATATGGATGCTAATTTCAAAGAAAAAATAGATTATTTTCTTGAACCAAAATTGCTCACAAGTTGAACAAGTTATGAATGCTGAAGATGTTGACATGTGTTCAAAGGATACCAAAGTGAGCAAGAATAAGGATAGGTTAGAGATTCTTGATTCTCTACATTGGAATATTGAGGCATAGTTATAGTGTGTGCCAATGTATGAGTGTATCTCTTTACTTACACTCGGAGGTAGTTTGCATGTTGAACATAATCTTTCGAGTAGTTCTCATGATTGTTTCACCTTTGACATGCAAACTAATAATCAAATTGAGCTCGATAGTACCAGCCATGTGGCAGAATATGAGTGCCATTTTTTTGAGCTAAATGAAGTTTTCTTACAGTGTGCTAACATGCAAAACATTGAAGAATGTTGTTTTCAACTTCACAATGATTTAAATGATAAATATTATATTTTTTTGCCACACGATAATCAGTATTTTAGGGTATGTCTAATTTACAAATACATGGTAATTATACATTTGTTGATAACATTGTATATGATGGGTTGTTTAGAGATGCCAACATATTGAATCAAGCATATTGCAGTGATGTTTTGAGGTTGGTTTCATGTAAGTGTGATAAGAACTATTTCTATCATAGTGGTAAGAAGATACCTATAGTTTTTGGTGGCCTTGGGCCATCAATATGGTTTTCCTTGTCAAACTAGAGCAGTTGGGGGCATACATGACCTTTTGACTTTGTCATCGAATGAAGTAGGCACCTGATCTGCTTCTGTAGAGGACCTGAATTCTTGATATACCCATAAGGGCCATACATCCCCAGTCGGAGCCACTATTGGGGCCTCCAAAATCTAGCCAAATTTTGAGAGCCCATGAATTTTTTCCCAATGCACTCATAAGTACCCTACAAAATAAGCTTAAGTTGCTCAATTTGAGAGTCTATAACTTTGTACCCCATGAATTATCATGAAAAGACACTTTGGGGAAGTGTTGATCACCTATTAGAGATGGTGTGTGACCATTTGTAGCCTCCTTGGATTAGTTTTGGTGAGTTTTTGAAGTCTTGGTTTCAAGGTCCAGAAGTTGGTTTGTTGTTTACACATGTTGAACATTTATGAGTAGGCCATCTTTGTTATGTTGTATCTTTGTGTCTACTAAATAGTAAGCCCAAATAATATTTTTTCATGATTCTCTACACCTTTATGAAGCCCCATGTCAGTTGGAATATCCCCATGAATCCATTTGCTAAGTTTTCCAACTTGAATCCATTTGCAATATGTTCAAATTTGTAGACTGGATAGTGTAAAATTTGTTGTAGCCTCACATTTGATTTTTTCATTTGTAGCCTTTTAACCTGCATGCTAAGGTGAATGTTCTTTGTGATTCTATATATTTTTATCTACTAATTTTCTATTTTGTAGTACCCCATCTCCTTATTTGATATTTTTTCAAAGCCCATTCCAGATGAAGTTTTTTAGGGTTTCAAAATCAACAGTTTTAGAAATGCCTGAGTGAGAATTTTTTTTTATTAATATCTTTCACCTCAGGATCCCTTTTGATGATCCATTTGTTGCACTAAATTTTTGGTTCAAATGGTAACATACATGATTAGTGTTGTGCCTCCTGGATGAGCTTTGATGGGTTAACTAATCCTTTTCTAATCGCGATAAAGCTAAAAATGTTGTCTTGAAAAGTTTTAAAATTTCAAATTCTAAGGACAACCCATTTCTTATTTTGTTATAAAATGTCTATAACTCCATTTTCATCAAAAAAATAGGTCATTTGATACATTATTTTAATGTACTTTTATTGCAGTTAACATGTCCTAGGGTCTAGTTTACAAAGGGGGTACCTAATTCTTGATGGCTTGAAAAAAATTGAGGAAATGGGTTTTCTCTAAATAATTGATTATGGTCACATACAAAAAAATTTGGCTCTAGGGGTCACCATTTGTGTGCAATGAAATTTCTTTGTTTGGGTCATAGGCATAATTAAAATTTTCCTGTTCTCTAATGTTTTCAAATTCCAACATTTAAAATATTTTGAGTATTTTAAATATTGGGAAAATTAAAATAGGCATTTAGAGAAAGTATAAAGTACATTTCAAATGTTTAAAAGGAAAATAAAGTTTAATTCTTTCTTTCTATTGGTCGAAGTCATGACAACATGACAACATGCTTCTTCATGACAAAACTCATCACCATCGCTGGTTTGATTTGTATTCACCATTTGATATTGGCGATCAGTGATGGTAGTACCTTTTCATCACCAATCATTGTTATGATTTTTCTTTCCCTTATCTCATTGGTGATGCCCGATGAGTAGTGGAAGGATTGTAAGAGAACGTTATTATTCAACAAACTTTTGGGGCATTCTCAAATCACACTGTCTGAATCAATGAATGCATCCTTGTGTCAACCCTTATTCTCATGCATTTAATAAGACAAAATTGTAGGCTTAACTACTATAAATTTTTTTCTTAAATTCTACCAATGGCTCCCAGCTAAGTAGAAAAATTGGTGAAGAATGTAGGACTCAAAAGGTGGTGGCATCAAAATTAGGGTATCTTTTGTTCTTATCATGTGTCACCATTTTGTTTTCTCCTTTCCATTCCAGCTCAACAACAAGCAAGGTGCTTCATTTCCACCATGAATGGAAACCTTTTTTCTCAAATGCATCCACTATCAATGATGAGGCAAAGCTATTTTAATATTCTTGGCGATCCCTAATTTGTTGTTTTCATTTTTCCTCTTACCTGCGATGTGCGAGAATAACTTAGCAATAATAGATGGAAGTACAGTGGGCTCCATGAACAATATCACTCATTGATATTTTATGGTTATATTCAAAAGGTAAATTAAAAATAAGGTGCATGGGTAATAATTTTTTATTTTCTCGAGTGAGATAAATCTAAAAGCCTTTATTGATATAAATAGGTAAATTTTTTCAAATAATAGGCAATAAAGCAAATGTAAATAGTTTTGTGTTGTTGGGAAAGATCATTAAGGTGAGCAAAATGATTATCATGCATTGCTAATTCATTTTATTTTTCTTCATCTTATGAGTGATACACGATGCTAAATATTGGGCAGTGAAATAAAGATTTGGTCAGCTTGACTTGCAATGTTAAATATTAATATTTGACAAAATGTTTGTAAAGTGGAAAATAATTTTACTAGAAGGGCATGGGTAAATGATTTGGTAATGTGAATATTTTATTCACTGTGCTAAGTGAATTTGCTAGAGAGAGGTTTTTACAAAGAACACCATTTTCACATAGTTGGGTTAAAATTAATAAGGGGGAGATAAATATTTTGCAAGTTAAAGGTATTTTTCAAAACAATGACAGAGAGGAATGATGACTTCTTAGGCTGTGGAATATTTTTTTATTGAAGATGAGTAGGTGCATGAAGTATGAATATAAGAGTAGGTTGAAGAATTTTCTGGAAGCAAAGACAGTTACTAATCTATGGACATGAATATACCGAATGCTATTAGGAGATCTCCATTTAGGGTTTTGCACATTCCTTAAGTACAAATTTTTTGTTTCAGAAAGGAGGTTGTTCATTCTTTTCGGTCTCATTGGAAAGCATATTTTGTAATAGGGTCTCAAGTGTATAGTGTTAGTTTTAGGTTTCTGAAGTTTTTTCTGAGCTATGCAATGAAAAAATTATTCACAACAATGTTATATTTGCATGTAAATGGTTAGATATTCTAAGTTAGTTGTCTCCATTGTTCACTTTGCATAAATTCTGAATATGAGTAAACAAAGATTGTTATTATTCAACTTATTTTATTTCCCTATATATTTGTTTGATGTTATTACTCTTAAACAAAGAATGCGTTAATTTGTAGTAATACAAATGAAGGTTTATGCGACAGTGTGGTAGGATTGCTAAGTATGACCAGTTTGGTTTCTAGTATCGATTGTGTAATGCATCATATGATAAGCATATGTAGTTATGACATAATGAATGTTGAGAGAAGTTGGAAATTATTTTATTTAGGTAAGTCCACCCTAGGATTAGGCACTAATCTTTAAAGTTACAGTTTCTTGAGTTTGTTTGTGTGTTGAGCTCAGTTTAACGAATCACATCTCTCATGTTTAAATGAGGCATTACTATAGAGGTCAGCCAAGCCTTCATAGTATTGTGTATATTAATCATCTAAAGGAGAAACACCTATTTACTATGTTTTTGATACTTTGGCACACAAGTATCTGAAAGCACACTATTGGGATTACCCTCCTAGGTTTAATAAAGCCTGAAGTGTAGGGGAGAAAGGGGTATTTTATTCACTCTCCTGTTTGTTTTCCATATCAACCCATTGAGTCTAAATATGAGAGAGTGGAAACTCTTTAGGACTCATTGCATCTATTGATTTGGGAACCAATAGAGTTACTAGTCAAAGATTCCATCTTTTATTAGTATGACTTGGTTATTTTTACTATTCATAGCTCACTGGGAGTTACATTTAATATATTTAGAAGAACCTCTTAATTTTAAAAATGGAAGTTTTTTTTCTTTTTACCATGTTTTTTGGTATATCATTTTAGAAATCTATTTGTGGTATTCCTCTCCAATTTCTCTATAAATTAGATTCAGGAGGTTGTAGTTATATTATATTATTTATAGGTACATAGGTGTTTCTAGAGTGTTATCAGATATTAGATTTTTATTTTTTTTGATGTATCTCTCCTTTGGGTATTAATACATACTTGACAAGATTTCTCATCTAGATTTTTTCATAAAAAGGCTTATCAAGAAAATTATTGTGTTAGCTACAGTTTTGTATTTATCATATTTTAATCCTTTTTGGATATATAAACATCATATTTGCATACGCTTTCAAAATTTTATATTGTTGTAGTTTCACCTTATAAATCAACACTAAGGACTAATAAAAATAATAATTATCCTATACAAAGCATAAATTTCATATAATTGTAAAATAAATTAGTGTGCCAAGTTGCTAATCCTAAACTAAAACCTTTTATCTTAAAAGAAACTTATAATTATTCATTGAAATAAAAAATTAAATTCCTAAAGTGCACATGAATACATAGAATATTTATGCAACATTTAATATAAGTTCAATCATATAGAAAGAAACTAAAAAAGGAAATAAAAAAATATATAAATGACTAGTTTTTGGAAATTCCAAATCATAAGCTACTTCACCTATCATCCTCAATATCTTGTGAGGCTCATAGAATGTGGGTTGAATATCTTTCTAGCTCCAATTTTTTTGATGGAAGAATACATGTAGGATTACAATATTAAATAGAACATGTCTCTTATCATAAGATACCATTTGGGTTCATAAGATACCATTTGGGTATGTGCAAGATCATAATGGAAAAAGCATGCCCTTAAGTGGCAAAAAATTCAAAAAAAATAGAGTTAGGCAACTTGACATAAAAATTTAAATAAATTATATATATTATTTAAAAAATATGTAAGAATAGAATTTGTAGAAAATTGAATGTAGTTTCTAAATAAGGTGTTGTCACAATAGTGGTTTACAATTCCTGAGAGGAATGGATTTTAGTTGAAATCACATATTTTTAGAAAATATAATGATTTAAGCCTTAAAAAGTTCCATTTTAAGGATTCCAATTGAGGAGGGTTTGATCAAATCACCTTATATCAAACCCCCTTGGATAGAACCTCGCTAGTTTTAAACCATACCTATAAATGCGTCTCCTTTACACCTATCAAAATGCTGATAAAAAATCACTTTTGATTTAGCTTTTGGGGAATCAAATGAATTCATTTAAAATTTATTTCAAATGATTATGGTATTCCTCAAAAAAGCTATCCAATGAATATAATTTTAATATGTTTTGGTTTTGTTATGTATTTGTTTTTAAGTTTTATTAAACATAGGTTTTCATCAAAAATTAATTTCTTTTCTTCACATGTGGAAAAATAGAAGATTATCAAAAAAATAGAATTGAAAATATGGAAGTGCACCAGATATTGGAAGTCCTTGATCCAACAAAAAAATAAAAATAAAATTTGACATATACAAAAGTTACATTATATGGCCGTAATACGGTGTAATTTGTTTAACTTTGAAACTTGATTAAGGAAAAAATATTCAATAAAAACTATCTAACAGAGTGGAAGCACTAGATATCAGAGTTAAATCTAAATTTGAAAGAATTAGGGTACATCCTTCATGGAAAAAATTTATCGTTATCTGGTGTCGTCACTTTTTAAAAATGTTGTTTCTGAAAAATCAATTTTCATGGGAGATGGAAAAGAAGTGCAATTTGATTCCAAAATTTTGAAAAAATATTTTTTAGAATCTGAGGACAAAATTTGATGAGACTCTAGTTTGCACCATCTTCAAATTCCTCCGCAGTTTAGCCACTATAGGTGCAGAATGTGAAAGATTTAGTTAAAAATAATAATTTGTAGTGTCGGTTTGGCAAAATTGTAAGCCACTGTTATGGGATCACCCAACTACTAGGTTTTATTTTATTTTTAAATCTATTTGATAAAAAAATAAAATTTCAATGCAATAGTACTTAAATTTCAGGGAAAAATAAGAAGTGGGTGTCTATCTAACCACCCTAACCACAATAAAATGATAATATTTTTTAAAAATATTTTAGATATAAGTAGAGGACTCATGTCCTAATGTGATACATATTTTTTTGTAATTTTTTTCCAAGTAAATAATTAATTATAATTTTTTTATTACAACTATTAAAAAATATAAAAACTCATATGTCTAACCACCTTAACTTGGTCAAAACTTCATGATATTCATTTTTTTTTAAAAATCCAATAGTATGCAAAACATAGAAAGTGACACATATTTCAGATTCAAAAAATGTGATACTGGTTGAAAGCTATAGATTTTTTTCAATCAACCTATCAATCAAGACTTTAGCCGTAATTCAAATAGAAAATGAATAATAATTATTTATTAAATGTAATATCCCTCATGTTACTATTTGTTCTTGACATTCTCTATGGTTTTTTTTGACACATTGTGGTTGTTGATGATACTGTTGTTATTATGTTGTGGTAGCTTAGATTGTTACTGATTTTACTACTCTTATGATGCCATGGATATTATATTGCGATTGTTTTTTATGGGTTAATTGAAATAAAGTAGACTAGAGAATAGTAATTGATGATATTGATGCAAATTAATGTAATTTATAATGCGATAGATGATGATATGATTTGGTGAGGGGACAGGTAGCATCACTCATTCGCGAGCGTCCTGCTACACTATAAATCCTTCTCACGATGCTTTGTAATAGATTATATGTATGTATGTTGTATATTACCTTGTTGGATGCAGGATTTGCAGGAATAAGACTCGATTCTACCTATTTCGATAGGCCTGGGCGAGCATTGTACCAACCCAATGGCCGGAAGTTGAACAAAAGTGACATGGAAGTAACTCCGTTCCAAGTTGTCAACTGTCTTATACCTTTTTGGTTTGTGCTTAGCCATTTTGTTGTTACGTTGGTCTTTACATGTGATTGTGACTTTATGACTTATCTAATGTGGCGTATGGTTTTATGTTGTGATTTAAATAATTAAACAGTTAATAAAATAAAAACATAAAATAATAAATAAATAAAGCAATAGATAAATGTTAGTAGTAGTTGTAAAAATATTAAATTTATTTTGAATCTTGCAAATGGTCGATATTAATTATTTTAATGTGCAAGTAATTAATTAATAAAGTATTTTGAAGATGATAAATAAATAAACAAATAAAAAAATTAATTTTTTGGATTTAAATTTATTTAATTTTTAATCAAATGCATAATTAAAGAAAATGAAATGCAAAGGCATGCAAAAAGGCAACAAAAACAATGAATATTTGGAGGGTAACAATTATTTTTCATTTTATTTCTTGTGACGTGACCTCTTGTATTCACGAGAAGAGGAAATTGAAAGGGTTTCCTGGGTATTGATTTTATTAAGGGGTTTTCTTTGTGGAAGGGGCTATTGTTCAGATTCGGGAGAAATTTTGCATTCACCCATTTTCTGTCATTGCATTCTTGTTTTTTTTTCTGGAGAAATTAAAGAGGAAGAAAGTTTAGTTTGAGGGGAGATTGGGATCTGATGCTGGAAACAATTGGCAGCGAAGGTTCAGCTCTGCAAAAAGGGATAAGGCTTCCATAGACTCTCTACAAGTCGACAGGTTCCTTCTCATTTTTAATTATTTACTTTCTGTAGCATCAAATAAAATAGGAATTATCTCTCTGCGTATGAAAATTTTCTCCTAGGGTTTGAAATTAAAAGTGTGTGGAAAAGAAAATCTTCTGGGTTTTAGAATTGTTTTGGACTGTTATTCATTGAAGGAAAATTATACCAGGGTTCAGAATTGTTGTTTATTAAATGAAATTTTGTTGGGTACTAGACTGTTGTTTATTAAATTGAAATTTTTGGGGTTTGAGACTATTGTTTATTTAATTGAAATTTTTTTGGGATTCTGGAATTAAACAGTACTACTGTAGTTTTATTTAAATCAATTTAAGAATAATTCCTTTACTAGGAATTCGGGGTTGTGTTTATATATATATATTTTTTTGCAAATGCATTCTGTGTATAAATGTAGGTATGTACAGTAACTGGTAAAATTGATTATTATTCTCTATCTTTCAAAATATTTTAAATACAGTATATATATATTAGATATATATATATATATATAAGTATAGAATGAAAATTTATTTTCTTAAAGGTTCAAATTTCACCGTCAGCCTTACTGGCCATTCTTTTGGTATTATAAAAAAAAAAAACAAAAAAATCTTGGTTGAGTGGTGGGTCAGCCTCGGCCATACCCACCACCCAGCCGGTATTGGTACCCTCGCGATAGTCTGCGGACTATCTACAACAGTCCTACAAACTGCTGCGAACATTCCGTAGACTGTCCACGGCCAGACGTCAATTCCATGGCTTTTGGATGGCCCGTCCGTTTCCATTAAAAATATTAACTTGAAACATGTGCTTTACTGTGTAAAACAAAAATTCGTGTTTGATTATAATATATGTATATGCATTAATAAATATATATATAAATATGTATATATATATACATATTTATTGATTTATTTAATTATAGTTTGTATGTCACAATTTTACTGTTAAAGTAATTTAATTAATTTTGTCTATTAATAAATTGTTTTACTATCTAGTATGAATTAAACAAAATTTTGTTATAGTGAAAATATGAAAATAGAAAGGACTGTTTATTAATTTATTAAATTATGAATTTGATAGGATAATCTAGTAAAAAGGCATTTTATGAATATATGTCAGCATGGATTATTTAATTTTTGTTTTTAGTGTGAATATTGTGGAAATTGAATTTATTTTGGAATTAAATAAATTATCTTTTTATGAAGTTGAGTCTTGTAGAATTGTTGGGTTTGGGACATTGTTAGGTCACTGATGTGGGAACCCTGTTAACTTGTGAAAGCATTTTTGAAATTGTAGCCTTCCAGAGGATTGTGTTTCTTTGTTGAATTTATACCTTTTCTTCTTGAGTTTCTGTTAAGTAATTTTTTATGAATGGGGTGTACCAAGTTGTGAGATTTTATTATGGTATTTAATTTGAGAGATGGGTTATGCCTCGTGTATTATTTTTATTGTTGCATTTCGATGCTTATGATTGGAATGGTAAAACCCCTGTTTCTTTTGGTTTTGGTTGGGTCTCTAGGGAGAGTGGCTCCTCGTGGGGGTCGGCGCCCCGCTTAAGGGGAAGGGCACAGGATAACCCATGAGTGAGTTAGTAAACAAGTGAAAACATAATAATTAACTTAGGAGGGTTGGGTAGTAATAACATTGTAAGATTAAAAAATGGATGCCTCATCTTCATTAGTGCTTTCATAGGCTAATGGAAGGCTGAGAAGGCCATGGTTGGCAAGGTCGTTACCTCATCTTCATGAGAGGTCTACGGCTCCGCATGAGTCACCCTATGGATCGGTGCCTCCAGTTGGGAGGAAGGGCACAAGACAGCCATAGATGGGACCGACACCTCCAGTTGGGAGGAAGAGCACAGGACAGCCCATGTAGGACTATGCGATGACACTCTCCCCTACTTTCCCATGTGTTTACTTTATTGTGTTCCTTTGGAAGTAAGTTATGGGAGTTGGTTTAGATTGTTGATATATGGATTTATCTTGATTTATGATTATTTCCTTAATATATCTTTGGTGTACTTTGTGGTCTTGTATGATCTCATTGATATTTATGACCTTGTATTTTTATGGTACTGTGTTGTGGTGTTATTGTTTTGTCCCATTGCAATTTGGAGTATTGTGTTATGGTCCTATGTTTGGTACTTCTTGTATGTTTGTACATCGATTCTTGTCAGTTGAAAATCTTTGTCAGAGTTACTTCTTTGTCACCTCTTAGCACGGGGGTGGTCGGGTGGAACATGCTCTGCACACCGTTGGGTTCCCCATTAGCGTTCATTGGCCAGTCTCATCGAGTTGAAGATTTGTACCATTGGTCTCTTTGTATTTTGATAACCTTGTGTAATATATTCATCCCACAAGTTTGGGAATCATGATGTAAATTATGGTTATGGATATGTTGTATATATAACAGATGATGTAATGTAAATTTCAACTTTGTATCCTTATTTGGTTATGTGATTCTTCATGGTTTTATTTTGTGATGGACTCTATGTAAATGTATATCTAATCTTGTCATTGATAGTTCCTTTGTTGCTAGAATGGTATCTTATGTGTTGGTGCTTTGTAATGTTAAACTCATTATGCCTCATATGCCCCAAGGAACATAGTTGGTTATGTTATTTGTATTGTAATGAAGTTCATATTCATGTACATGATTATTAATATTTGGTATAATGATTAATTGTTTTACTTTTTTTTTAAATTGTGTTTTTTTTGGATGTTCTTTGGGGCTTGCTTGGCGGGCGTTACATTAAATTCAAAGTAAAACATAATTTACATTGGTGGAAAGTTGAGAATCTCCTTTAAAAACCCTTTTTGTTTCATCAATTTTAGGTAAAAAAAGGTTGTCGGCCACATGGCCCACCATATCACTTCCATATCATCACTTTTTGGCCCATCATGATCCTGCACATACCCATTTCATATAATTATAATCTACATAAAAATCTTGATTGTAGACCTTTTTTAGGTGTTCCTTAAGTGACTTCAATATTCGTTAGATTTGATTGACCAATTCACCTACTATTGATACCTTTCTATATATAAAAATTAAATAAAAAAAGTATAGTACATCATATCCATATAAAGATTTGAAATGATACATAACAATGGACCTATGATATGATGTATTAGACCAATAATCAGGTATGTGCAAGATGATGATGGGCCAAAAAGTGGCAGTATGATGGGTATGTATAGGGTGTGGCTGACAATATTTTTTTACCCAAAATTGATGAAACAAAAAATAGTTTTTAAAGGAGATTCTCAGCTTTCCACCAATATAAATTTTGCTTTACTTTGAATTTAATAATTAATTGTTATTCAATTTCTATTTGAATTATAACTAAATTCTGGATTGATAAGTTGATTGAAAAACATCTATACCTTTCAAATGGTATCAATTTTTTTTAATCCAAAATATGAATCACATTCTATGCTTCACATACTATAGGATTAAAAAAAAAAAATTATGAAATTTTGACCAAGTTAAGGTGGTCAGAAATATGAGTTTTATATTTTTTTAAAATTTGTAATAAAAATCATAATTAATTATTTACTTGGGAAATAGGTACAAAAATATATGCATCACATCGGACATGAATTACTCCTAATTATATCTAAAATCTTATAATTTTTTTTTTTTTATCATTTTTATTGTGGTTAGAAATTGGTCAGAAAAACACCTACTTCTTATTTTTACCACTGAAATTTAAGTACTATTGGATTGAAATTTCAAATTTTCATTAGATAGATATATAAAAAAAAAGTCTTAGCAATTTAGAAACTAAATTCAATTTTCTACAAATTCTATTGTTACATATTTTTAAAATAATATAG
Organism: Sequoia sempervirens; assembly: GCA_007258455.2. NCBI lineage: Eukaryota > Viridiplantae > Streptophyta > Pinopsida > Cupressales > Cupressaceae > Sequoia > Sequoia sempervirens. The sequence goes on along the minus strand of VDFB02058242.1, from coordinate 175,659,089 downwards.
ATAAATTATTCAAATTTTTATGTGAAGTTTCCTAACTCTAATTTTTCTAAATTTTTTGCCACTTAAGGGCCTATTTTTTCCATGATGATTCTACACATACCCAATCTCCTAGGTACAACCATTTAACCGATGTTTATTTATTATTTGAAGCATAGTTGCTCAAGTACCCTTCAACCCAATTATTAACAATCTCTATTTGTCCATCCATCTAGGGATGATATCTAGTGCTAGGAGTGATCTTTGTGCCTACCAAATGAAATAATTCTTTCCAAAAGGAACACAAAAATATATTGTTCCTATCACTAATTAATTTCATACTTTTAAAAATAATCTTTCCACTTAAGGAACTTTGGAATATGATGGGATATTAAATGAATATACATATTTGCTCAATTTATCTATAAATATATAAATGTAGTCTTCACTATGTACATTAGGGAGGCCTGTGATGATATATATTTATATGTTGTCCCAATTTTGATTGGGAATTGGTAGTGGGTAATGAAATCCTACAAGAAAATATCTCCCCTTTTCTTTCTAGAATGTGGTGCATTCAATTATGTTATCGAGGACATTTTCATTAAGGCCCTACAATGAGAACCTTTCATTTATTTTCTATAGGTTTTGAAGTACCACAAGTGCCTTGCTAATGGTGTATCACATGGGATACTCTCAATATATTCTCCTTCCTCTTAGATTTAAGGAATGACAAAACATTTTTCTTATACAAAATGATTCCATCTACTACCACATATCTATCATCTTTTACTACTTCATCTTGAATGTTAGTATACAATATGTTTTTGACATATTCACCCAAAAACTAAATCTTCCAATTGGAAAAAATAGTGGAAAGAGAGCATAAAGTAAGAATTATAGAAAAAGTGTCAACAATAACATTTTTATTTCCTTTCCATATGGGTAAATGCAGCAAAATGTGATACAAAAAAGGCGTCTTAAAATGCCATTTTTTTCTAAAATTAGAAAAGCTTGATTTTCAACAAGAAAATGAAGATAGTTACACTCAAAATTTGAAGAAAAAACAAGAACAAGAGTTGTAGTGTTCCAAATATACTTTCTAAACTACTATTTTTTTTTAATGGTGAAAATTAAGGGTTTGAAAAAGGGGGAGCACACAAAGTGTCATATTTTTTTAGGAAAAACATAATATAGTGTGTGGTGTACTCCCCCTAAAATGTTAACCTTTTTTTAGAATTAAAATAATCACTTGAATAAAAAATTAGCTAACACCATGTAGTTTATGTTGGATATTTCAGTTAATTTTTTAATGAATATATGAATTTTTAGTAATTTTCAAAGTGGACACATCCAAATAAATAGAAATTTGAGCATGCTCTCACCTAGTTTTTTTGAAATAATCAAACATCATTTTTTTCAATATGTGTAGAATAGAGTCTAGTTTCTAAAAATATAATTTGTTTCAAAATTCAATGAACAAGTAAAAAACTATACCCAAAACATTAAATGTTGTTTTCTTGACATAACTGGACACACTAACAAAAAAATTAAAGATGGCAATCTTAACATAATCAAAATGCATAAAAATTTATATTGTTACATAGCTAAGATAGAGATTAATGTCATCATGATATTTTTATAATTTTTCTTTGAAACAAATGCAAACCTGATGGAGAGCACAACCAAAAATGTGTGTTTTTTCTTACCTTTTCAAAAAAACATGGCTTTGGTATGAAATGGTCATCAAGGAAAATCCAACAAAATGGGTGTTGGAAAGAGATACTGTACAAGTCGTCTGGTGTTTTCATTGATGGAAACCCTAGTTAGTAATCCCATCCACACTTTAGCATTTGCTTATACCTAAAGTTAGATTGAAGATATGTGTTAACTGTCAAGCTAAAACAGGGCATACAACAAAGTTGTGTACATTGATTCATATGTAATCTCCTGTTATCATTTTGTGTTGTGGCTATTAGGGAAGGTCTTTTGATGTATGAACTATCTTATCTTTGAATCATAGGACCATGTATTGATTGGTGTGCAAGTTAGAAGATCTGGTTTATCGATTTTCATTCTAACAATGCAGAAAGGTCGACTAGATGAGTGTAGCATGTTGTGGATCTTCGAACCATAATTGTTTAAGGTGTTTCATTTTTGAGACATGTTGTTTTGGGTCCTTACTATGTTTTGGCTAACATTGTTTGGATCACATTGATAATTGTTTATGGATTAGGTTGACAGTTTGTGCATGTTTTCTTATTTTGTTAAAGTCAACATGTAGTTGATGTAATCTCTTGTTGTGGATATATATAATTGATTATTCATATCATTTTGACATATGATGCATATGATACGAGAGTAAGAAGGAATATAGGTGAATTGTGGACAATTTCATTTGAGTAGAACAAAGATTGGTGATTTGAATTAAAGTAGACAATTTCAAGAGTAGAATTAGATAGAATGTAAAGAATGTGATCAATGTGCTTAACCATAACTATAATCAAGAATTAGCAGATGCTATCTCATATTTCATCCACTCCATTTCTCTTCCAACTATGACTGTAAGATAGTGAGTCTTCCTTTGGGCAGTAAGTCTTTTGTATTTGAGTAGTGATGTAATGCCCCGTCTAAATAACCTAAGAATGTTGCAAAGATGTTATAAAAGTGTAATAATTTTTTTTTAAGTGTTAATAATATGTTAATTAGTTGCATACATTCTTAGGTTACAACGACGTTACACTACTTTAAGTTTTCCATAAGCGACTTAAGTATTTCGCATTGCTCCCCGAATTAGGGGAAATCACTTAACATGAGTATGTATGTCAGTCAATTTTCTATGTTGATAAGATAATACATTGCTCATCCATCTGATGAGATAATTCAAATATCAGTTTCAATTTTACAAAAGATCACCTCTTATACAATTGAGGGATAATTTTACATTTCAAGTTTTACAATATACAATGATGAAGAAATAGAAGAAATCCATGTGCGAGCTCTGCATCCATGAATCGCTCAATGCAACAAACGAACTGGGGACCCAACGGAGTAAGGTGCACATTCCACCCAACCATGTGGTACCCGTAGGTCCACCCCCCGTGCTAGGAGATAGTAATAAGGCTACCTAGACCAAATCTACTAACCCTAGACACTAGTACATACACACTATAGGTTACATTGCTTCCAGAATAGACAAATGATTTGATACACAATCACAAAGTTAAAATGTTATTCTAGGTGGAGTGTCATCACAACGATGCAATGGTTACCCTGGTGTTTCTTCCTAGGTCCCGGCCCCCAATCCTTGGGTTACCCTGGTAACCTCTTACGAAACCCGGCCCCTATTGCAATCAGTTGCAGAATCGTATGTCCCTTAAGAAAACGAGACAACGATTTGCCATTCCAGGCCTTCTCGACTTATACTCATAACTGTAGAAGCTTATGAGTCATAAACGAGGCATAAGCATCTTATTACATGTTTTATATCTATCTACTGTGTTCTTTAGTTTTCACTGACTTACTTTACTAATTGTAAGTTACCCTGACACCACTTTGTGTGTCGGCCCTTACGACTAGCCACTCCCCTAAACATAACAGGGTTTCTAAGTTTTCATGACTAGGGTTTACCATATACAAAATTTTACATCACAAAATGATAAATAAATCATTACAGTACCAAAACCATGTTTAACCCTTACACAAACCCAAATCGATAAGGAAAACTTTGATAACAAACATACCCTCAATTTACCCAATTTTACTCTGGAAGACTTGAACAGTTAGATACTTTCCCGACTTGCCCAATCACAGAAATAATACAACAATTTTGAACAATTGGATATAATCTCCTACCATTTGGATACGCTAAATCCATATATACCAATTTGATAACAATATATATACATTTTCAAAATAAGAAACTCAAGAAAATTAACCATATCAATTAAATCTATTTTCTCTGATTTTCACAACTCACTAAAATATATATATTCTATTCAATTAACACATATTTTCTTCTATAATATTTCCAAATATATATAACTATTAATTCCATATCATATATATACATATGTTTATATATATATATATATATATATATATATATAAACAAATAAATAAAAATATTATATATTAAATACATTTAAAACAAAATTCCGAATTCTACCTAAAATCGCGAACTTTGTTTAACACCATATTTTAAAAATTTCATTTAAAACAAATAAAGGTTTTGTAATGGAAGGGCTACGGATTATTCCGTAGCCTTCCATTACTATGGCAGGCCGGCTGCTGGTACGCAGCCTTGCCAGGCTGCGTCAGCAGTCATCGACTGCTGTGCGCAGCCTTGCCAGGCTGCGCCCAGCACGGGCTCCTATGGGGAGGGTTTCGGCCCTCCCCCTATATAAATTCAATTTTTTTTTTAAACATATAAAGTTTAAAAACTGTGTATATAAATATAACGAATTTTTTTTTAACAATAACAAAATTTAATACACAGAAATTGTTCACATGGAAATTTTAAACGAAAATTTCGCCGGCGGAAATTTATTTCCGTACGGCGATTTTTTTTAAAAAATAATAATTTTCTTCTATATAATTTTCTCAATTATAAACACACTATTTTAAAAGAAAATAACACAAATTATCAAGGTATTTCAATAATACAGAGAGAATAATTTTCTGGTAAAATAATTTCTACAAATTTTGGGAAAATTATTTCTGTACAGGGTAATTTTCTCCATTCTCTAAAATTTTAATCCAATAGAATTTTTCCAAAATTTAACAGAAATAAGTTTTATTCAAAACCAATTTTAACAGACAATTAATTATTTATAGAAAGATTTTCCAAGATCATATACCCAGAAGATGAAATCTCATCAAAAAGATTTTCTTTACAAATAGATCACAAAGAAAATCAACAACACAAGAAAAATACCTGGATAAATAGCTGCCTTGAAGAAAGTAACCCTTTTGCCTGTAGAAAATAAATCCCTGTAGCTCTTCAAGAAAATCCCGTGATCCACAAGATTACCAACCAACAAATCTCCCAAGCAAGATAAAATTCCACAATGATATAACAACCCCAGAGAGGTAACAAATCTTAAGAATTTCAAAATTTTACACAGAGAAGAATAATTTTGCCAGTCCAGAAAATATCGCCGAGGCAACTGAATAACCCCGTGCAATCCCCGAGATCCTCAATAACCTCCGTAAGAAAATCCCATAATCTTTTGCAATTATGGCACTCATAGTCATGTCGAGAGGTTGTTGAGAAATATCTTCTCCACCTCTCGGCAGTTTTGCCATTCAATAATTTTGCATGCAATTTTAATTTATTTAAATTTTAAAATTTGAAAACCAATTTTCTTTCAAATCACATGCAATTATTTAATTTTATTTTATTTTCTAATCCACATGCATATTCTAATTTAATTTATTATTTTTTTTAATTTTCTAATTTAACTTATTTAAATATAATATAATTTATGCACTTACTAATTTAATCTAATTAATTAATTTATTTAATTAAATAGTTAAATCATTTTAAAGATCAACTATTTAACTAATTAAACTAACTAATGTATTAAATTATTAAATAAATAAATTTCAATTATATTTAAATATATTAATTTTAATAAAATAAATGAAACACAATAACCAATATTAAACATAAGCAAATTACCTTTTCGAAATAATTTCAACCAACAGAAGCACATCACAACTTACCACTCAAAACTGAAAAACTGACCTTGTACTAAGTCTAGGGTTAAAAACCGGACTAGGATTAACCTAACTACTATCTCCCAAACAACAATTCCGTTGAGTCTTGACACGCTTAGACCTGATTACACAGGTGGAGTCGGTGTCATGTACCTGCAAATCCTGCAACCAAGCAAACAAAGTACATGCATGTATATATATATAAAGCAGTAAACAGGCACACCGTGCGGAGAAAATCACAGATATCGCAGGGCACTCGCAAGCGAGTGATGCGATTCTGTTCTCCACACCAATACACTCACAGAAGACTGACTCAATACACTTTGTTAGTCCATCATAACATGTGCATATCCATAAACAACTAAAAATAACCATCTACATTAAATCACATCAAGTCTGAAAACAATAAACATCTCACAGAGTATCATCATGTCACACAATAATAATCCATCGCCATCCAAAATGTTGATCCAAATATCAACAAAACAGCATAAGTCTAACAACGCCAGAAAGTATCCAACAAAAGCATAGCTAGCATAAGCGGAGGGTACTACATCCTCCCCTAGTCGGGCTTGCTCACGAAAGCCTGCTTGAGAGCAGATAGGGATAAAAGTTCCCTCATCGTTAGCCATCCTCGAATTAGCCCAGAAGCCTCATGAGCTGGGATCCCGTGGACCCTCACGATCAAGCGTCTGACCCACGAGGCGTCCGTCTTTGAAGAATGGCCACGGGCTCCAAAGCCAGCTGCCCGTCCTCTACCTGTAACGCATTCCAATCAAGTACATGAGATATGTCGGGATGATAAGGTCTAAGTACTGACACATGAAAAACATCATGAATACGAGACAAACTGGGTGGTAAGGCGAGTCGATATGCCACGGGACCAATTCTCTCTAAGATCTCGAATGGTCCAACAAAACGAGGTGCAAGCTTAGAGCCTTTTCCATAACGGATTGGACTCTTTCGCGGTCGCACTCGAAGAAACACTCTATCACCTACAGCGAACTGTCGATCAATCCTATGCGCATCGGCATATTTCTTTTGCCTATCCTGAGCTGCAATTAAATGCTCTCTAATACGATCAACCTGTTGCTCCATGTCACGAAGCATCTCAGGTCCTAAAAGTACTCTATCCTCAAGTCGATCCCAACTGAGTGGAGTACGACAAGGACGACCGTATAATGCCTGATATGGTGGCATACCTATGGAACTCTGATATCCGTTGTTATAAGCGAATTCTACTAAGTACAAGTATTCCTCCCAACGTGATTGTTGGTCCATTACGTACATCCTAAGCATATCCTCTAATATTTGGTTAACTCTTTCAGTTTGACCATCAGTTTGAGGATGATAGGCTGAACTAAAGTTTAACTATGTACCTAATGCATGTTGCAAGGAAGTCCATAAAACTGAAGTGAATACAGGATCTCTATCCGATATGATCCTATGAGGAATCCCATGTAATCTAACGATGTCCTCCATGAATATCCTAGCTACCGATGAAGCGTTATAAGATGAACGTACAGGTGAAAAGTGAGCTACTTTAGTCAAACGGTCAACAGTTACCATAATGGCATCATGTCGGCGTGAAGGCCATTAGGTAATAACAATAAAAATCAATGGATATAATATCCCATTTCCATTCTAGAATGAGATGTGGCTGCTGATAATCCACGGTGAGGATGATGATGCTTTCGGCTTTGACTGTTGGCATTCAAGACATCTCGATACATAATCCAGCAATATCACGTTTCATACCGGGCCAAATACAATTGCCTAAGATCGGCATGCATTTTCTTGACACCTAGATGATAATCTGATCTGGTCGTCAATATCGATAATCTTCCTGATATAATCTATTAGTAGGAAGTGCAGCTACTATTTGACCTCTCAAATCTACTTCAAGAGTAGTAGCAGAGATCTCATGTCGACGTCGGCTAAGAGCGTCAGCCACTACGTTCTCTTTGCCTTGAACATACTTTACTTCAAAATCGTACTCACACAAGAACTCCATCCACCGTCTTTGCCTTGCATTCAAGTTAGGTTGCGTAAAGATATATTGCAAACTACGGTGATCGGTATGAAGTTCAAAGCGATGACCTAAAAGAAAATGTCTCCAACGAACTAATGCATGCACTATCGCAGCTAGTTCTAGGTCATGAGTAGGATAGTTTAATTCGTGGTCCTTGAGTTTACGAGACTCATAAGCAACCACTCGCCCATCTTGCATCAAAACTGCTCCCAAACCCTCTAAGGATGCATCCGCACAAACTACGAAATCCTTAGTAGGATCAGGAACAATAAGTATAGGCGCATTAGTTAACTTTTCTTTAAGAGTTTGAAAAGCTATCTGACACTGTTCCGTCCAAACGAACTTCTTCCCTTTCCTCTGAAGAGAAGTAATAGGATGACCGATCCTAGAAAAACCTTCTACAAAATGTCTATAATAACCAGCTAATCCCATAAAGCTACGAACTTCACCTACATTAGTAGGTGCAGGCCAATCAACTATGGCTTGGATCTTTGAAGGATCCACAGCAATACCTTTTCCAGATATCACATGTCCAAGGTATTTAATTTTAGATTGAAAGAAATCACACTTCTTCAGGTTTGCATACAATTGATTTTCTCTTAAACATTGCAACACCTGTCTCAAGTGCTCTTCATGTTCCTTCATGTTCCTCGAATAGACTAAAATGTCATCGAGAAATACCAGGACAAAGCGATCGAGGTATGTACGAAATACGCCATTCATTAAACTCATAAATACCGAAGGTGCATTCGTTAACCCAAAGGGTACTACTGTGAATTCGTAATGCCCATAACGAGTTCGAAAAGCAGTTTTATGGATATCTGCTTCAGCTATACGTAATTGATGATAACCAGATTTCAAATCGATTTTAGAGAACACATAAGCTCCCTTAATCTGATCAAACAGATCATCGATTCTAGGCAAAGGATAACGATTCTTAATCGTAACCTTGTTCAATTGACGATAGTCAATGCAAAGCCTAAGAGATCCGTCCTTCTTCTTTACGAAGATAATAGGTGCTCCCCAAGGGGACACACTTGGACGAATGAAACCCTTTTCTAAAAGTTCCTCTAACTGAATGCGAAGTTCTTCTAACTCATGAGTCGTCATTCTATAAGGAGCTCTAGATATAGGCTCAGCTCCAGGAACTAAGTCAACTCTAAAGTCGATATCCCTCTTCGGTGGCATTCCAGGAATGTCATCGGGAAACACATCCGCGAATTCCCTAAGAATAGGATGATTATCAAGAGATACCTCCTGACTCTCACCCTCATCTAAATCGGTAACTGTTGTTGCAAACAGTTGACATCCCTGACGAAGACATCTCTTTAATTGCATAGCAGAAATCATCCGCAAAGAGATAGGTCTTTGAATACCTATGATTTCCACTTTCGCACCTAAATCATCAATGCAACTAACTGTCTTAAGTCGACAGTCAATTACAGCATGATGAGACACTAGCCAATCCATACCAAGTACAATATCGTACGATCCTAAGGGAGTAACATATAAATCTACTAAGGTAGTTAACGTGCCTATATTAAGTTCACAGTTATGTACTAAGTTATCTACTGCTACTTTCACCCCTGAGGCGAATTCAACTTGCCATTTACCACCTTGTTTAACCGCCACAAGACCACAACGGTCAACAATGGACGGTGAAATAAAGGAGTCAGTGGCTCCAGAATCAAAAAGTATAGATACATTAACACCATTTAACTTACTTGAAGATTCGACCACCGTATTCTGGTGATCAGCTTGGCGGTCATTAACCGCTGCATAAACAGTATGTGCACGTCCTGCATCACCCACTGTAGGCTCTGAAACTGTAGGTCGAGGTCCATAACCAGTAGAGCCTCTCATCGGACACTGCCTAGCTATGTGCCCATGCTGCCCACAAGCATAACAACCTGTACCTGTGCCTCTACCAAATCCTCTGCCACCCGAAGGTGCATTGGACTGCTGAAAACTACCCCTACTGACGGTAGACTGTGCACTCTGTGCAGGCTGATCCTGCCTATTGCGCTTATTGCGCCACCAGTTACGACCCTTTCCTGACTGAGGACTGTTCTGTTGTTGAGGTTGAGGGTTATTGTTCTTTTGAGGTGTTTTCTGTTGCTGCCCACCCTTTGTGGGTGTCTGTTGGTTCTTGGAAGAACCACCTATCTGTGCCTGTCCACCCCGTGGACTAAAACCTGCTGCAGGAGCACTCCCAATCTGCACTCCTGTATGCCCACCTAAAGCCATAATAAGATTCTCCTCAACTATGCGAGCCTTCTCCACTGCGACTTCCATAGTCTTTGGCTCAAAGACTCGAACACCACCACTGATATGGGCGTTCAAGCCCCTAATAAAATGCTGCACTAGCATAGGCTCATCATCGCCAATACCAGCATACTGCTTGAGTTCATAGAACCTACATTCGTATTGCTCTGAGAGCTAGTAGATCATGGAACTCGTCAGCCCTACGCTGCCTCCAGTGTTCCGAAAGGAACCGAGCTCTGAACCTCTCGAGAAACATCTCCCAAGACACAGAACCAATATCAATGTGGAGCTTCTGCTCCTCTAGGTGCCACCATGTAGAGGCGAATCCTCTCAAATGCATAATAGCGCACCTGGCACGGGTATTGCTACCATAAGGGTGCATGGCAAAACATCTACCCATATCAAGTAGCTAGGTTTCAGCCTCTAATCCTCCTCCTGAACCATCAAAGGTAGGAGGATGTGCTCTCAGTAAATCCCTCATATGACCCGCAATGATAGCATCCTGATGAACTGTGTCCTCTACTCTCCTAGGGGATCTATCCCTCTCTCTCACAACCTCCTGCTCATCTACCTGTCTAGGTCCAAGACGAGCTAGGACCTCCTCTAAAAGTGGACGTATCTGAGAACCCTCTACTGCTGACTGTTCAGGATTCTGACCCTCATTTCTCTGACCCAACTGATCTGCTTGGTCACTATGGTGAGGGCTAGGAGGGGGAGTAACCTGAGGGATTGGCCCACGGCCTCCACCTCTACCTCTACCACGACCTCTTCCTCCTCGCCTAGGCATGTTCCTACACAAGACAATTTACGAGTCTTAGATACTATTCAACCAAGGTTATCAGTTGCGACACTACGTACTAGGTCAACCTAATGGGCTCTAGATTACCCAGAGCGTCCAGTGTTTGTAACCTTGGCTCTGATACCAATCTGTAATGCCCCGTCTAAATAACCTAAGAATGTTGCAAAGATGTTATAAAAATGTAATAATTTTTTTTTAAGTGTTAATAATATGTTAATTAGTTGCATACATTCTTAGGTTACAATGATGTTACACTACTTTAAGTTTTCCATAAGCGACTTAAGTATTTCACATTGCTCCCAATTAAATCATAACATAAGATAACATTGCATAATATTTAAAATTTTCATTCATGATAACATAATAGAGTACAAACCATTTTTCTATACATTGCATTGATAAGATAATACATTGCTCATCCATCTGATGAGATAATTCAAATATCAGTTTCAATTTTACAAAAGATCACCTCTTATACAATTGAGGGATAATTTTACATTTCAAGTTTTACAATATACAATGATGAAGAAATAGAAGAAATCCATGTGCGAGCTCTCCATCCATGAAGCGCTCAATGCAACAATCGAACTAGGGACCCAACGGAGTAAGGTGCACGTTCCACCCAACCATGTGGTACCCGTAGGTCCACCCCCCGTGCTAGGAGACAGTAATAAGGCTACCTAGACCAAATCTACTAACCCTAGACCCTAGTACATACACACTATTGGTTACATTGCTTCCAGATTTGACTTTTGATTTGAAACACAAACACAAGGTTTAACTGTTATTCTAGGTGGAGTGTCATCACAACAATGCAATGGTTACCCTGGTGTTTCTTCCTAGGTCCCGGCCCCCAATCCTTGGGTTACCCTGGTAACCTCTTACGAAACCCGGCCCCTATTGCATGCAGTTGCGGAATCGAATGTCCCTTAAGAAAATGAGACATCGATTTGCCATTCCAGGCCTTCTCGACTTAAATTCATAACTGTAGTAGCTTATGAGTCATAAGCGAGGCATAAGCATCTTATTACATGTTTTAATTCTATCTATTGTGTTATTTAATTTTCACTGACTTACTTAACTAATCGTAAGTTACCCTGACACCACTTTGTGTGTCGGCCCTTACGACTAGCCACTCCCTAAACATACTTGAGGGGTTTTCTAAGAAGTTTTTTTCATGACTAGGAGTTTACCATATACAAAATTTACATCCTGAAATGATAAATAAATCATTGATACCAAAACCATGTTTAACCCTTACGAGCTAAAATCGATAAGAGCTTTGATAACAAACATACCCTCAATTTACCCAATTTTACTGCGGAAGACTTGAGCAGGTTAGATACTTTCGACTTGCCCAATCCATAAGTAATACAACAATTTTGAACAATTGGATATAATCTCCTACCATTTGGATACGCTAAATCCATATATACCAATTTGATAACAATATATATATATACATTTTCAAAATAAGAACTCAAGAAAATTAACCATATCAATTAAATCTATTTTCTCTGATTTTCACAACTCACTAAAATATATATTCTATTCAATTAACACATTTTTTTTTTTTTCTTCTATAATATTTCCAAATATATATAACTATTAATTCCATATCATATATACACATATGTTTATATATATATATATAAATATATATATATATATATATATATATATATATATATATAAATAAACAAATAAATAAAAATATTATATATTAAATGCATTTTAAAACAAAATTCACGAAGAAAGGATTCTACCTAAAATCGTGAATTTTGTTTGTATATATATTACAAATTTCATTTAAAACAAATAAAAGGTTTGTAATGGAAGGGGCTCACGGATTGATGCAGCCAGCCTTCCATTATAGTAATAGAATTTCTTGTGTGACCTTGCCAAGTAGTAGTAGATCCTTCTTTGTCTTGACCTTGCCGAACCTTCCTTGACAAGGGCTCCTATAGAGAGTTTTAGGCCCCCTATATAAATTCAATTTTTTTTTTAAACATATAAAGTTTAAAAAACTGTGTATATAAATATAACGAATTTTTTTTTAACAATAACAAAATTTAATACACAGAAATTGTTCACATGGAAATTTTAAACGAAAATTTCGCCGGCGGAAATTTATTTCCGTACGGCGATTTTTTTTTTTAAAATAATAATTTTCTTCTATATAATTTTCTCAATTATAAACACACTATTTTAAAAGAAAATCACACAAATTATCAAGGTATTTCAATAATACAGAAAATAATTTTCTGGTAAAATAATTTCTACAAATTTTGGAAAAATTATTTCTTTACAGGGTATTTTTATTTTTTCCATTCTCTAAAATTTTAATCCAATAGGATTTTTCCAAAATTTAACAGAAATAAGTTTTATTCAAAACAAATTTTAACAGACAATTAATTATTTATAGAAAGATTTTCCAAGAACATATACCCAGAAGATGAAATCCAATCAAAAAGATTTTCTTTACAAATAGATCACAAAGAAAATCAACAACACAAGAAGAATACCTGGATAAATAGTTGCCTTGAAGAAAGTAACCCTTTTGCCTGTAGAAAGTAAAATCCGCAGCTCTTCAAAGAAATCATTGAACCACAAGTTACCAACCAACAGAATATACAAGCAAAGATAAACTCCGCAATGATATAAGCAACGGAGAATTATGAAATCTTAAGAATTCCAATATTTTACGAGGAGAGAATGATTTTTGCGGTGCCAGAGAAAAATTTCACGGGCAGCGAATAGCCGAGTGCAATATCCGAGAGATCCTCCAATAACCTCAGTGAAAGTTTTCAACAAACTTTTTTGCAATTATAAGCACTCACACGCATGGCAGAGGTTGTTGAGAAATATCTCCACCTCTGGGCAGTTTTTGCCTTTCAAAGCTTGCATGCAAATTTAATTTATTTAAATTTTTAAAATTTGAAAACCAATTTCCTTTCAAATCACATGCAAATATTTAATTATATTTTTATTTTCCTGAAATCCATGCATATTCCTAATTTAATTTATTATTATTATTATTTTTTTTAATTTTATAATTTGCTTGTTTTAAATATAATATAATTTATGCACTTACTAATTTAATCTAATTAATTAATTTATTTAATTAAATAGTTAAATCATTTAAAGATCAAGCTATTTAATTAATTAAACTAACTGTGTATTAAATTATTAAATAAATAAATTTCAATCATGTTAAATATTAATTAATAACCATAATTTAAATAGAAGCAATTTACCTTTTTGAAATAATTTCAACCAACAGAAGCACATCACAACTTACCACTCAAAACTGAAAAACTGACCTTGTACTAAGTCTAGGGTTAAAAACCGGACTAGGATAAACCTAACTACTATCTCCCAAACAACAATTCCGTTGAGTCTTGACACGCTCAGACTTGATTACACAGGTGGAGTCGGTGTCATGTACCTGCAAATCCTGCAACCGAGCAAACAAAGTACATGCATGTATATATATATAAAGCAGTAAACAGGCACACCGTGCGGAGAAAGTCACAGATATCGCAGGGCACTCGCAAGCGAGTGATGCGATTCTGTTCTCCACACCAATACACTCACAGAAAACTGACTCAATACATGTTGTTAGTCCATCATAAGCATATGCATAACCATAACAACTAAAATTAAGCATCTACGCTAAATCATGTCATGTCTGAAAACAATAAACATCACATAGAGTATCATCATGTCATACAATAATCCATCATCACTCAAAATCAGCGATCCAAATATCCAACAAAACAACATAAGTCTAACAACATGAGAAAGTATCAACAGAAAGCATAGCATAAACCTGAGGGGTACTACAAGGAGTTCTCTGTGAAGTGTGCCTAAATGCATGTGCAGTCCATTTGTAAACACTTACTTTGAGTATACTCATATTGTGGATTAACATCCACTTTTTTTTTTCCCTTAATAGGGTTTCCATATAAAAGTCCATGTGTTATGGTGTTCTAGTTTATTGCCTTTTTTTCTTGCATCTTTCTTTTGGTTTAATGCTATAAGTGGTTTAAAGATCAATTTAATCAAGTTGAATTATGTAGAACATTGTTTCACCCCCTCTCTCAATGTTCCTTGATTCCAACAATTTGTATAAGAGCCTAGTTCCTTGATAGAAGTTTAATAGCTTGGGGAAAATTTGGGAAAGTGATTCAATGGATTCTAACAGTATTCATCAAAAAGTTTTGGTGGCATTAGATGATCTTGATTAGTCCAAATCTGAAGTTTGGAAATTGCAAGCAAGTCTCATGAATGCTGAGAAATTCATTCAATCATTGAAAGATCAAATCAATAAGTCCAAGGAAAAGAAAAAGGATCTCTATGATCAGCTCAAGTAGAAAGAGAGTAAAAGCATGGAAGATGAACACCTAAGTCAAGCCTTGAAGGAAAAGACAAAAGAATGTGAAAAGCTCACTAGAGATAATGGTGTCCTAAAGCATGAGATGGAATTTATTGTGACGAGGATGACCAAGGAGATTGAAGAGAAAAATAAGAATCAAGAAAATCTTACTCAATCCTTGAAAGAAAGATCTAATGAATGTAGCAGAATTAAAGGTGAATTCATTCAGCTAGAGCTTGAATTGCAACAATCCAAAAATAATGAAGAAGAGCTTGAAAGAAAGATTGTTATTCTCAAGGCTGAGTTTTCTACTACAAATGAATACAAGGACAAGTTAAATATTAGCTAGCTAAGCTTGATGAACTAATTCAAAGTTAGAAGTTTGGAAGTGGCAAGAAAGGTCTTGGATATGAGAAAGTAGAAAGCTCTAGATCTAGTCAAAGGAAATTTAGAAAAGGAAATCAAATGAATAAATCTAGAAGGTATCTAGTAAGACAACCCAATGCTCAAAAGTTCAATGGATACTATTTTTTTCAATAAATTTGGTCATATGACTGCTCAATGTAGAAGTAGAATGAATCCAAGTGGTCCATCATTCTCTAGTCAATGTGTAATGCCCCGTTTAAATAACCTAAGAATGTTACAATAATGTATAATGGTGTAATATTTTATTTTTTTAAGTATTAATATTAAGTTAATTAGTTGCATACATTCGTTAAGTTACTAGACGTTACACTACTTTGAGTTTCCATAAGTGACTTAAGTATTTCGCATTGCACATATTAATTAATAACATAAACATTTAAAGATAAACATTACATTTTATTTGAATACCATTCATAATAACATAAATTACAAACATGTTATTCCATACATTGCATTTGATAGGATATTACAATACTCATCCATCTTGATGAGGTACTACAATAAAAATTACAATTACAATTACAATGATGTTCACCTCATAACATTTGAGGGAAGTTTGCAAATACAAATTTTACAATATACAATGTTGAAATAAACATAAGTTTCCAAGTGCAAGCTCTCCATCCATGAAGCTCTCCATACCATGATCAAAACTGGGGACCCAACGGAGTAAGGTGCATGTTCCACCCAACCATGTGGTACCCGTAGGTCCACCCCCCATGCTAGGAGATAGTAATAAGGTTACCTAGACCTAATCTACTAACCCTAGACTCTAGTACTCAACAAACTATTGGTTACATTGCTTCCAGAATTTGACAATTGAATGTTTTACAAGTACAAGGTTAACTGTTACTTTAGGTGGAGTGTCATCACAACGTTGCAAAGGTTACCTTGGTGTTTCTTCCTAGGTTCTGGCCCCCAATCCTTGGGTTACCCTGGTAACCTCTTACGAAACCCGGCCCCATTTGCATATTGTTGCAGAATCGAATGTCTCTTAAAGAAATAAGACATTGATTTGCCATTCTAGGCCTTCTCATCTTATACTCATGACTGAAGTAGCTCAAGAGTCATAAGAGAGGCATAAGCATCTTGTTAAGTGTTTTAAATCTAACTACTATGTTCCTTAATTTTCACTGACTTACTAACTATTTGTAAGTTACCCTGACACCCCTTTGTGTGTCAGCCCTTACAAATAGCCACTCCCCTAAACATAACAAAGGTATTCTAGATTCACTATCTAGGGTAGACAAGTGCACAATACAACATATAATACCAAATATACCACAATGTACATTACAATCATTTCAGAAAATCAAGTGCACTACCCTAAACTTGTTCAATTAAATGAATTCAAAAATCAATTTCACCCCCTTAAAAGACTAGAACTGGAAGACTTAAAACCACGTAAAGATAAATTCTTCCCCCCTTTTACCCAATAAAAATAAGACATTTGAAAACAAATACAAGTCTATTTTTGGGATATATTAAATCCAAATCAGACAATTAAGATAAAGGAAGTGTTTATTGCTAATAATTCTTTAACAACACAACAGTTCTCTACACATTAAATTAATAAACTCATCAAATTCATAATATTCATAACTATATAAACAACAATAAACTTTATTTCTCATTTACCCAAATATTCTTTTCCACATTAATTCTTTAGTCAACTATTCATTATAACAAAGAAATATATACATAATGTATATATATATACATACACATATAAATATATATATAAAATGTATATACATATAAATATACACATATACATATATACATACATTTATACATATATTATATATATATATATATATATATATATATATATATATATATATATATATATATATATATATATATATATATATATATATATATATATATATATATATATATATATATATATATATATATATATATATATCTCAGATATATATATATATTGTATATATATTATATATATATATAAATAATGTATTATTAACAACAAACCCTAATTCAGATTTCACCTAACATTTATATTTTATTAAATATCAAAACGCCGGATTTCACACGCCTTTTTTTTTTTAAAATGTTTGGAAGATTTTTACTGAGCATAGCTCCAATTTAACGTGTTTATAGCCTGGCCTGCATGGGGAGGTTGGAGTGAGACAAACACGCCGCTCGTAAGGGTAGCGCCGGCTCCATAGCCATCGCCCCCATATGGGACGGTTGTGGGGGTAGCCCCACGGCCCTCCCCAATAGTAGTATACCATAAATTTAACATTTAAACCCTGATAATATAAATTCTGAAACTGCGAATTTCTATTTCGCATGGATGGATTTTTAACACGATTTCCGTACGGAAATTTTTTTTAACAAATATCCATAAAATTCACTACAATATATATATGCATAAATATATATATATATATATTTATTTATTTATGTGTATATATGTGTTTATCCATAAATAACAAAAGTATTTTAAATACAAAAATCTTTTTCTGATAAAATTTTCTACAGAAAAATTGAGAAAAAAATAAAATAAAATAACATTGCACAGAGTTATTTTCCTCACAAATTTTTCCATTTAATTCCAATAGGTTTTCAATATATATAAAACAATAAACATATACTCAAAATTCATTTCCCTAATTTCTCTTTTCTAAAATTATCACAGAGGTTTTCAAGATGGATCTTGTTTTTGAATTCTTTCTTTTGCTTAACTACATTCTTGGAGATTCTTGCAAACAATAACAAATTTCAACAGAAAATTTTCTACAAGCAAATTGCCAAGAAGATAAAACTTATTCTACAAATTTTCTTTCAAAACAAGAAACTGAATTTACAGTAAAATACCTGTTATTTAAAAGTTGCCTGTAGAAAATATCCTCTTGCCCGTAGCGTACAAATCCCAAAATCTTCTTCAAAAGAAAATCTTCAAATCCAAGAGAGCTTAACCAACCACCAAGATCCTCCAAGGGATCTTCCACAAATATACAGTATTATGAAATTAACTTAATTCAGAAAATTTTTGCACAAGCTGAGATATTTTTCCCGTGAGGAAATTGAACAGCCTCTGTAATTTCCAAATCCTCAGATAATATCCGTCAACAACCTCAACAATAAACAATTAAAGCACTGGCACACATGTCGAGAAGTGGTTGAAAAATATCTTCTCCACCACTTCTCAACAATCTTGCCAATTTCCCAATTGCATGCAATTTATTTATTAATTTTTAAAAAAAAATCAAATTTTAATTTACATGCATTTATTTAATAACCAAATACCATTTTCAAAAATAATTATTTAATTTTCAAATAAACTATTTACGCACTTAATAATTTAATTTAATTAATTAATTTATTTAATTAAATAAATTTGATCTTTTAAAATCAAACCATTTAACCAAATAAGCTAATTAATCAATTAAATAATCAAGCAAGTAATTTCTTCCACAATTAAACATTAATTTAAATACCAATAATTTAAAACACAATAAACTATCATTAAAAATTAACCAAATTTACCTTTCAAACAATTTATCCAAACAAAAAATGACAATACAACCTATGACTCAAACTAAAAACAGATGATTTACTAAGACCAGGGTTATAGATTAAACTAGGGTGAACCAAAATACTATCTCCCGATCAACGTATCCGTTGAGTCTTGACACGCTCAGACCTGAGTACCCAGGTGGAGTCGGTGTCATGTACCTGCAACTCCTGCAACCAAGCAATAACATGCATACAAATATATATAAAAAGCATTGAATAGTCACACCATGCGGAGAAAATCACAGATATCACAGGGCACTCGCAAGCGAGTGATGCAATTCTGTTCTTCACACCAATACACGTCACAACAAACTGACAAAAAAAATTAATAGTTAGTCCATCATAAACATGTACATAGCAATAATACACTGAAAGTAAACATCTACGCTATATCAAAGCATGTCTAAAATCAGTAATCACCAAACAATATATCATCATGTCACAGAATAAATCCACTATCACTCAAAACCAGCGATCAAAATATCCAAACAAGGTATCATAGACCTAATAGTGTGAAAACATAACAACAAAAAGCATAAGCATAAATGGAGGGGTACTACACAATGTTTGAATTACAATAAGGATGGTCATAAGTCAATTGAATGCATAAATATGAAAATTAATTTTTTCAACAGAAATGTTAGATGTTATGCCTACAATAGATTTGGCCATATTGCTAAGTAGTGCAAATCAAGAGAAAATCAATGAAATAATTGGTATGGACAAAGAATTGTTGTGTGCTATAATTGTAACAAATTTGATCACATTGTAAGATTTTGTAGAAGATGAAAGAGTATGCTAAATAAAGGGGAAAATATGCAAAAGGATGATAAGGGAAAAGGAAAAGTTATTGCGGATGAGATCAAGAATAAAATGAAGAAGACATTAGTGAAGAAGAGTGATTCTGATGCAAGAAATAAACCCACACTAGAATATAGTGCTGGAAATTCCTTCAGGAATTAGTTTAAGGCCTTTGGCCTAGAGGGAGCTCTCAAGAAAATCTTTTACCCCTTGTTGGTAGTTGGTACCAGAATGTGGCAAATTACAATTATTTCCTTAGTGATCTACAGATGTTTTGGGAACACATGTGGAGGAAATTTATGCAAAATTGAAGGTCCACAAAATAATTTTCTTTCATAGACTATGAAAATAGGGTATCTGGAAAACCCAAGGAAAAAGATTTATTGTGATAAAAAGTTAGTTGTGTGAATGATAAAAGGTTACTTCTATTCCTCATTTGTCACATTGCATTTCAAGAAGAAGTTTTGAGAGCTTTACAAATGATTTTTGGTGAGATACAAGTCTAAAGGTGATTCAACAATCAAACCCTAACCTAGCGGAAGGTATTTATCTGAAAAACTTGTGAACTTGAAATTTTTGGAAATGGCCACTCCATTAGTAGTTGATATTGAGGATAGACCCCACCCATTCAAATCCATTGAGAAAAAACCATTAGGTGCATTTTCTTCCATTTCATGTGGTGTTTTGTACATTAAAGATATTAGTGCATATATTCATGTGAATTTTAAGGAATTAGGTAGCTGCTAGTTGCTAAATTTGTACACAAATCACATTGTGGGAGAATATCTTTGTGTAAGGACTGAATTTAAAACTTTGGAGGAGAATTTCACACAAATTGTGAAGTTTCCTATGTTTGACCAAAATGAATGGTTTTGATACGTACTAAGTCGAGTACATGTTGAGTTTATGTGGCTAAATCAGCTCTTACAGAACACGAGAAGCTATAAGCATTGTTACCAAGCTGAATTCATTTGGTGGGTTGCCCACATTGAAAGCTATGAAGAACCAAATATTCACTGAGGCAATTGGTTCCACTTTCAAAAAAAAGAGCCATGACAATTAATGTAATCATTGAATTGGATATAAGATTTGCTTCTATGATTATTAGATATAAAATCTATCACTCTAGTCAGGATAACTCTATATCTAGTACTACAATCTATGCAACTTATCAAATGATCAAGGAAAATGTAGAATATAACTTATGTGAGTAAATCCAGAGCGAGTTAATTGAAAATATTGGTAAAACCAAGAAGTACAAGAAGAACTCTTTCAAGTATGGAAATTTGTTGTTATGTATATTCTTCTACTTCATGAATGAAGTTCCAAGAGTTGGTAAAGTGCAATGGGAAGGTGATAGACTGGTATTTGTTCAAATCAAAGACATCTTATATAGAATTGGTGATAGCAAAGAAAGGAAAACTATTATCTGGGGTTACTTCAAAATATTTCAAAGTGAAATGAAAGCTAGGGAAAGAATTCTTAAATATATTATGGAAAAATATAAGGACACTATTTTCTTGATGGTTGACATTGATTAGTGTTTGATTGAAGTAGAAAAACCTAGAACAGTTTAGATAATTCCTATGGGATATGAGGTTGAAGAACACATTTTGGAGTTATATGCCCAACACTTATTGAGTAAACTTGAGGATCCAACTAAAGAAAGGTTTTGTACCTTTTAAGAGAAGAATATGCAAGTGCATACACAATTGAAGAAGCCTATGATAGTTTGGAAGGTGAGAAAGGAAGTTGAATCTTTTGTAGAAAGCATCGACATATCAATTGAAGCAATGAGGGAAGCTAGGAAGAAAAGAGAAGAAGCAAAAGAATGGGAGCCTGCTAGAACTAAGTTAGCTAGTTTGGTAACATCCTCTGCTAGATCTAGATCTACAAGGAGCTTTGCACCCTCATCCAGTCCTACAAAGAAATCAAGCCTATTAAAAGCTCAAGTCAAGACATCTAGAAGAGAAGGAAAGAAGAAGAAGGATAAAAGGACATGAATCTATGTTGCTAGTGAGGATGATGAAGAAACTGAATTAGATGAAGAAGAGAAATCAAGCATAAGGGAACAAAGGCATCAAAAGTCTCTAAGGATAAGGCCTCTAGTGAAGAGAAGCAAAGAAAAAGGTGAAAACTGATAGATTAGGTATGCCTATAAAGGAAGTGGAAAAAGTCTTAATTGAGGATGGTAATCTCAATCCACTTTTTGAATGGTATGATACCTTTGATAGTGTTGGTCAAATAACTCTTGAAAAATCCATAATAAAATATTTGAATATTTTCAATATGACTATCATAGAAATAATGTCATAGTTACCTAAAGGGTTATATGAAGTCTTGGAAATGAGGAGAGTAAATGCAAGAGCTGAAGATGAACAAATGAGAGAACACATACTTGCTAATCTATGTCTAGTAATATCAAAAGAAATAAAGAAAATAATCATTCATGCTAAAAAGAATTTCAAGAGAAAATCAAGGGTAAATAATCTTATGATTGGGCAGACTGAGGAAGTAGAAAATGACACTGAGAAAATTCTTAAGACAGTTCTATTGAAGAAAAGATATAACATTGTCTCTAAAGAAATTCATGATGAAGATGTTCCATCTAGTCCAGAAGTTCAAGATGTTTGGGATAATATTGAAGTGATATAAGACACAATTGAGGACACTCTGAATTCTCTAGATATGCAAGATACTAAAATTCCCATGGAGACTAAACCTCCTAAAGATATGTCAGTTGAAGAAATAGAGATTCCCAAATCCAAGAAAGAATCTATGATTAAAGAAAAGAAAGTTGAGGCAAAGGAGGTTGCTATCGAAGAAAGAGACACTACAAAGGTAGTAAAGAAGTTTTTAGAAGAATAGGAAGTTTTTGACCCTAAATTGGTTGAAGGTCCTATCAACTTGGCCACTCTATCCCCTATTCAAAAGTTGAAGGTAGCATCATTTGCTCAGGCCAAGGCAAGGAGGGAGATATTGAAATCTCACATTGAGGAAAATGAGCTACTAAGTCTTGCATCTGGTATCTTGGAGAAGATCATGCCCATACATGTCCATGACCCATTTGATTCTCGCTATAGTCAGCTGAAGAAACTTATCAACTCTATAAGTACTCACTTTGATTCTATTGAAAAGTCAACTAAGGATAAGGTCCAGAAATAATTTGATGCAAATAGGTTTAGTAGATTGAAGTTTATGATTTCTAATGATAAATCCTTAATATCTACTTGTGAAAAGAACATTCAAGGGGAATTATCTGAGGGTGGAAATATCTACAAGTCATGCTTATCCTTGTCAAAATTCATTGAGGTCACTAAGAAGAAAATGAAGGAATATGAGAAATAGTTAGTAGATATTTCTCAAACCTTTGATCCTTTAATTGTTTTTGTTGGTAACCAAGAAGGTTAAGTCATATCCTTGCTTGAAAAAAATAAAAATTTGAAGCATGAAAAAGATAGAATTGTTGAAAGGATATGTGAGCTAAGAGGACTAATTGGTCCTAAAATGGAGACAATGCTTCGTGCATTGAAGGAAGCACAGGATGCTATAGTTGTCAGTCATCTAAAAAATATTGAGTCAAAAATGATACAATTTTACTTGTTTTGTAGTCACATGACTATTTTGGAGAGTCTCAAAAAGGGTTGGGACACTAGTTTAAGCCTATTGAAGAACAATTTTACAAACATATTCAAGTCCATGTAAGTTAGAAAAAAAATGCTCATAGAAATTTTGTATGATTTTTGGTATGTGGATCCCCGTCTTTTCCATTGATGTTAAAGGGGGGGTGTGGGAAAGTGAAAAATTTCATATTCATCTTAGGGGGAGTTGTGATTAAAAATCATTTTGAAGTTTTGAGGATTGCAATGTATTCATGTTGGTACTAATTCCGACACTTTGTTATTTTTTACTAAGTGTTGCCATCAATGCCAAAGGTGGAGATTGTTGGAAAGAGACAGTACACAATTCATCTATTGTTCTCATTTATAGATACCCTAGTTAGTAATCCCATCAAAACTTCAATATTTTCTTATATCGAAAGTTAGATTGAAGTTATGTGTTAACTGTCAAGCTAAAACAAGGCATTTGATAGAGTTGTGTACATTGATTCATATGTAATCTCCTGTTATCATTTTGTGTTTTGGATATTAGGGGAGGTCTTTTGATGTATGAACTATCTTATATTTGAAGCATAGGGCCTTGTATTGATTGGTGTACAAGTTAGAAGATTTGGTTTATCAATTTTCAGTCTAACAGTGCAGAAAGGCCGACTAGATGAGTGTAGTGTGTTGTGGATCTTTGAGGCATAATTTTTTAAGGTGTTTCATGTTTGAGACATGTTGTTTTGGTTCCTTACTATTTTTTTCCCACATTTTTTGGATCACATTGATAATTGTTTATCAATTGGGTTGACAATTTGTGCATGTTTTCTTATTTTGTTAAAGCTGACATGTAGTTGATGTAATCTCTAGTCGCAGATACATATAATCAATTATTCATATCATTTTGACATATAATGCATATGATGAGGGAGTCATAAGGAATAGAGACCGATTGTGCACAGTTTCATTTGAGTAGAACAAAGGTTGGTGATTCAAATTAAAGCAGACCAAGTTTGAAGAGAAAAATTAGAAAGAATGTGAAGAATGTGATCAATGTGCTTAACCAGAACTATAATCAAGCATTATTAGATGCTATCTCATAGTTCATACACTCCAGTTTTCTTTCGACTATGACTATAAGACAGTGATTCTTCCTTTATGTAGTAAGCCTTTTTTATTTGAGCAATGAGATCTAGGAAGTGTGCCTGAATGCATGTGCATTCCATTTGTAAACACTTATTTTGAGTATACTCATATTGTGGATCAACCTCTACCATGGTTTTTCTCCTAACAAGTTTTCCACATAAAAATCCTTGTGTTATGGTGTTGTGGTTGATTTCCTTGTGTTCTTACATATTTCTTTTGGTTTAATGCTATAAGTGGTTTAAAGATCAAGTTAAATAAAATTAAATTTTGTAGAACACTGATTCACCCCACTCTCAGTGTTCCTTGATTCCAATAAAGGGAACTTGGTACTTCCCAATGAAAATCATTTGGAAAGTTACAAAATTGGCACTCGCCACATGAAAATGCATTTTCATTTGGTGAGTTCCAAACTTTGTGCAAGACAAATGAAAATGAATTTTTAGAATGCCAGAGTCAAATGAGTTCACATCAAACTTAGAGTAGAAACAAAGCTACATATTTTACACCTTGATCTCATTTGGAAGCAAATTATATGTAGGAAGTATGGGTAATGAAGGATTTTTTGAGTGCTTAGCAACTTTTAAATGTGGCTTAGGTTGTTTCTAGTAAATATTATGTCAACTTGATTAATAATACAAGATTTACTAAGTCAAGATAATTTTTTGATTAAGTGAAGGGTTGAAATTGATAACATAAATTTTAAGATAAAACATATTATTCGTATACTTGGATGGAATCATAGATTGATTCACTTGAATCCCTCAAGCTTTATGCCAAATCCTAAGGTGGGAATCAAGATATATTATTTATTTATATACTCATAAATACAATGACCTTGGTGCACTTTCGATAGGGGAGTGTAGTCTTTAGAGAGTAACTCAAGACTTGGATTGTCCCGATCAATCTAAGTCTCTGGTTGGAGCATATTCCTATCCTTTATGGATAGATGCCTACCCTATTTACATAGATTCATACCCTAGATGGAAAGATGAAACCATGTCCTACTTGGAAATATGCCTAACCTATATGGTTGAATGCCTTTCTCAGATGGATGGATGCCTATACAGTATGGATGTAAGTACCCAAGGATACAAATGAATGAACAATTAGTAAATTAATGGAAAATAATAAGAGAAAAAATGGTAATTTTTGGGCTGATGGATTGGCATGTTACAAGTTGGACATGACATGTGCTATAATTTTATGCAAAAAATAGATGAGGTAGTTTTATTGAGAACATAAAATCTTTGTCATTAAATTCTCAACCCAACCATTTACCTTATCAAAAAAATAATCCAATTAAATATCTCCTATCCAAGATAACTATCATAGAAATAATATCTAAATGATTCATATTTTTGAGTGATTTTGATATAGATGGGCTTGCATATGATATAGATTTTTCTTGAGGTATAGTAGAAGATGAAGTTCCAACAAATATAACTTTTTTCCTCCCAATAAGATTGATTAAGATTTCTTTGACTTCACTATTGGGATCCTTTGGTTGAATTGCCACAAAAACCCCTTGGTTGGATGTTTTGATACTTCCTCTTTTATATTTTTGAACCACCTTTTCTTCCACTATCTTCCTCTTCTTTCCCATTAAATCATCATAATTTGATTCTTTCATGCTTTTCTATTTTCTCTTCTCACCCTCCTTAGAATAGTTTATAGTAACTCCATTTACCTTTATTGATTGAATATATAACTATATATCCATAGTTGACTAACATCTATAATTGGATTCATAATTATTTTCAAGGAAGTAACTTTGGGCTCCATCTAATTTGTTTCTTGGATATGTTGATAAAAAAATTGGTGCATGCATCATATCTATGGACTTTGAAAGTTCTCATCATGTTCTTTAATTTGAGGTAAAATGTTGCGAGTTCCAAAATTCTCCATCTACTTCACTTGGTCAGCCTTTGATATGCCCTCTTCCTAACTTCATGATAATGTTTACAATCATTCCAAAAGTCTTCCATGTGAGGTTCATGTGAATGATTTTATTTTTAATGTGATTTTGGAGCCTCCCTCCATGGTCATACCTTCATCTCTCCAAATCAAATGGATATAAATTGAGGGATAGTAGCTCATATTTTGCACCTTTCACATTCTCCAATGAATTACACTCATAACCTCCCATATCGATAGGGAATTTTACCTATCCTCTCCTATGGGAATTAAAGAAAGTCTCATAGGATATGATGATTTATCTTGAAAATTCTAACATGAAAACTTTATTTGTTGGGTACCTTAGCATCAAGTAGGGTTTCCCTATGAGCCTCTCAATGCTTATACATGTGAAATTAGGAAATTGGATGTACCAAATTCTATAATATCTTATTATACTATGTGCATCAACAGAATTTCTCTTTTATTTATGTCCATCAAATGTTCTCACCAAATTCATATAGAAAACATCATTCATCCTCATATAATGATTCAACTATTATATTATAATTATATTAGGGTATTTTTATATACCAATACATGCCTAGGAGCATTTTCCAACACTCGTACCTTGATCAAACCTTACTAGTTTTCCATGACTATACATAAATACATGGCATAAGAGTACATATATAAAAACCTTGAATTTATAAACATTGTCATTGATAGATTTTGACTAATGGATTAGGGTTGTTCCATTCTTCACATATTTTATAATTGAGTACATCTAGTGTTCAAATGTCCCAAAATTCTATGATCTAGCCATCTTATTCAACAATGTGATAATATCACTTATGTCCTATTGGAAATTATGCATATAAAGGGTCTTAGGCATCTTAGAGCTAGATTTCACTTATTTACCTCTACTAAACATTGCATTTGCATAGTTCTTCTATTGTACTATTTTAAGGCTACATATTCCTTTCTAGACTCTTTGACATTTATTGGGCTTATCTTAGGGAAAATAGGGATTCTAATGGTACATGTGATACATATCTTTCAGTGCCAAGTTTTCATATACTCTCCCTTCTTTCAACACTACCCATATCTTTTTATCATGAAAAATAATACATTCTAATACCAATTTAGGGGCATCCATACCTTTTGAGAACCTTGCTACCAAATGTAACCCATTGGCCACAATATTTCTCACATAGTTTTTTGTGTTTGGGGATATGGCTCTAGTCATAAATGTGTTTGTTTTAAAATTACCCAAGTGTTTCTATTACTATACCATATGAATCACACACTTGGGAGTCTAGAAGTCACCCAAATGATTGCTCCTTAACTTTCTTCACTCATGCTTGCTCATGATTTCTACCAAATGAACATGTAATTACTCCTACACTGATTAAGGTTAGTATTGATTTTCATTTTATCTAATGCTAAGAAATCCCAATCACTTTTAGAGGAAGTTTAAATCAATTTCATTTAAATTTTAAGAGGAAGAACTTGAATTAGAGTGTAACCAATTTCTTACTTTCATAAAATAATTACAATTTCTAAATTAGGGCTTAATTAGATCATATCTAAATTAGAAGATAATACCTCCTAAATGAAAAAGATATAATAATGGGATTTCTCTTTTCTCTAGTCCTTTGTATAATTTTTTTTTAATCTTCGGCCTCACTAAGCTCTCCAATTCACTCAGTTTACTCGATTGCTAAGTGTTCATCAAAGAAATATATTTTAGTTTGAATTTTATTTTCTAATTGAGAAAATGAAAATAAAAATACTATTAACTTTTTAAAAGTAAAAAAAATAGCACTCAATGTAGAGAATAGGTAGGTAGGAATTAATGGAGGAAATTTGAATTTAGCATTCAATGTAGAGAATAGGTATGTAGGCATTAGTGGAACTAGGCTTTTGTGATTTAAATTCATTTTCTCTTGGTCAATTGATTCCTAGAGTCATTTTTATTCTTTAAGGATGTGTTATTAGGAAATTTTGGGAGACAAAGTTGCTACCAATTTTGGGTATGTGCAAGATCATTATGGAAGAAACAGGCCCTTAAGTAGCAAAAAACTTAGAAAAATAGAGCTAGACAACTTAACGTAAAAATTTGAATAATTTAGATATATTATTTCAGAAATATGTAAAAAATAGAATTTGTAGCAAATTGAATGTAGTTTCTAAACTACTAGGTTTGTTTAAAAAAAAAATATATTTGGTGAGAATTTGAAATTTCAATATAGTAGTTTCTAAA
The DNA here is from genome assembly GCA_007258455.2 of Sequoia sempervirens. NCBI lineage: Eukaryota > Viridiplantae > Streptophyta > Pinopsida > Cupressales > Cupressaceae > Sequoia > Sequoia sempervirens. Next base: position 175,630,235 of record VDFB02058242.1, on the reverse strand, counting down.
TTTCAGGGAAAAAATAAGAAGTAGGTGTTTGTCTAACCACCCTAACCACAATAAAATGATAATATTTTTTTATAATATTTTAGATATAAGTAGGGAACTCATGCCCCAATGTGATGCATATTTTTTTGTAATTTTTTCCAAGTAAATAATTAATTATGAATTACTTTTTAAAATATAAAACTCATATGTCACCACCTTAACTTGGTCAAAACATCATTAAATTCATTTTTTATGTTTTTTAATCCTATATTATACGAAGCATAGAATGTGATGCATGTTTTGGATTCAAAAAATGTGATACTGATTGAAAGCTATAGATGTTTTTCAATCAACCTATCAATCCTTTTTTAGTCATAATCCAAATAGAAAATGAATAATAATTACTTATTGAAATCAAAGTAAAGAATAATTTATATTGGTGGAAAGCTAAGAATACCCTTTAAAAACCCTTTTTGTTTCACCAATTTTGGGTTAAAAAATAGTCATCAGTCACATACCATCATATTGCCACTTTTTGTCCCATCATGATCCTACACATACCCTTTTTGGGAATTCCAACTAGATGTGGAAATTATGGGCATAGGATATCAAATTAAGAAATAATTAAATTATTCACAAATTTAATCATATTTTGGTTCAAGATAAGTTCAACTACAATCAGATAATACATCAATTTTGGTTAGCATCATTACCTAATCGATATTGTATTTTTTAACATTAAGCATCTTTTGTGGGTAGAATATTTGTAAGTGTAACTAAATAAATTAAGTTTCTAAATACATATAGTTTAATTGTATCAAAAATGTTAGACTTAGTAAGAAAATTCAAACTTCATGTGGAATGTTTGGGTAGTCAAAGTGGGTCTTCATCTAAATTTGCATGTCATGTTTAGAAAGGCATCAATTTTTTTTAAGATAAAATATGATTTCATAAAGTGTCAAGTTCATGTGAAGTAATATTTTTATCTTAAGAAAGACCATGTTGATTCTAACATGATCCCTTAAGAATTTGTGGTTTGACCTTCATCAGTGTCAAGAATTTTTTGGAAACCAATTGATTAGATGTAGAACATCATCATGAAGATGTCATGCTCAGTTGGATCCAAAGTTTCTTCAAAATATAACTTCTTTATTTCAATTGATTTCAAGTTTTCCAAAAGGAAACTAATATTATTTTGAGCCAATTTCTAACTTCTTAAGGATAATAAAATATTTAAGGACCTTTTGAACTAAGATCAACAAGAACACAGATTTTTCAATTACCACCAAAGTGGAAGCAAAAGAAAAAAAAATCCCAGTGCTAATTTTTCTTTGGAAAAATGGGGTGTGTTATTAAAGTTGCACAACTAGCAGCTAACAAAAAAAAAAGAAGAGATAAATAATGATTATTAAAATGAAATCCAAATTACAAATAAGATTTCAAATTTTCATGTGACTATCACTTGTTACTTTCCAAACCACAAAACAATTCATCTAACATGAGTAAGAAGATCAGTTCAAGGAGCTTAAGTGTATGAATTATTCATTATCTTCCTTACACAGACCATGAAAATAGAAAAAATGGTACATTGAGCAACATAATTTGGTCTTCCTTTCAAGCCAAACTTGGATAGGGCCTTACTTCTAGTCAAGTGTTCATAGCCTTGATAAGGTTATCTCTGTAACTCCCCCAAACATAGCTCTACTACCAATTGGGAATGTCCATAGCCTCTATATAGATGTTTGGGTGGCCTAAAGAGTTTAATTTTATTTTTTTAAATATTTAATATTTCAACATTTCTTTTTTTTTCTTTAGATATTGATTTGAAGTCCCTTTTCAACTTATTCGCACTGAAGCTTTCTTTTAATTTGGGAATTATGGCGGTATCAAAGGAGACCTCTAGATTTTTCGCTCAATGCTTACCCAAAACCAAATAGGGAATCCTACAACACATCAAAAAGAAGAAACCCAAAATAAAATAAAAGAAAGACTATACACAATTTGTACAAGAGCACACCTATTTACATATATACATAAGAGGATGGACAAGTTCAAGGCTGAAAGTAAGGCTTAAGAAAGTGAGCATTAACAAGTAAAGGAACATCCTCATGGGTTAATGTTGTCAAATGGTGGGTGTTGTCTCCTAAGATTTCTATGATTTGATATGGACTTGTCCACTTTTTAAAAATTTACCATGATTAACTTTCCGTTCATGTGCTTTATCCCAACACAAGACCAAATTGGATATACTAAAGGAATTCACCTTAGCTCTCTTATCAAACCATCATTTTACTATTGAAGTCTTGATTCTTGGAAAAGTGATTAATGGATCTTGTACATCTCTCTTCTAGGTGCATTATTTTTAATAGCTTACCTTTTGTTTTGTCTTCTAGACCTAGGTATTCTTGGGTAAGCTTCCTTGAGTAGGAATCTTTAGATTTATAGGTAAAATAGGGTCAATACCATACACAAAGTGATACGGGGAATTTCCTAATGTTGATTTCACTCTTTTCCTATCCACCCATAAGAAAAAATTTAATAAAGAATTTGGCATTCCCTTAGATTCTTTTCAATCAACTTATTAATTATATCTAGAAAATTCTCATTGGTTGATTCAACTAATCTATTTCCTTACAAATAATATTTTTATTTTTTTTAAATGATACCATATTCAAAAGTCCAATTTGATAATTTTAGAGAAGAAAATTTCATGCCATTATCACACCCTAGGGAATATAGAATTCCAAATCAAGTAATAATTTTCTCTTTTATAAATTTGATCACTATTTTTCTTGTACACAACTTACTACATGTTTCCTCTATCCACATGGTGTCATAATTAGTTACCATTAGGACATACCTATGTACCACATAAGAAGGATTGATCAATTCAATAAAGTATAGCCCCCATTATGCAAAAGGTCACATTTCCATAATTGATTAAAAAGGTTGGGTAGTATATCTTCATTTGTCAACAACCATTTGGAAAGTATGAAAACTTTTGAATGATCAAACATATCTTTGAATATCCTTGGCCAATAGTAGCTAGTTGGTAGCATCAAGTGAGTAGTTTCCAAAGGCAATCCATGTGTTGTTCCATTTTTTTCATGAAGCTCTTGTAATACCTTATCTAGTTCCTAATGATTTAAACATCTCAAGTAAATCCATTCATGATTTATTTTAAATAGGATTCCTTATTTGATCATGTGGTTTTTATCCTTTAGTTACAAAGCTCTTTTTTTTTTTCTTTTCATGTCTATCATGAAACTATTATTTACTAGGTAATGTGCTATGTTTGTGAAGCTAATCATCTTGGGATACAACATCAATCACACATTATTGGATAATGATATGTGGATTTGTAATTGTAATTTTTTAGACCAAAGTATAAATATAACTAGCTTCATAGGTGTGATCTCAATGTGAAATTATTGTAATATAGTAACCCATTTAGATCTTATTTCTCTTAGTTCCTTCTACATCAATAACATCTTCATAATGGGGTCTACGATAATAACAATTACTTGACTATGCAGAATATAATGTCTAAACTTTATTAATTCTTTAACTAATATAAATTACTTCTTTTCCATGTCCATATATCTCTATTATGCATCCTTGAAAGGATAGCTCATGATAGTAGTTGGTCTTTCTTCTTTAGTGCCACCTCTTTGAGTCAATAGTGTTGCACATGTTTGAGCTAGAGAAAATGAATTTATGTAAAATGGTTAGTTTAATTAGGACTCCTTAAAATTAGAGTGTTTGCAATTTCTTTCTTTATATTATCAAATATAATATGTTCTTCCATGGTCCACTCTATCTTTGTATATCTCTTCAACATAAAATTTAATGGTTGAACTATGTTTGTGAATCTAGTAATGAACTTCCTAATGAAATTAATCTTCCCAAAGTAAGACTTTATTTTTTTATCTCTCCCAAGGAGTTGGAGCTTCATTAATGCACTTAATCTATCTAGATCAATGTATATACCATTCTCTAATATAACATGACCCAATAATTTTCCTTTTGTTACTGCAAATATGCATTTCTTATGGTTAAAAAATTCCCCATTTTTCTCACATTTTTGTAAGACCTTGGTTAGATCATTAAAATGATCTCTCTTATTCTTAAAAAATAATTTAAGGTCATCCATATATATGATGATGCATGTGTTGATCAAGTCTCTGAAAGATATGCACATTGCACGTTGAAAGGTTTCTATAGCATTGAGCATATCAAATGGCATTTGTCTATATGCACAAAGATTTCTCACTTTGTGGTGAAAGAAATGTCTTTATCCTATATTTTCTTTCAACCATAACTTGGTTTTATCCAAAAATTCCATCAAGGAAAGACACCATCTATGATTCATTGACTATCTACAATACCATATCCAATGACGACAAATGATAATTGTCTTTCTCTAATGCTCTATGGAGGTTACGCAAATCAACACACAACCATAGGTTGCCATTATTCTTACTAACTATTACTAATTTTTCCACCAAAGTTGAATGTCTTATTGGAAATATGTTTACGTAGTACCCCTCCTTTTACTAGTTGGATTTATTATCTTTCTATGCGTTGATTTGCTACTTGTGACTATGATGGTACTGTTATTGTTTGAGTTGGATAGTTAGACATTTGATGATGTGTATTCCATTAGTAGACATGATTATTTTATAGGACATTGTGGTTGGTAATGCTAGTTGATTTTCAGAATTATGATATGATGCAGTGATTTAATTAGATATGTTATGAGATGATTGTTAGTTAGAAATGTTGATTTATTGGTTATATTATTATAATTGTTAGAATAGGTGTGATGAAGGACAATATGGCATCACTCGTTCGCGAGTGCCCTGCTATGTTGCGATTCCTTCTCACAATGCAGTACTTTGATTTAATGCTTTGATGATTATATATATATGTATGCACATGTACACAACTTCGTTTGTATGCAGGATTTGCAGGTACAAGTCTCGATTCCACCTGCTTCGGCAGGACAGGGCGAGCACCAATAACCCAACGGTTAAATGTTGAAACAGAGGTGACGATGAAGTCCTCCCGTTCCATGATGTCAGGTCGTCTCGTTGATTTGGTATTGATCATTTTTGTAATTGTCGTCATTTGTGGTTTGTGTTTTGTATTTTGTCGTCTTTTGATTAATGTGGGATTTTATAAGTTATGATTATTTGATTGATGTTGATATTTTATAAGTTGTGAATTAGTTAATTAAATGTGGATAATAATTGTGTTTTTTAATGTTGATTTGTTTGTATGAAAATATTTAAATGTTTTATTTAATTTTTATAAAATCATGTGTTTCAATTAAATAATAATTAAATATTAAATGTGACTTAATTATTTTAATCAATTTTCTAGTGGTGGATAATTATGTGAATAATTTATTTAAATTAAATATGTAATGTGAGGAGCAAGAAAAGTTGCAAAAACAGAAATGAAAGCAATAAAACAAATAAAAGAATAAAAAGATTGTGAGAGCAAATAAGAATACAGATTTGGGTAAAAAGCTAGCTTTTAAAGAATTGTTTTATTTTATTTTTGCTTTTTAGAGTTTTGAAAGAAATTTACAATACCTTTTATTTTAATGAAGAATTTCTGTGAGTTTTTATGGAGAGAGAGAGGAGGATTGTTACAGAAGTTGAATAAGATGTTGGATTTGTATTATGAAAATTGAGAAAGGATATTGGATTCTTTTGTTTTGTTTTGAGAGAGTTCTTGAAAGGAATTAGAAATCTGTTACTGGTGTTGTTTTGGAGAAGTATTCTGAACAAAGGATTGGATTCGAGTTCGAGCACAAGAGTTTGTAGAAGAGATTTCAAAGCTGGAACGAGAAGCTTTGTGTAGAGGCCATCGAATTCAGACAATCAACATCAGGTTTTCGAGAGCGCAGGACTCCAGGTTCCACCTTCTTTCTCCCTTGTTTGTTTTTTTTAAATCTGTAAAGAAAAGAATACAAATGTGTGTTAGAATCAATATCTGTTTAAAATAAAAAGAATCCGTCTGTGATTTAAACTTAAGAGATTTCTTTGAAACTAGGAGACGAATAAACAAATAGGGCTTCTATGAAAGAAAAGTTTCATATTGAATTTAGAAATCAGTTTTTCCAAACAAATTGAAAGAGAAAACTCTTCCAATCTCAGTTAGTTAGGCCCTATTTCTTCCTTTTATTCTAATGGATTTGAAATATTCTATAATTATAAATATACTCTGTTATTCAATATATGTTTTTCTGTGTTTACACAGAAGAAATATGTTCCTATACATATATGTATATATAAATTACATATATATATAATATATATATATATATATATATATATATATATATATATATATATTATATATACATATAAACTATTGTTCTTAAATTAAAATCTGTGTTTATAATAGTTAAATATTAGTTGGGTTTTGTTTATTTGCATCAGCGTCCGTACCGCACCTGGTACAGGATGAAATTTATTTTGTAAAAATAAATTAAATGAAATTAAAAGTTATAAATAAAATTTTATATAAAAAAATAAAAAAATAAAATTGTTTTGTATGGGAGAGGAGAGGGACGGCGCAGGCCGTACCCCCCTCCCCTGCCCCTGCGCCAGGCCACGGACTGGCACAGCAGTCCGTGGACTGCTGGCGCAGCAGTCCGTAGGCAGTCCGTGGGACCGGCGCCAGCTGGTCCCCATTGCTGGGACTTAAATCCCTTTCATTTTTTTTTTATTTGTTTTTTTTAATTTAGATTGGTATGTAATTTAAAATATTTAATCTTTATTAAGATTTGTTTAATTAAAATTGGTATATATAAATTTATTAATATAGTTTAAAATGTTTGTTAAATGTTATTAATTATATATATATATATACACACACGTGCAGTTCTGTCATAAAAGTATCTTTATAGGCAATTATTTTATGATTATATGTATATATATGTGTAAAATTAAATATATATGCAGCAAGATGTGTAAGTTGGAATACAAAAATATATATATATTACTTTTATTTAATATGAGTTAGTATTTTGTAAACAAGCAATGCAGAGAAAATTGGAAAATTAGATATAATTTGATGAAAGATTATTTAGGCCCTTTTCATAAGAAATACTTTTATAAGTTTGTGTTTTTTTTTAAGAGTATGAACCTATATGTGCAATGGTATTTTTGGATATCAATAAAACATGTAGAAGTGTGGAGTAGATCTTGTGGTCAAGTTGAAGAGTTATGTGAAACGTGAAAGTAGTGCCTCTATTTTATTGTTGGATTGATTTCTTTATTGAGTGGACTAATTTCCGTGTTAAGTTTGTGCATTGGTTGATTGTTCTGTTGGGTTAATCATTGATCTTGTTTAAGTTTGTTTTGAGTCAAATTGTAAGATCGTTGTGTAATGTATTGTTGGGTAACCTAGGAGGAGAAATAGAGGTCTCCCTTGGATACCACTCGAGAGTGTTTCAATTTAATTGTGAAGATTTCTTTGGGATATTGCCACTCACTACCTTATGTTTGTTGACTCATTCTTGATATCTTGTTACTATTGTTAGTTCTTTGTTGAGAAAACCCTAGTGTAAGCCTTTTTAGAGTCTTCCAGAGGCTTGTTTTATTGTTGGTGAATGTTCGTCATTTTGTGTGCTCTTGACATGGCAAGATATTAGTATCATTAATTTGAAAGGGTTGTACGAAACTTGGTGAGACTTTGAGTATGTGTTTATAGCGAGATGGGTAATGCCTCGCATGGTTTGGCCTTGAGATTTTTTGCTTTGTCTATAGCGGTACAACCCTTGCCTAGTTTGGTTTATGTTAAGGGTCTTAGGGAGAGTGGCTCTTCGTGGGCGCCGGCGCCTCAGGATGAGGAAGGGCTCAGGATAACCCACGAAAGAGTAGTTAAACAAGTGATAACCTAAACAATAGAATTTAGGGGGGTTGGGTAGTTTAAAAAAAACTCAAGATAATAAAACATTGGATTCCTCAGCTATACACTAGGGCTACCATAGACTACTGATAGACTAAGAAGGCCGTGGTCGGCAAAGTCATAGTCTCGTCTTCATGAGAGATTATTGGCTGCATTAGCTACCCTATGGTGCGGCGCTTCGATTAAGAGGAAGGGCGGAGATCCACGCACATATAGTGCAGCCTCGATTGGAGGAAGGGCGGAGAATCCCCATGAGAGCTATCGCGATGACCTCTCCACTAGACATCCTTGTTCTTGTTTCTTGTCGCCTCTGGATATGGTTATATTTATGTTATTCGAGGGTTAGGGAATCCATAGATGGGTGCCGGCACCTTAGTTGGAGGAAGTGCCAGGGGATCCCATGAAAGCTATGTGATGACCCTCTCCAATTGTCACCCTTGTGCTTTGCTTGTAGTTGCTTCTGGATATTGTAATCCTTATGTTGTTTCTGATTTTAAGGCTAGGGGATCCATAGGTGGGTGTCGGCGCCTCAGTTGGAGGAAGTGCCAGGGGATCCCATGAGAACTATGTGATGGCGCTTCCCACTTGACACCTGTTTGCCTATTTTCTTGTTGCCTTTGGAATTGTGTATTGAATGGTTGTTTAGATTTATAGGGAATCATGTTCCTTTAATTGTTTCAGATTTATTTGTAAATGTATTTTAGATGTTGTTGCGGTTCTTCTGGATATTGTATTCATCGTGTTGTTTCAGATTCTTGTGAATTTGGTTTATGTTTACTATTTAGTCACTTGTACATTTGGTGATACTTTGTTTGATTGTGATGAGTTTCATGGTGTTATCTTGTTATGTGATTTGTGAACGTTGATGGTTGTTCATTGGATGCTTTGAGTTGTACTTGTTTAGTATCATGTTGTTGTTGAGTCGGTTTGACATTCATGGTCGGGTTCACTTCCTCTCACCTCTGAGCACGGGGGGTGAGTTACTTGTAATTCACATGGTTGGGTGGAACGTGCTCCGCACCCGTTGGGTTCCCCATCAGCGTCTTGTCTTCTCAGCATTCCGCAGTGGAGTTGTACCAGTGATCACTTGTATTTCATTATTCTTGTATCAATTCCCATGTTGGGAAAATTCAATGTAATTCATTTGTCAAAGAAAATTGTAATGTAATATTATATCAATGATGTAATAGTTAGGTTCATTTGTAACTCTATTAAGAGGTGTATCATGGATGTAATTATGCGATGTTTAATATTCTCGCATCATGGTTATTGGATGTATCCTTATCCTTGGTTATCATTGTAAATGATATTGTTGTAATCTTTATTTTTATTTCCGGTTAGTTGTTGCGATGTAACCTCGCATGCCCCAGAGAACTAAGTGTGTTAATGTGATGTAATTGCTATGTGAATCATGGTTAAGTGTTGTTACATGTTTAATTTAATTATTTAAAAAAAAATTATTCGCATTGTGTGTTTCTCTAGGGTTTGCAAGGCGGGCATTACAGTTTCTTTCTAAAAAAAATTTCTAAACTTCTTTCTAAATCAATGGTTCTATGAGTGCATTGACTAGTCATTGTTTCTTCCTAAATAGTTTGACTCCTAACTTTAGAGGAATTGTGTGGGTGATTAGAGAAGTATTGTAGGTCTTCAAATATTTGTAACTCCATGCTATGAAATGATGATAATCCATGAGATATTTCCCAATATTTCTTTATTCTAGCTTGGTTCATACTTTACCAATAAACACATTTCTTTCTTCAGCCAAATTGTAGGGTTCATATGCTCCTCCATTGATTTTGGGAAATTATTTTTACTTTTTTATTCTTTCCAATTCTACCATTCCTCTTGGAATAGAATTTCCTTTTAGGTCAATTGTATTACCTTCATCTAGCTAATTATTAGGATTATCTTCTTCACCTACTACATATGCTTCAAATACTATCAAACTAGTAATAAAATTAATTATATCATGATCATCTTCAAACACTCAAATGTTAGTACCATTATCTAGCAAATATGGATTTGGAACTAGTTCTACCAAGAATAATTTTAGGATTGATAAGGATAGTGGTTCTAATATGCTAGCGACACTAGCTAAAACATTAGATTTATGGTTATACCTTTGTGTGATATGTGTTATGTTGAAGGCATCAACACTTTCAATAAAATCCCACACTCAATGTTTGTGATTTGATTATAATTTATAATGTCAGGCATATTGCTTCTTGATTTTTCTTTAGGGATAAATTTAAGAAATGCCCTTAGAAAAAGATATAAAGACATGGAAAATCTTGTATTATTTAAAAAAAAATAATCTATTTAAATTTTTTTATTATTATTACAATGATAATTCTTGGTGATATAGACCAAGATAAGACATATGCCAACATAAGATTATGACATGCCTTAATCCTATGATTTGAGATATAAAATGAAAATACCATAAGAATTCCCTAAGTTAACTAGTGTGACAAAGACCTAATAGGTGAATCAATTAAAGATAATATATGATGTTCACACCAGCAAGGGGCTTGACTCTTTATTGAGAAAAAATTAGGCCAGTAATTTCCTAGACCTCACAAGTAATCACCACAAAATTTAAATTTTAGATCCCAATCACAAGTTGCATATTAATAAAATGGCATCAAAAGACCAAAATTGTTACATTATTACAAATAGCTATACAATTATGTTATCTAATTTTTCATTGTCAATATTTTTTAATATAGGTTGTAATTGTATTTGATTGTTTGATTATTAGTTTAGATCTAGAGAAATTTTAAATTTTGGTAGAAAAGGGTAAATAATTATTTTTCACATGTTTGAGAAGAGAAAAAGAGTAGAAAAATAATATGTACTTGACATCATATTATAAAAAAACACAGAGTTTAGATGTTGCATAATCATAGAAAATGAACTTGCACATGGGGTATGTGAAAGATCATGATGGGCCAAAAAAGTGGTGATATGATGGGTATGTGTAGGGTATCTGGCTAACAACTTTTCTTTTACCAAAAATTGATGAAACAAAAAGGGTTTTTAAAAGAGATTCTCAGCTTTCCACCAATATAAATTATGCATTACTTTGAATTTAATAAATAATTATTATTCATTTCCTATTTGAATTACGACTAAAGTCTTGATTAATAGGCTGATTGAAGAACATCTATAGCTTTCAAACAATATTACTTTTTTTAATCTGAAACATACGTCACATTATATGATTTGAATTCTATTAGATTAAAAGGAAAAAAATTGAATTTCATGAAGTGTTGACTAACTTAAGGTGGTTAGACATACAAGTTTTTATTTTTTTAAAAGTTGTAACAAAAAAATCATGATTAATTATTTACTTGGAAAAAAATTACAAAAAAATATGCATCACATTGGAACATGAGTCCTATACTTATATATAAAATCTTATAAAAAAATTTATCATTTTATTGTGGTTAGGGTGGTTAGATAGACACCTACTTATTTTCCCTAAAATTTGGGGTACTCTGCATTGAAACTTAATTTTTCACCATATAGATTTTCTTTAAATAAACCTATTGGGGATGTGTAGGATCATCATGGAAAAATAGGCCCTTAAGTGGCAAAAAATTCAAAAAAATAGAGTTAGGAAACTTGATGTAAAAAATTGAATAAGTTATCTCTATTATTTCAAAAATATGTAAGAATAGAATCTGTAGCAAATTGAATGTGGTTTCTAAACTACTAGGTTTATTTAAAAACAAAAAAATCTATTTGGTGAAAATTTGAAATTTCAATGTAATAGTACTTAAATTTAGGGAAAAAATAAGAAGTAGGTGTCTGTCTAACCACTTTGGCCACAATAAAATAATAATATTTTTTTTAAACTATTTTAGATATAAGTAGAGGATTCATATCCCAATGTGATGCATACTTTTTTGTATTTTTTCCAAGTAAATAATTAATTATGAATTTTTGATTACAACTTTTAGAAAATATAAAAAACTTGTATGCCTGACCAACTTAACTTGGTCAAATCTTCATAAAATTCTTTTTTTTAATCTTATAGTATGTGAAGCATAGAATGTGACACATATTTCAAATTCAAAAAGTATGGTACTATTTGAAAGTTGTAGATGTTTTTCAATTAGCCTATCAATCAGGACTTTAGTCATAATTCAAATAGAAAATGAATAATAATTATTTATTATATTCAAAGTAAAGCATAATTTATATTGTTGGAAAGTTGAGAATCTCCTTTATAAACCCTTTTCGTTTTATCAATTTTGGGTAAAAAAAATGTTGTCATCCACATACCCTATACATACCCATCATTTCGCCACTTTTTGGCCCATCATGTTCCCGCACATACCCTAGTAGTTTAGAAACTACTTTCAATTTTCTATAGATTCTATTCTTACATATTTTTGAAATAATATAGATAACTTATTCAAATTTTTACGTCAACTTGCTTAACTCTGATTTTTCTAAAAATTTTGAGAGCTAAGTGCCTATGTGTTTCCATGATGATCATGCACATACTCACATACAATATATATTAAATATTATAAGATTATATGATAAGAATTTCTTTTATATATATATTTTTATGAATTTTAGATCCTAATCACTAGTTGTTGCATATTAATAAAATGGCATTAAAAGACCAAATTGTTACATTATTTCAAATAGCTATACAATTGTATTATTGTTTACTTTTTAAATCTAATTTTTTTATTTAATATAGATTTTGATTATGTTCATTGTTTTATTATTAGATTAGATCTAGAGAAATTTTGTTCTGGTGAAAAAATTTAAATAATTATTTTTCAAATGTATGAGAAGAGAAAAAAATAGTAGAAAAAGAATTATAGATCAATTTTTATATGTACTTGACATTAGATATTGTACAACAGTGAAAAGATTAGTTGATTCATACGCATAGAAAAAGAGTTTGTAAATATTATTATATTAACTATTATAAGCCTATATGATAAGAATTTTTTTTTATATCTTTCTTTTTTATGATTTTTAGATTTTGTGTTAATCTAAGTTTGTTTATGCATGCAAGCCTCCTGATTTCTCAGACTATTCTTTTTTTGGGTTTGCTCAAAAGTGGCTCTCCTTTCCTTGGATCTTGCCTTCATTACAACTTAGAATACATGACTATCTTTTTTTCCTTGCATTTTGACTGCATAATTTAGGGATTTTTCTCTTCATCTTGGAAAATTTTGGATTTTTTTCCCTTCTAGAATTCTCTCAGGGCTTCATTGATTATATGGAATGTATTTTTTGTACCTCTGATTTTAGGATTTTGTTGTTAACTACATCCTATCCTTCTCCCAGTTGGTGGGATTTTTGTATTTTGAGGTAAACTACTTCCTTAAGTAGTCCTATGTTATTTTTGTTCTTCTATAGCACATGTAATCCTACTTCATTTTATTTTAATAAAATATTTTTGTTGGCCTTGCCACTTTTCATTTTAAAAAAATATTTAAGAATAAAAATATGAAATTTACATAAATTTATAAAAATAATAAAAAATTATACTATTAATTATAAAAAGTAACTTAAAAACAAATAATATTATATATATCAAAAAAATTATACAATTGTTATATTTAATTTACAAATAAAAACTAAATAATAAATTTGAATCTTAATTTACCAAGTCCTTAAAGAGTCAGGGTAAGTGCACCAAGATGGTTCCCAAAAAGGGGGATTAAGCGGCCACGTTTTTTATGAAATTAGGAAATACTGACCTTGGATGTGAAATTGAGGATAGCTACACTCAAAATTTTGAGATGGAACACAAACAAGGATCAAAGTGCTCTGAGTCTACTTTCTAAAGTACTAATTTATTTTGAAAATGGTTGAGATTAAGGGGTTCAAAAGAGGGATGTACACAAATTGCTGTTATTTTTGTCAGAAAAGCATAACATAGCAACTCTTGTACAACCCTAGCATGGTGAAATTTTTCGTAGTATTTTTAAAATCACTATGGTTAGAAGTTAGCTAACAACATGTAGTTGATGCATGATTTTTCTAATAATCTTTTAATGAATATTTAATTTTTTATTAA
>VDFB02058242.1:175542732-175616175 GCA_007258455.2 Sequoia sempervirens | reverse complement strand
AGACTCATATCAATTGACCCATATCAATGCACAATCTATCTATCTGACTATCACATCAAATCTGATATATCATCAATTACTATTTGCTTTATTTTTCAAGAATGCAAATTTATCAAAAATAAAAACATCATCCTATTTTTATTTCAGTCATGAATGAAAATATGTTTTCAATCAATAATCTACTATTTTTTTTCTATCATAGAAAGTAAATTTATCAAAATTCCTATCAATCATTTACTCTTTGTTTTTCGTATGGGGGAAACAAATTTATCAACTATCTACTCTTTGATTTCTATTTTGGAAACAAAGTTATCAATTATTTATCCAATTTTTCTATCCATATCAACACAATGATAAGACAATTTCTCTATCTATTGATGAAGGAAACAATATACATCATCATTTTTACATCACTTTCATCAAAACACACATTCTGTCTCTTTTTACCAAATGTGCTAATCTACAAGCTCTATGCGCTAAAACTCATATGCGCTATTTTGTATCCTAGATGCACTAAAACTCATATGTTTCATTCTTTACCTTGAAAGTGCTCAAGTAGTTCCCATATGCGCTATTTCCCTCTAAGCACTAAAACTCTCATCAAAAGCGCCACTATATTTCTTGGATGTGCGACAACCCTAAATGTGCTAATGTTTTCCTTGGATTCACTCAAACCCTAATTTTCTTATGGCATCCTATATGTGCTACTCTTTTTATTGAATGTGCTAATATGGTTTCTACGCTAAAAATGCTAAATCTATCCTATATGCACTACTATTTTTATCAAAAGTGCTCAAACAACTATCAAAAGTGCTAAAACATTCCTAAAAGCACTAAAACAAAGTTCTAAAACCTAAATCCATAGAAAAATAGGAAAATTTGAATGCACAAGAGTTTAGGTTGACTCATCGATGGTCCATATGTAGCTGGCCTTTGGTATCAATGGGACTACTTGAATCTATGTCAGTGGTACAAAATCTCCATTTCGCTAGGTCACTATCAGAGCTACAGGATTCTCAAAAGTCAAAAAGAGAAAATGACTTGTCCTTTTCTCCCTTTTTACCTTTTAAAGGTCAACTAAAGGTGAGTTTTGTGACATTTTTATCTGTTTATCTAACTTTGAATTTATCTTCACATTGGGGCATCCTTATACATCATTTTTTGAGAGCTAAATCACTAAATTCACATCAACACCAAAATCTCATCGTCAACTCAACCTTTTCAAATAGTATCAACAAATCATATCATCATTAGTGATTTACCTCCCGAGGGGGAATCATTAATACCAGTAACACCTTCCAATTAGCAACATATCAAACTTAGATCAGGGGTAAAATCAAGCACAACAAATTGCGAAAGAAGGAATATTTTCTTTGAAGCAATGTGTTTCACACATCACTTCAAAGAGAGAAAAAATGTATATGCATAAAATTGGTCATGACTGATTAACCCTAGCATTTAATTAAATATTTATTATTTAATTAATTTTCTCTAAAGTCTTCTACATATAATTAAATTTAATTAATTTAATTATATTGTTCATTCATTTTATTCTTTTGTCATAATTAAATAAATCAACTTTTATTTAATTATTTCACATTCATATGTCCAATTAATTAATTAAATTAATACACTTTATTTATTTAATTAATTATCACTTTTGAATTTAATTAATTCTTTTTTATTTAATTATATTTAAATATTTCTTTTCAAATCTTTTCAAATATTTCTTCTAGTTAATTAAATATCTCATTTAATTAATTTCATTTATATTCCATTTCTTAAAAAGTTTAATTAAATATCTTCCATATCTTTTCAAAATCATAATTAAATATTTTATTTAATTATGAAATATTCCATTATTCTTCAATTCTAGGGTAAATATTTTATTTTAAGAAAGATCTATGTGTCACTTATAAATAAATAATTGAATTTAAATAATTCATTATTTATCTTCTTCAAAATATTTCCATAATCTCACAAAAAGATGATTTTTTAAAATTATCTTATCTTACCTATTTTACAAAAAAGAAAACAAATCTTGCTTTTTGCTTTCTTCTGCTTTTCTTCACTCTCATCCATCTTCAACCATTTGATCTTCTAAGAATTTTCACAATCATTGATCATATCAACCAATCATAAGGTTTTGAAAAACTCTATAAATAGCACTACCAATCCAAACAATTTTTACATCATTCACAATACACAAGAACACAAGAGTGGAATTAAAGATTAATTGCATTCTCGCATTGTCATTTTAGTTTACTCATAGCATTATCATAATCTTTCATTTTAGCAATTATGTTTAGCATTAGCAATTACATGCATTTCATATTCAATCTCATTCTGTAAGAGACTATTTGTTGAGCCTAGCCTACAATCTGAGAGCCAACTAGAACCAACAAAACACTAGAGATAGAGGATGATAGGATGATATCGATGACATGATATTGAGTTTGCAACTTTATTATTTTAATATTCTATTTTTGATATAATGTCTTATTGGTCTGTTTGATTCATTTTTTTTTACATATTTATAACACTAGCAAAATTGACCACACAATAGGTAAAAATTTTAAAATAATGGGCAATAAAGAAAATGTAAATAGTTTTGTGTTGCTGGGAAAGAACATTAAGGTGAACGGAATGATTATCGTGCATCACTAATTCATTTTATTTTTCTTTATCTTATGAGCGATGAGCAATGCTAAATATTGGGTGGTGAAATAAAGGTTTGGTGGGCTCGAGTTGCATTGTCAAATATTAATATTTGACAAAATGTTTGCAAAGTGGAAAATAATTTTACTAGAAGGGCATGGTTTAATGATTTTGTAATATGAATATTTAATTCACTTTTCTAAGTGAATCTGCTAGAGAGGTTTTTATAGAGAACATCATTGTCACATAGCTGGGCAAAAATTAACAAGGGGGAGATAAATATTTTGCAAGGTAAAGGTATTTTTCAAGAGAATGACAAAGAGGAATGATGACTTCTTAGGCTACGGAATATTTTTTTATTGAAGATGAGTAGGTGCATGAAGGGTGAATATAAGAGCTGGTTGAAGATTGTTTTGCAAGAAAAGGAAGCTACTAATCTATGGACCTAAATATGCTAAATGTCATTGGGAGATCTCCATTTAGGGTTTTGCACTTTCCTTAAGTGCAGACTTTATGTTTCAAAAAGGAGGTTGTTCATTCTTTTCTGTCTCACAGGAAAGCATATTGTGTAATAGGGTCTCAAGTCTATAGTGTTAGTTTTAGGTTTCTAAAGGTTTTTTTAAGTTATATAATGTAAAACTTATTCACAACAATGTTATTTTTGCATGTAAATGGTTAGATATTCTAAGTTAGTTGTCTCCATTATTCACTTTGCATAAATTCTGAATGTGAGTAATCAAGGATTGTTACTATTCAGCTTCTTGTCTTTCCTTGTATGCTTGTTTGATGTTATTACTCTCATACAAAGAATGAGTTAATTTGTAGTAACACAAATGAAGTTTTATGCAACAATGTGCTAGGATTGCTAAGTATGACTAGTTTGGTTTGTAGTATCAATGGTGTAATGCATGTTATGATAAGAATAGTTATGACATAATGAATGTTGAGATAAGTTGGAAATTATTTCATTTGGATGACTCCACACTAGCATTAGGCACTAATCTTTAAAGTTATAGTTTCTTGAGATTATTTGTGAGCAACTACATTTTAAATCAAAATTTACTTATCAGTTCCAGTTTGTTTGTGTGTTGAGCTTAATTTAATGAATCATGTCTCGCATGTTTAAATGAGGCCTTACTGTAGAGGTCAGCCAAGGATTTATAGTATTGTGTCTATTAAGCATCTAAAGGAGAAAAATATGTTTACTATGTGTTTGATAGTTTGGCACACAAGTATTTGAAAGCACACTATTGGGATCACCCTCCTAGGTTTAACTGAGCTTGAAGTGCAGGGGAGAAAGGGGTATTTTATTCACTCTCCCATTTTTTGGCCATATCAACTTGTTGAGTCCAAATATGAGAGAGTGACAACTCTTTAGGACTCATTGCCTTTGTTGATTTGGGAACCAATAGATTGGTGACTTTGGTGGGGACAACTTTGAATCTCTAGTGCAAATTTGTTGAAGTCCATTTCAAAAGAGTTAAAAGGAATAAATGAACAATTGGTTCAAAAGATGAATAGTTCCAGATCTACAAATTGATTCATAACAGCCCCAAATTCAGAATAATGTGAAGTGACTCTACTGGAAGAACTCAAATAAAGATATCCTTAGTTCAAAGGTTTTCCTCTTGCTAAAGAGGTGGTGACTCTGCTCTACAATATAATTTGTGCACATGAAGGGTTGTTGTTTTTATTTGTAAGCTGAAAGTTCTCTATTCAAAGTTGTGACAACTAGAGGTGTGAAGGTACATAGTTCTCTACATATTTTCATTTACTACAACTATCGTATTGATTACAATTTCTATTCCACTTAGTTTTATTCACAAACTAGCAAATATGGATGGTTAGAATGAAGCTATATATCTTAAGGATTACTATCTATTTGTAACTATCTTAATAATCCTTCATATTGGCATAGTTGTGATTGTACACCATTAGTTAAAACCAAATTTGCATATATCCATGGATTATAAAAGAGAAATAACCATGCCATTAAAAAATTGAATGCGTATTGCCAAAAAGATTCGTAATTCTGAAAAATATTCAAATAGTTGAGATCAAAAGGTACATGAATCCAAGTGTGAAAGGGCCTAGGATAAGGCCAGAATGGAAAGTTGTGTTCTAAATGAGAGTTAAAGAGATGAATAAAAGGCACCTAATGGCTATACAAGACAAGTTAAAAGATAATCATACTAGGCATGTTAGCCAAATTGCTACACTTTTTGTCAATTCATTTGACTCATTATATGACCAATTAGACTTGTCATGGATTGATTATAAGGATAAAAATATATTTCATATCGAGTCTATAAGAAGATGCTTAGGTTTAATGGATGTAATGTGTTTGAAGGAGATGCACATGTTCAAAGTTCTTATAATTTCATGGTGAAACATTCATTTCAAGACTAGGATATGCGGATGAGATTTTTCGTTAGATCTCTTGAAGCTAAAGCTAGGGATTGGTACTTAAGTTTTCTTGAGAAATATTTTCCATGTTTGGATAAATTGGTGGATGCTTTTAGGAAATAATTTGCAAAAGAACCTTTTGATCTTGTTATAAAGTTAAAACAACTCAAGAAACAAGATGAAGAGTGAAGCATTGTTTTCAGTCATAGGTTTGTTGTTGCTCTTTCACTAATCCCTAAAAGTTTCATACCTAGTACATTAGATTACATTCATTTGTATTTTGAAGCTTTTGAGAAGGGATCTAGTGCATTGTTGAAGGATTTCAAAATATTAAGTATGCAGATGGCTTACACATGTTTAGATAATATGGAAAAGATGAGGACTGAATATGTGTAAAGTTTGTTGTATTTAGTTGTGGGTAAACATGCTGATGCAATTTGCAGTTGTGTGGGTACAAATGATCAAATGTCTTTAGTTTTAAATATAGACAAGTACATCCTTGAGAAGGAAGAAGTTATGAATGATACAATATATACCATTGATGATCATGACAATGAAAATGTTTTTTTCTATCCTCAAGAGGATGAGCAACTCAATGATGGCACCCAGTCCAATATTGAAATGAAAAAAGATGAGGATTATTGATATCACACCCACTCCATTAATTTTTCAAATTATAATGATGGTGATATCATGGTACACCCTAACTTACAACTTGGTGATGCATGAAGTTCTAGTGGAAGTCATCTTCCTTCTAGTTATGAACCAATTGGTCAGCATGGTGGTAATGTGGATGAAGGAAAACAACTATTTGATTGCAATAATGCATTATATGATGAACCTATTTATGAGTATTTTCATGTGGATATGGATGCTAATTTCAAAGAAAAAATAGATTATTTTCTTGAACCAAAATTGCTCACAAGTTGAACAAGTTATGAATGCTGAAGATGTTGACATGTGTTCAAAGGATACCAAAGTGAGCAAGAATAAGGATAGGTTAGAGATTCTTGATTCTCTACATTGGAATATTGAGGCATAGTTATAGTGTGTGCCAATGTATGAGTGTATCTCTTTACTTACACTCGGAGGTAGTTTGCATGTTGAACATAATCTTTCGAGTAGTTCTCATGATTGTTTCACCTTTGACATGCAAACTAATAATCAAATTGAGCTCGATAGTACCAGCCATGTGGCAGAATATGAGTGCCATTTTTTTGAGCTAAATGAAGTTTTCTTACAGTGTGCTAACATGCAAAACATTGAAGAATGTTGTTTTCAACTTCACAATGATTTAAATGATAAATATTATATTTTTTTGCCACACGATAATCAGTATTTTAGGGTATGTCTAATTTACAAATACATGGTAATTATACATTTGTTGATAACATTGTATATGATGGGTTGTTTAGAGATGCCAACATATTGAATCAAGCATATTGCAGTGATGTTTTGAGGTTGGTTTCATGTAAGTGTGATAAGAACTATTTCTATCATAGTGGTAAGAAGATACCTATAGTTTTTGGTGGCCTTGGGCCATCAATATGGTTTTCCTTGTCAAACTAGAGCAGTTGGGGGCATACATGACCTTTTGACTTTGTCATCGAATGAAGTAGGCACCTGATCTGCTTCTGTAGAGGACCTGAATTCTTGATATACCCATAAGGGCCATACATCCCCAGTCGGAGCCACTATTGGGGCCTCCAAAATCTAGCCAAATTTTGAGAGCCCATGAATTTTTTCCCAATGCACTCATAAGTACCCTACAAAATAAGCTTAAGTTGCTCAATTTGAGAGTCTATAACTTTGTACCCCATGAATTATCATGAAAAGACACTTTGGGGAAGTGTTGATCACCTATTAGAGATGGTGTGTGACCATTTGTAGCCTCCTTGGATTAGTTTTGGTGAGTTTTTGAAGTCTTGGTTTCAAGGTCCAGAAGTTGGTTTGTTGTTTACACATGTTGAACATTTATGAGTAGGCCATCTTTGTTATGTTGTATCTTTGTGTCTACTAAATAGTAAGCCCAAATAATATTTTTTCATGATTCTCTACACCTTTATGAAGCCCCATGTCAGTTGGAATATCCCCATGAATCCATTTGCTAAGTTTTCCAACTTGAATCCATTTGCAATATGTTCAAATTTGTAGACTGGATAGTGTAAAATTTGTTGTAGCCTCACATTTGATTTTTTCATTTGTAGCCTTTTAACCTGCATGCTAAGGTGAATGTTCTTTGTGATTCTATATATTTTTATCTACTAATTTTCTATTTTGTAGTACCCCATCTCCTTATTTGATATTTTTTCAAAGCCCATTCCAGATGAAGTTTTTTAGGGTTTCAAAATCAACAGTTTTAGAAATGCCTGAGTGAGAATTTTTTTTTATTAATATCTTTCACCTCAGGATCCCTTTTGATGATCCATTTGTTGCACTAAATTTTTGGTTCAAATGGTAACATACATGATTAGTGTTGTGCCTCCTGGATGAGCTTTGATGGGTTAACTAATCCTTTTCTAATCGCGATAAAGCTAAAAATGTTGTCTTGAAAAGTTTTAAAATTTCAAATTCTAAGGACAACCCATTTCTTATTTTGTTATAAAATGTCTATAACTCCATTTTCATCAAAAAAATAGGTCATTTGATACATTATTTTAATGTACTTTTATTGCAGTTAACATGTCCTAGGGTCTAGTTTACAAAGGGGGTACCTAATTCTTGATGGCTTGAAAAAAATTGAGGAAATGGGTTTTCTCTAAATAATTGATTATGGTCACATACAAAAAAATTTGGCTCTAGGGGTCACCATTTGTGTGCAATGAAATTTCTTTGTTTGGGTCATAGGCATAATTAAAATTTTCCTGTTCTCTAATGTTTTCAAATTCCAACATTTAAAATATTTTGAGTATTTTAAATATTGGGAAAATTAAAATAGGCATTTAGAGAAAGTATAAAGTACATTTCAAATGTTTAAAAGGAAAATAAAGTTTAATTCTTTCTTTCTATTGGTCGAAGTCATGACAACATGACAACATGCTTCTTCATGACAAAACTCATCACCATCGCTGGTTTGATTTGTATTCACCATTTGATATTGGCGATCAGTGATGGTAGTACCTTTTCATCACCAATCATTGTTATGATTTTTCTTTCCCTTATCTCATTGGTGATGCCCGATGAGTAGTGGAAGGATTGTAAGAGAACGTTATTATTCAACAAACTTTTGGGGCATTCTCAAATCACACTGTCTGAATCAATGAATGCATCCTTGTGTCAACCCTTATTCTCATGCATTTAATAAGACAAAATTGTAGGCTTAACTACTATAAATTTTTTTCTTAAATTCTACCAATGGCTCCCAGCTAAGTAGAAAAATTGGTGAAGAATGTAGGACTCAAAAGGTGGTGGCATCAAAATTAGGGTATCTTTTGTTCTTATCATGTGTCACCATTTTGTTTTCTCCTTTCCATTCCAGCTCAACAACAAGCAAGGTGCTTCATTTCCACCATGAATGGAAACCTTTTTTCTCAAATGCATCCACTATCAATGATGAGGCAAAGCTATTTTAATATTCTTGGCGATCCCTAATTTGTTGTTTTCATTTTTCCTCTTACCTGCGATGTGCGAGAATAACTTAGCAATAATAGATGGAAGTACAGTGGGCTCCATGAACAATATCACTCATTGATATTTTATGGTTATATTCAAAAGGTAAATTAAAAATAAGGTGCATGGGTAATAATTTTTTATTTTCTCGAGTGAGATAAATCTAAAAGCCTTTATTGATATAAATAGGTAAATTTTTTCAAATAATAGGCAATAAAGCAAATGTAAATAGTTTTGTGTTGTTGGGAAAGATCATTAAGGTGAGCAAAATGATTATCATGCATTGCTAATTCATTTTATTTTTCTTCATCTTATGAGTGATACACGATGCTAAATATTGGGCAGTGAAATAAAGATTTGGTCAGCTTGACTTGCAATGTTAAATATTAATATTTGACAAAATGTTTGTAAAGTGGAAAATAATTTTACTAGAAGGGCATGGGTAAATGATTTGGTAATGTGAATATTTTATTCACTGTGCTAAGTGAATTTGCTAGAGAGAGGTTTTTACAAAGAACACCATTTTCACATAGTTGGGTTAAAATTAATAAGGGGGAGATAAATATTTTGCAAGTTAAAGGTATTTTTCAAAACAATGACAGAGAGGAATGATGACTTCTTAGGCTGTGGAATATTTTTTTATTGAAGATGAGTAGGTGCATGAAGTATGAATATAAGAGTAGGTTGAAGAATTTTCTGGAAGCAAAGACAGTTACTAATCTATGGACATGAATATACCGAATGCTATTAGGAGATCTCCATTTAGGGTTTTGCACATTCCTTAAGTACAAATTTTTTGTTTCAGAAAGGAGGTTGTTCATTCTTTTCGGTCTCATTGGAAAGCATATTTTGTAATAGGGTCTCAAGTGTATAGTGTTAGTTTTAGGTTTCTGAAGTTTTTTCTGAGCTATGCAATGAAAAAATTATTCACAACAATGTTATATTTGCATGTAAATGGTTAGATATTCTAAGTTAGTTGTCTCCATTGTTCACTTTGCATAAATTCTGAATATGAGTAAACAAAGATTGTTATTATTCAACTTATTTTATTTCCCTATATATTTGTTTGATGTTATTACTCTTAAACAAAGAATGCGTTAATTTGTAGTAATACAAATGAAGGTTTATGCGACAGTGTGGTAGGATTGCTAAGTATGACCAGTTTGGTTTCTAGTATCGATTGTGTAATGCATCATATGATAAGCATATGTAGTTATGACATAATGAATGTTGAGAGAAGTTGGAAATTATTTTATTTAGGTAAGTCCACCCTAGGATTAGGCACTAATCTTTAAAGTTACAGTTTCTTGAGTTTGTTTGTGTGTTGAGCTCAGTTTAACGAATCACATCTCTCATGTTTAAATGAGGCATTACTATAGAGGTCAGCCAAGCCTTCATAGTATTGTGTATATTAATCATCTAAAGGAGAAACACCTATTTACTATGTTTTTGATACTTTGGCACACAAGTATCTGAAAGCACACTATTGGGATTACCCTCCTAGGTTTAATAAAGCCTGAAGTGTAGGGGAGAAAGGGGTATTTTATTCACTCTCCTGTTTGTTTTCCATATCAACCCATTGAGTCTAAATATGAGAGAGTGGAAACTCTTTAGGACTCATTGCATCTATTGATTTGGGAACCAATAGAGTTACTAGTCAAAGATTCCATCTTTTATTAGTATGACTTGGTTATTTTTACTATTCATAGCTCACTGGGAGTTACATTTAATATATTTAGAAGAACCTCTTAATTTTAAAAATGGAAGTTTTTTTTCTTTTTACCATGTTTTTTGGTATATCATTTTAGAAATCTATTTGTGGTATTCCTCTCCAATTTCTCTATAAATTAGATTCAGGAGGTTGTAGTTATATTATATTATTTATAGGTACATAGGTGTTTCTAGAGTGTTATCAGATATTAGATTTTTATTTTTTTTGATGTATCTCTCCTTTGGGTATTAATACATACTTGACAAGATTTCTCATCTAGATTTTTTCATAAAAAGGCTTATCAAGAAAATTATTGTGTTAGCTACAGTTTTGTATTTATCATATTTTAATCCTTTTTGGATATATAAACATCATATTTGCATACGCTTTCAAAATTTTATATTGTTGTAGTTTCACCTTATAAATCAACACTAAGGACTAATAAAAATAATAATTATCCTATACAAAGCATAAATTTCATATAATTGTAAAATAAATTAGTGTGCCAAGTTGCTAATCCTAAACTAAAACCTTTTATCTTAAAAGAAACTTATAATTATTCATTGAAATAAAAAATTAAATTCCTAAAGTGCACATGAATACATAGAATATTTATGCAACATTTAATATAAGTTCAATCATATAGAAAGAAACTAAAAAAGGAAATAAAAAAATATATAAATGACTAGTTTTTGGAAATTCCAAATCATAAGCTACTTCACCTATCATCCTCAATATCTTGTGAGGCTCATAGAATGTGGGTTGAATATCTTTCTAGCTCCAATTTTTTTGATGGAAGAATACATGTAGGATTACAATATTAAATAGAACATGTCTCTTATCATAAGATACCATTTGGGTTCATAAGATACCATTTGGGTATGTGCAAGATCATAATGGAAAAAGCATGCCCTTAAGTGGCAAAAAATTCAAAAAAAATAGAGTTAGGCAACTTGACATAAAAATTTAAATAAATTATATATATTATTTAAAAAATATGTAAGAATAGAATTTGTAGAAAATTGAATGTAGTTTCTAAACTACTAGGTTTTATTTTTATTTTTAAATCTATTTGGTGAAAATTTAAAATTTCAATGCAATAGTACTTAAATTTCGTGGAAAAATAAGAAGTGGGTGTCTATCTAACCACCCTAACCACAATAAAATGATAATATTTTTTAAAAATATTTTAGATATAAGTAGAGGACTCATGTCCTAATGTGATACATATTTTTTTGTAATTTTTTTCCAAGTAAATAATTAATTATAATTTTTTTATTACAACTATTAAAAAATATAAAAACTCATATGTCTAACCACCTTAACTTGGTCAAAACTTCATGATATTCATTTTTTTTTAAAAATCCAATAGTATGCAAAACATAGAAAGTGACACATATTTCAGATTCAAAAAATGTGATACTGGTTGAAAGCTATAGATTTTTTTCAATCAACCTATCAATCAAGACTTTAGCCGTAATTCAAATAGAAAATGAATAATAATTATTTATTAAATGTAATATCCCTCATGTTACTATTTGTTCTTGACATTCTCTATGGTTTTTTTTGACACATTGTGGTTGTTGATGATACTGTTGTTATTATGTTGTGGTAGCTTAGATTGTTACTGATTTTACTACTCTTATGATGCCATGGATATTATATTGCGATTGTTTTTTATGGGTTAATTGAAATAAAGTAGACTAGAGAATAGTAATTGATGATATTGATGCAAATTAATGTAATTTATAATGCGATAGATGATGATATGATTTGGTGAGGGGACAGGTAGCATCACTCATTCGCGAGCGTCCTGCTACACT
Source organism: Sequoia sempervirens (assembly GCA_007258455.2). Lineage (NCBI taxonomy): Eukaryota > Viridiplantae > Streptophyta > Pinopsida > Cupressales > Cupressaceae > Sequoia > Sequoia sempervirens. The sequence continues at coordinate 175,603,968 of VDFB02058242.1, read as the reverse complement.
ATAAATCCTTCTCACGATGCTTTGTAATAGATTATATGTATGTATGTTGTATATTACCTTGTTGGATGCAGGATTTGCAGGAATAAGACTCGATTCTACCTATTTCGATAGGCCTGGGCGAGCATTGTACCAACCCAATGGCCGGAAGTTGAACAAAAGTGACATGGAAGTAACTCCGTTCCAAGTTGTCAACTGTCTTATACCTTTTTGGTTTGTGCTTAGCCATTTTGTTGTTACGTTGGTCTTTACATGTGATTGTGACTTTATGACTTATCTAATGTGGCGTATGGTTTTATGTTGTGATTTAAATAATTAAACAGTTAATAAAATAAAAACATAAAATAATAAATAAATAAAGCAATAGATAAATGTTAGTAGTAGTTGTAAAAATATTAAATTTATTTTGAATCTTGCAAATGGTCGATATTAATTATTTTAATGTGCAAGTAATTAATTAATAAAGTATTTTGAAGATGATAAATAAATAAACAAATAAAAAAATTAATTTTTTGGATTTAAATTTATTTAATTTTTAATCAAATGCATAATTAAAGAAAATGAAATGCAAAGGCATGCAAAAAGGCAACAAAAACAATGAATATTTGGAGGGTAACAATTATTTTTCATTTTATTTCTTGTGACGTGACCTCTTGTATTCACGAGAAGAGGAAATTGAAAGGGTTTCCTGGGTATTGATTTTATTAAGGGGTTTTCTTTGTGGAAGGGGCTATTGTTCAGATTCGGGAGAAATTTTGCATTCACCCATTTTCTGTCATTGCATTCTTGTTTTTTTTTCTGGAGAAATTAAAGAGGAAGAAAGTTTAGTTTGAGGGGAGATTGGGATCTGATGCTGGAAACAATTGGCAGCGAAGGTTCAGCTCTGCAAAAAGGGATAAGGCTTCCATAGACTCTCTACAAGTCGACAGGTTCCTTCTCATTTTTAATTATTTACTTTCTGTAGCATCAAATAAAATAGGAATTATCTCTCTGCGTATGAAAATTTTCTCCTAGGGTTTGAAATTAAAAGTGTGTGGAAAAGAAAATCTTCTGGGTTTTAGAATTGTTTTGGACTGTTATTCATTGAAGGAAAATTATACCAGGGTTCAGAATTGTTGTTTATTAAATGAAATTTTGTTGGGTACTAGACTGTTGTTTATTAAATTGAAATTTTTGGGGTTTGAGACTATTGTTTATTTAATTGAAATTTTTTTGGGATTCTGGAATTAAACAGTACTACTGTAGTTTTATTTAAATCAATTTAAGAATAATTCCTTTACTAGGAATTCGGGGTTGTGTTTATATATATATATTTTTTTGCAAATGCATTCTGTGTATAAATGTAGGTATGTACAGTAACTGGTAAAATTGATTATTATTCTCTATCTTTCAAAATATTTTAAATACAGTATATATATATTAGATATATATATATATATATAAGTATAGAATGAAAATTTATTTTCTTAAAGGTTCAAATTTCACCGTCAGCCTTACTGGCCATTCTTTTGGTATTATAAAAAAAAAAAACAAAAAAATCTTGGTTGAGTGGTGGGTCAGCCTCGGCCATACCCACCACCCAGCCGGTATTGGTACCCTCGCGATAGTCTGCGGACTATCTACAACAGTCCTACAAACTGCTGCGAACATTCCGTAGACTGTCCACGGCCAGACGTCAATTCCATGGCTTTTGGATGGCCCGTCCGTTTCCATTAAAAATATTAACTTGAAACATGTGCTTTACTGTGTAAAACAAAAATTCGTGTTTGATTATAATATATGTATATGCATTAATAAATATATATATAAATATGTATATATATATACATATTTATTGATTTATTTAATTATAGTTTGTATGTCACAATTTTACTGTTAAAGTAATTTAATTAATTTTGTCTATTAATAAATTGTTTTACTATCTAGTATGAATTAAACAAAATTTTGTTATAGTGAAAATATGAAAATAGAAAGGACTGTTTATTAATTTATTAAATTATGAATTTGATAGGATAATCTAGTAAAAAGGCATTTTATGAATATATGTCAGCATGGATTATTTAATTTTTGTTTTTAGTGTGAATATTGTGGAAATTGAATTTATTTTGGAATTAAATAAATTATCTTTTTATGAAGTTGAGTCTTGTAGAATTGTTGGGTTTGGGACATTGTTAGGTCACTGATGTGGGAACCCTGTTAACTTGTGAAAGCATTTTTGAAATTGTAGCCTTCCAGAGGATTGTGTTTCTTTGTTGAATTTATACCTTTTCTTCTTGAGTTTCTGTTAAGTAATTTTTTATGAATGGGGTGTACCAAGTTGTGAGATTTTATTATGGTATTTAATTTGAGAGATGGGTTATGCCTCGTGTATTATTTTTATTGTTGCATTTCGATGCTTATGATTGGAATGGTAAAACCCCTGTTTCTTTTGGTTTTGGTTGGGTCTCTAGGGAGAGTGGCTCCTCGTGGGGGTCGGCGCCCCGCTTAAGGGGAAGGGCACAGGATAACCCATGAGTGAGTTAGTAAACAAGTGAAAACATAATAATTAACTTAGGAGGGTTGGGTAGTAATAACATTGTAAGATTAAAAAATGGATGCCTCATCTTCATTAGTGCTTTCATAGGCTAATGGAAGGCTGAGAAGGCCATGGTTGGCAAGGTCGTTACCTCATCTTCATGAGAGGTCTACGGCTCCGCATGAGTCACCCTATGGATCGGTGCCTCCAGTTGGGAGGAAGGGCACAAGACAGCCATAGATGGGACCGACACCTCCAGTTGGGAGGAAGAGCACAGGACAGCCCATGTAGGACTATGCGATGACACTCTCCCCTACTTTCCCATGTGTTTACTTTATTGTGTTCCTTTGGAAGTAAGTTATGGGAGTTGGTTTAGATTGTTGATATATGGATTTATCTTGATTTATGATTATTTCCTTAATATATCTTTGGTGTACTTTGTGGTCTTGTATGATCTCATTGATATTTATGACCTTGTATTTTTATGGTACTGTGTTGTGGTGTTATTGTTTTGTCCCATTGCAATTTGGAGTATTGTGTTATGGTCCTATGTTTGGTACTTCTTGTATGTTTGTACATCGATTCTTGTCAGTTGAAAATCTTTGTCAGAGTTACTTCTTTGTCACCTCTTAGCACGGGGGTGGTCGGGTGGAACATGCTCTGCACACCGTTGGGTTCCCCATTAGCGTTCATTGGCCAGTCTCATCGAGTTGAAGATTTGTACCATTGGTCTCTTTGTATTTTGATAACCTTGTGTAATATATTCATCCCACAAGTTTGGGAATCATGATGTAAATTATGGTTATGGATATGTTGTATATATAACAGATGATGTAATGTAAATTTCAACTTTGTATCCTTATTTGGTTATGTGATTCTTCATGGTTTTATTTTGTGATGGACTCTATGTAAATGTATATCTAATCTTGTCATTGATAGTTCCTTTGTTGCTAGAATGGTATCTTATGTGTTGGTGCTTTGTAATGTTAAACTCATTATGCCTCATATGCCCCAAGGAACATAGTTGGTTATGTTATTTGTATTGTAATGAAGTTCATATTCATGTACATGATTATTAATATTTGGTATAATGATTAATTGTTTTACTTTTTTTTTAAATTGTGTTTTTTTTGGATGTTCTTTGGGGCTTGCTTGGCGGGCGTTACATTAAATTCAAAGTAAAACATAATTTACATTGGTGGAAAGTTGAGAATCTCCTTTAAAAACCCTTTTTGTTTCATCAATTTTAGGTAAAAAAAGGTTGTCGGCCACATGGCCCACCATATCACTTCCATATCATCACTTTTTGGCCCATCATGATCCTGCACATACCCATTTCATATAATTATAATCTACATAAAAATCTTGATTGTAGACCTTTTTTAGGTGTTCCTTAAGTGACTTCAATATTCGTTAGATTTGATTGACCAATTCACCTACTATTGATACCTTTCTATATATAAAAATTAAATAAAAAAAGTATAGTACATCATATCCATATAAAGATTTGAAATGATACATAACAATGGACCTATGATATGATGTATTAGACCAATAATCAGGTATGTGCAAGATGATGATGGGCCAAAAAGTGGCAGTATGATGGGTATGTATAGGGTGTGGCTGACAATATTTTTTTACCCAAAATTGATGAAACAAAAAATAGTTTTTAAAGGAGATTCTCAGCTTTCCACCAATATAAATTTTGCTTTACTTTGAATTTAATAATTAATTGTTATTCAATTTCTATTTGAATTATAACTAAATTCTGGATTGATAAGTTGATTGAAAAACATCTATACCTTTCAAATGGTATCAATTTTTTTTAATCCAAAATATGAATCACATTCTATGCTTCACATACTATAGGATTAAAAAAAAATTATGAAATTTTGACCAAGTTAAGGTGGTCAGAAATATGAGTTTTTATATTTTTAAAAATTTGTAATAAAAAAATCATAATTAATTATTTACTCAGAAAAAAATTACAAAAAAATATGCATCACATCGGGACATGAGTCCTCTAATTATATCTAAAATCTTATAATTTTTTTTTTATCATTTTATTGTGGTTAGAGTGGTCAGACAAACACCTACTTCTTATTTTTACCCTGAAATTTAAGTACTATTGGATTGAAATTTCAAATTTTCATTAGATAGATATATAAAAAAAAAGTCTTAGCAATTTAGAAACTAAATTCAATTTTCTACAAATTCTATTGTTACATATTTTTAAAATAATATAGATAAATTATTCAAATTTTTATGTGAAGTTTCCTAACTCTAATTTTTCTAAATTTTTTGCCACTTAAGGGCCTATTTTTTCCATGATGATTCTACACATACCCAATCTCCTAGGTACAACCATTTAACCGATGTTTATTTATTATTTGAAGCATAGTTGCTCAAGTACCCTTCAACCCAATTATTAACAATCTCTATTTGTCCATCCATCTAGGGATGATATCTAGTGCTAGGAGTGATCTTTGTGCCTACCAAATGAAATAATTCTTTCCAAAAGGAACACAAAAATATATTGTTCCTATCACTAATTAATTTCATACTTTTAAAAATAATCTTTCCACTTAAGGAACTTTGGAATATGATGGGATATTAAATGAATATACATATTTGCTCAATTTATCTATAAATATATAAATGTAGTCTTCACTATGTACATTAGGGAGGCCTGTGATGATATATATTTATATGTTGTCCCAATTTTGATTGGGAATTGGTAGTGGGTAATGAAATCCTACAAGAAAATATCTCCCCTTTTCTTTCTAGAATGTGGTGCATTCAATTATGTTATCGAGGACATTTTCATTAAGGCCCTACAATGAGAACCTTTCATTTATTTTCTATAGGTTTTGAAGTACCACAAGTGCCTTGCTAATGGTGTATCACATGGGATACTCTCAATATATTCTCCTTCCTCTTAGATTTAAGGAATGACAAAACATTTTTCTTATACAAAATGATTCCATCTACTACCACATATCTATCATCTTTTACTACTTCATCTTGAATGTTAGTATACAATATGTTTTTGACATATTCACCCAAAAACTAAATCTTCCAATTGGAAAAAATAGTGGAAAGAGAGCATAAAGTAAGAATTATAGAAAAAGTGTCAACAATAACATTTTTATTTCCTTTCCATATGGGTAAATGCAGCAAAATGTGATACAAAAAAGGCGTCTTAAAATGCCATTTTTTTCTAAAATTAGAAAAGCTTGATTTTCAACAAGAAAATGAAGATAGTTACACTCAAAATTTGAAGAAAAAACAAGAACAAGAGTTGTAGTGTTCCAAATATACTTTCTAAACTACTATTTTTTTTTAATGGTGAAAATTAAGGGTTTGAAAAAGGGGGAGCACACAAAGTGTCATATTTTTTTAGGAAAAACATAATATAGTGTGTGGTGTACTCCCCCTAAAATGTTAACCTTTTTTTAGAATTAAAATAATCACTTGAATAAAAAATTAGCTAACACCATGTAGTTTATGTTGGATATTTCAGTTAATTTTTTAATGAATATATGAATTTTTAGTAATTTTCAAAGTGGACACATCCAAATAAATAGAAATTTGAGCATGCTCTCACCTAGTTTTTTTGAAATAATCAAACATCATTTTTTTCAATATGTGTAGAATAGAGTCTAGTTTCTAAAAATATAATTTGTTTCAAAATTCAATGAACAAGTAAAAAACTATACCCAAAACATTAAATGTTGTTTTCTTGACATAACTGGACACACTAACAAAAAAATTAAAGATGGCAATCTTAACATAATCAAAATGCATAAAAATTTATATTGTTACATAGCTAAGATAGAGATTAATGTCATCATGATATTTTTATAATTTTTCTTTGAAACAAATGCAAACCTGATGGAGAGCACAACCAAAAATGTGTGTTTTTTCTTACCTTTTCAAAAAAACATGGCTTTGGTATGAAATGGTCATCAAGGAAAATCCAACAAAATGGGTGTTGGAAAGAGATACTGTACAAGTCGTCTGGTGTTTTCATTGATGGAAACCCTAGTTAGTAATCCCATCCACACTTTAGCATTTGCTTATACCTAAAGTTAGATTGAAGATATGTGTTAACTGTCAAGCTAAAACAGGGCATACAACAAAGTTGTGTACATTGATTCATATGTAATCTCCTGTTATCATTTTGTGTTGTGGCTATTAGGGAAGGTCTTTTGATGTATGAACTATCTTATCTTTGAATCATAGGACCATGTATTGATTGGTGTGCAAGTTAGAAGATCTGGTTTATCGATTTTCATTCTAACAATGCAGAAAGGTCGACTAGATGAGTGTAGCATGTTGTGGATCTTCGAACCATAATTGTTTAAGGTGTTTCATTTTTGAGACATGTTGTTTTGGGTCCTTACTATGTTTTGGCTAACATTGTTTGGATCACATTGATAATTGTTTATGGATTAGGTTGACAGTTTGTGCATGTTTTCTTATTTTGTTAAAGTCAACATGTAGTTGATGTAATCTCTTGTTGTGGATATATATAATTGATTATTCATATCATTTTGACATATGATGCATATGATACGAGAGTAAGAAGGAATATAGGTGAATTGTGGACAATTTCATTTGAGTAGAACAAAGATTGGTGATTTGAATTAAAGTAGACAATTTCAAGAGTAGAATTAGATAGAATGTAAAGAATGTGATCAATGTGCTTAACCATAACTATAATCAAGAATTAGCAGATGCTATCTCATATTTCATCCACTCCATTTCTCTTCCAACTATGACTGTAAGATAGTGAGTCTTCCTTTGGGCAGTAAGTCTTTTGTATTTGAGTAGTGAGCTTTAGGAAGTGTGCCTAAATGCATGTGCAGTCCATTTGTAAACACTTACTTTGAGTATACTCATATTGTGGATTAACATCCACTTTTTTTTTTCCCTTAATAGGGTTTCCATATAAAAGTCCATGTGTTATGGTGTTCTAGTTTATTGCCTTTTTTTCTTGCATCTTTCTTTTGGTTTAATGCTATAAGTGGTTTAAAGATCAATTTAATCAAGTTGAATTATGTAGAACATTGTTTCACCCCCTCTCTCAATGTTCCTTGATTCCAACAATTTGTATAAGAGCCTAGTTCCTTGATAGAAGTTTAATAGCTTGGGGAAAATTTGGGAAAGTGATTCAATGGATTCTAACAGTATTCATCAAAAAGTTTTGGTGGCATTAGATGATCTTGATTAGTCCAAATCTGAAGTTTGGAAATTGCAAGCAAGTCTCATGAATGCTGAGAAATTCATTCAATCATTGAAAGATCAAATCAATAAGTCCAAGGAAAAGAAAAAGGATCTCTATGATCAGCTCAAGTAGAAAGAGAGTAAAAGCATGGAAGATGAACACCTAAGTCAAGCCTTGAAGGAAAAGACAAAAGAATGTGAAAAGCTCACTAGAGATAATGGTGTCCTAAAGCATGAGATGGAATTTATTGTGACGAGGATGACCAAGGAGATTGAAGAGAAAAATAAGAATCAAGAAAATCTTACTCAATCCTTGAAAGAAAGATCTAATGAATGTAGCAGAATTAAAGGTGAATTCATTCAGCTAGAGCTTGAATTGCAACAATCCAAAAATAATGAAGAAGAGCTTGAAAGAAAGATTGTTATTCTCAAGGCTGAGTTTTCTACTACAAATGAATACAAGGACAAGTTAAATATTAGCTAGCTAAGCTTGATGAACTAATTCAAAGTTAGAAGTTTGGAAGTGGCAAGAAAGGTCTTGGATATGAGAAAGTAGAAAGCTCTAGATCTAGTCAAAGGAAATTTAGAAAAGGAAATCAAATGAATAAATCTAGAAGGTATCTAGTAAGACAACCCAATGCTCAAAAGTTCAATGGATACTATTTTTTTCAATAAATTTGGTCATATGACTGCTCAATGTAGAAGTAGAATGAATCCAAGTGGTCCATCATTCTCTAGTCAATGTGTAATGCCCCGTTTAAATAACCTAAGAATGTTACAATAATGTATAATGGTGTAATATTTTATTTTTTTAAGTATTAATATTAAGTTAATTAGTTGCATACATTCGTTAAGTTACTAGACGTTACACTACTTTGAGTTTCCATAAGTGACTTAAGTATTTCGCATTGCACATATTAATTAATAACATAAACATTTAAAGATAAACATTACATTTTATTTGAATACCATTCATAATAACATAAATTACAAACATGTTATTCCATACATTGCATTTGATAGGATATTACAATACTCATCCATCTTGATGAGGTACTACAATAAAAATTACAATTACAATTACAATGATGTTCACCTCATAACATTTGAGGGAAGTTTGCAAATACAAATTTTACAATATACAATGTTGAAATAAACATAAGTTTCCAAGTGCAAGCTCTCCATCCATGAAGCTCTCCATACCATGATCAAAACTGGGGACCCAACGGAGTAAGGTGCATGTTCCACCCAACCATGTGGTACCCGTAGGTCCACCCCCCATGCTAGGAGATAGTAATAAGGTTACCTAGACCTAATCTACTAACCCTAGACTCTAGTACTCAACAAACTATTGGTTACATTGCTTCCAGAATTTGACAATTGAATGTTTTACAAGTACAAGGTTAACTGTTACTTTAGGTGGAGTGTCATCACAACGTTGCAAAGGTTACCTTGGTGTTTCTTCCTAGGTTCTGGCCCCCAATCCTTGGGTTACCCTGGTAACCTCTTACGAAACCCGGCCCCATTTGCATATTGTTGCAGAATCGAATGTCTCTTAAAGAAATAAGACATTGATTTGCCATTCTAGGCCTTCTCATCTTATACTCATGACTGAAGTAGCTCAAGAGTCATAAGAGAGGCATAAGCATCTTGTTAAGTGTTTTAAATCTAACTACTATGTTCCTTAATTTTCACTGACTTACTAACTATTTGTAAGTTACCCTGACACCCCTTTGTGTGTCAGCCCTTACAAATAGCCACTCCCCTAAACATAACAAAGGTATTCTAGATTCACTATCTAGGGTAGACAAGTGCACAATACAACATATAATACCAAATATACCACAATGTACATTACAATCATTTCAGAAAATCAAGTGCACTACCCTAAACTTGTTCAATTAAATGAATTCAAAAATCAATTTCACCCCCTTAAAAGACTAGAACTGGAAGACTTAAAACCACGTAAAGATAAATTCTTCCCCCCTTTTACCCAATAAAAATAAGACATTTGAAAACAAATACAAGTCTATTTTTGGGATATATTAAATCCAAATCAGACAATTAAGATAAAGGAAGTGTTTATTGCTAATAATTCTTTAACAACACAACAGTTCTCTACACATTAAATTAATAAACTCATCAAATTCATAATATTCATAACTATATAAACAACAATAAACTTTATTTCTCATTTACCCAAATATTCTTTTCCACATTAATTCTTTAGTCAACTATTCATTATAACAAAGAAATATATACATAATGTATATATATATACATACACATATAAATATATATATAAAATGTATATACATATAAATATACACATATACATATATACATACATTTATACATATATTATATATATATATATTGTATATGTATATTTACATATATATATATATAAATAATGTATTATTAAATAACAAAAAACCCTAATTTAGATTTCATCAAACATTTATATTTTATTTAAATTAAAATATCAAAACACGGATTTCACACGTCTATTTTTTTTAAACAGCCGAAGGTTTTTACATTGAGCACAGTCTACGGCTTTGTTTATAGCCTACCCCATATGGGGAGGCTGCAGTGAGACAGCTACCGCAGCCTGTAAGGGCAGTGCCGGCTGCCTCCATAGCCGTCACCCCCATATGGGACGGCTATGGGGGTAGCCCCACGGCCCTCCCCAATAACAGTATACCATAAATTTAACATTTAAACCTTGATAATATAAAATCTGAAACTACGAATTTCTATTTTGCATGGACGGAAATTTAACACGATTTCCGTACGGCGATTTTTAACAAATATCCATAAAATTGACTACAATATATATATATCCATAAATATATATATATATATATATTTATGTGTATATATGTATTTATCCATAAATAACAAAAATATTTTAAATACAAAAATCTTTTTCTGATAAAATTTTCTACAAAAAATTGAGAAAACAACATTGCACAGAGTTATTTTCCTCAAAAAATTTTCCATTTAAATCCAATAGGTTTTCAATATATAAAACTATAAACATATACTCAAAATTCATTTCCCCAATTTCTCTTTTCTAAAATTATCATAGAGGTTTCCAAGATGAATCATATACAACTGAAAATAACCATTACAACTACATTCTTGGAGATTGAAAACAAATAAAAATCCACAAAGTATCATCATTCTACAATAATAATCATCGAAGAAAAATCCAAAACCAACAAAAAACAAAAAACTAAAACACCAAAAGTATCAACAAAATTTAAAAGTTGCCTGTAGAAAATATCCATTGTCCTGTAGCGTACAAATCCCAAAATCTTCTTCAAAAGAAAATCTTCAAATCCAAGAGAGCTAACCAACCACCAAGATCCTTTGGAGGATCTTTCACAAGGAAATACAACCAGAGGATAACATTTCTATGAAAGAATGATTTCTACACAACAAGAGAATTTTTGCAAAAAGCTCTGATAATTTCCCTGTGAGGAAATTGAATAACCTCTCCAAAATCTCAGATCCACAATAAACTCTTTAAACAAATTTTAACAACCATAACAATTATTGCACTCACACACATGTTGAGAAGTGGTTACAAAATATCTTCCCACCACTATTCAGCAATCTTCCATGTAACGCCCCGCCGTGTGAACCCCAAAGGACGAAAACATAATAATTACAGCATAATTTTTTTTTAAAGTAAACATAACATACATGCATTACACATTAAGTCATCATCATATATTTCATTTAAGCAGATTCATTAACATATACATCCCTTGGGGTACCGAGGAGTCATTACGAGACTGAGATCCACACAACGAGAAAAAAGAATAAAATCCAAAGATATAATCCATAATAAATTAAACATTAACAAATCAAACACATACATGAAAATCATTGATAAGAAACCATTTGAGTACATAAATACAACATATACATGATTAACTTAACACATTGAATATCAACTGCAAATAGCCACATAAGGTTTAATGTTACATTACAATTCAATGTTCAAGAAGTACAATGATACAAAAGTGTTTCCGAACATAAATGGAAACCATACATAAGATAACATGATACAAATAAACCGATGAATACAAAGAATCATAACTAGCTACAACTCTGGAGTCGCTGCAACCGCACCAATCCGCACCTCTCGATCCTCGACTGGGGACCCAATGGGGTGCTTAGCACATTCCACCTGACCATTTGAGTCTGAAGACCCACCCCCCGTGCTAAGAGCTGACAAGAAGAGTCCTCAACCAAGAACATCCAAACACGAAAACCACAAGACTCAACAACATACAAAAGTATCATAAAACTCAAGAATTACAATGACATAATCCACAACATCCAAGAGTCATTAACACAACTTAAAATCATAAATCTCATCACATAAATCAAAGCAATGACCAATAACAAGTATCCAAAGGATGATCATGAAACACTTCCAAGTCAACTAAATTAATAAACATAATATAATTCCAAATGCAATTAAACAATAAAATAACATCATATCACAGTACCAAAAGAGTACAAGATCATAAGTCAAATATCAATGAGATCATACAAGACCACAAAGTACACCAAAGATATATCAAGACAATAATCATAAATCAAGATAAATCCAAATATCAACAATCTAAACCAACTCCCATAACCTACTTCCAGAGGAACACAATAAAGTAAACACATGGAAACTGGGAGGTGTCGATGCATAGTAGTACATGGCTGTCCTGCTCTTCTCTCCCAACATAAATGGATGGCACTGGTCCCATCTATACCCGGCTACTTCCTGTGCTCTCTTACCTAGCCCAAGTGGAGGCGCCGGTCCATAGGGTGACTCATGAGCTACAGAGGGTTGCACTGCAAGACGAGGTCGAGCTCAAAGCAACCACTCGCCCATCTTGCATCAAAAGGGCCCAAATCAAGACCCATCCACAAATCAACAAAGGGGAACACAGAGGAAACCAACCTTTAAACAAAATCACTTAATAACCAGCTAGGCATTCCATGGGAGCTCAATTTTCTCCTCACATTAGTGGTGCGCCAATCAACTTCTTAATCAAGGACACAGCAATACCTTTCCAATCCACAATCCTATTTTTAATTCAAAATCAATGAGTGAATACATTAAAATAAAGCATCAATACCCTCCAAATATTCATAAACAAAGTGTTTGAATACAAAATAAATCCAGAAATACCAGGACAAAGCGACAATTATCAACGAAATACAGTAATTCAGAAAACAATAAATACAAAGGCATTCTTAACCCAAAACTACTGTGCATTCAACCCATAACATTCAAAAACAATCCTTCAGCATACACCAACATTAACCGGAAAAAAATCCTTTTAAGAACACTTCCTCCCAACCAACATGCATCCAAGACCAAATTAAACAAGGATAACGATTCAAACATAACTTTTAATTGACAATCAAACCCAAAACTAAATAACGAGTTATTCATCTAAATAGCATTCCCTAAAACACTTACAACTTAATCACTTTCTAAAAGAAATCTAAAAATACAATTCCAATAACTCTAGTCAATTCTTAAGATTAGAATACAATCACCTAAACTATTCAATTCAAGAATACCCTAATCGGTCACACCAACATACATTAAATTCATCCGCAATTAATAAGAAAACCATCATCAAGAGATACCTTAACTCTCATCATTTCATAACTACTTGTTGCAAACATTATTTCCCTCACAACATCTCTAACTTATACAACATCATCCATTTAAAATTTTGAAACCTTAGATCAATTTATACTTTAAATAATCAATAACTAACAATCTAAATACTTAATTACACATAAAGATTACCAACCTTAAAACGAATCTACAATCTAAATAAATATAAATCTACTAATAAAAACCTATTTTAAGTTCACATATCTACTATAGTTATTATTCTTTCAAGAAGCGAATAAACTTTTTTTCCCTTGTTTTCAACAAAGACAAACTTCAACAATCATAAATAAAATTTTCATTCACTATTAAACCCTATTAACACATTTAAAAAAATTAAGAATTAGACAATGCAATGCTCTGAAACTTATATATATATATATATATTCATAAAATTGCCTCTATATTATCCTCTATGAAATTTCACAATGTAACAAATTAATAGGAATTCCTTTCTATTTCAAAATATTCACTCAAAACAAGAATTAAATAAATCAATGCTGCCATATATTCATAAATTGATTTTTCTACTAACTTATCTTCTTATAGTTGGTAATTTAATAAATCAATAACAAAAAAATAGATTTCTTTCTATTTTATTATTATTTCCATTTTAAACAGATTCTGTTTTATTTTTAAAAAAAGAAACATAATGTTTTATTTTGACAAAATTAAATAATCAGTGGAATCTGAATAAATAAGTTTAATAAATATATATATACAAATAATTTCAAAACAAATATTATTTATTTATTTATTTATTTATTTTTTTTATAATTTCAAAACAAATATAATACAACAGAAACTTGAATCTTAATTAAATTTTTCTTTTGATGCTATTCTTACATTTATATATATATATATGTGTATATAATTTATATATATATATAGGATATATATATACATATATATATTGCATACAAAAATATTTTGAATACAGAGAAATAAATTTCAATTGTACAATTTACTGTTTCAATATAAATATTTAAACATAGAATATATTTGTAAAATTTATCTACAAATGGAAATTTACACAACCTCGAATTCACAGTCATGAGCTTATTCTTTTACTGGTTCACTATTATTTTTAACACAAAACTACAGTAACACTGTTCAATTCCAAAATCCCAACAAAATTTCACTTTAAATCAATAACAGTCCCACCCCAGTAAAGATTTCCTGATTGAAAAATAGTCCAAAGCATTTCTAAAGATTCGAGAATTTTCTACAAGCATTAAATTTCAATTCAAGAGAAAATTTCATTCACAGCAAGGAATTCTTATTTCATTTGATGCTATAAAGAAAATAATTTAAAAGAAGAAGGAGAACCTGGCATCCTATGCCTGTAGATAATTGTTGAAGCTTTATCCTTCTTGCTGATCCAATCCTTCCAGCAGCAGCTCCAAGATCCTGCCTCAAACATTAAATCTTAATCCTCACATGAATTCTCAGAAGAATTAAAGAACACAATACTATATCAGAAAGATGACTGCCAAATTCACCAAAATCTATTCCCAAGAGAGTGCAACCCCCTTCCAAATCAAAATCCTCTCAATAAAATCTCACACCAAAGTCTCTTCCATTTCTTTTTCTAGCGAATGCCAAAAGTCACTTCTTTTTGAAAAATAAAATTCCAATCCATTCGATTCCACAAAAGATTGAGCTTTTTATTTATTTATTTATTTATCATTTCCACAATCAATTTAAATAAACACATGCATATTAAAATAATTAAAAACAACTATTTACAAAATTTTCTTCAAAACACCATTAATATTTTTGCAAACTACCACAACTTTTATTTATTTATTCTTCATATTCTCCAGCTCTCTTCGACTTCCAAATGCTCTATAAGTGAAGTTTCATTTTTGGCTTTAAAACACTTCAGCTTCCTATTTCCTTATCCATTTAAATTTCTTATTAAAATAATTATCTTTTCAAGACTATTTTGTTCATAATGATTATTAACTTCAACAATTTAAATCAATTTATCTAATAATATCACCTTTACTTATAACGAATTAGATTAATTTGATCATTTGTTCTAAATCATTTGATTTGATTTAATTGATTATTATTTTAATTTCTAATTTATATTTTAAATAACTTTGCAAATCACTTATGATTTAATTAATTATTTAAACATGATTACTAACATATTATATTTTTCACAAAATCAAATAACATAGTAATCAATGAAACACACACCAATACTCACACCCAAGTCCAAAGCAACCGACATGGAGGGGTATTACATCCTCCCCCCCTTAAAAATTGACTTACTCCTGAAAGTCGAGCTCAATCATAAACATGGTGACACAACAATATCAATGATCAAAAAGCACCTCAACACCATAAATTAAAACATCGATTAAACAACATCAAGTAAACAACGAAAATTAAACAAACCAAAAAAATAAGGAAAGGATACCAAAACAAAAATGGTGGCAGGGTTGCAACCAGACCAATTTGGCAAACACAAGGACAGATGACGAACTAGGTTGGGGAAACTTTCTTGTTAGTTCTTGTTTTCCACATCAATCCCATTGGGTGTTTATGGTGCTCGTCCTATCCTGACAATGCAGGTGGAATCGAGGCTTAGTTCCTGCAATCCTACATGCAAACAAACATTGTGCACAATACATATATATCACAAATACATTGTGAGAGGAAATCCCAGCATGGTAGGGCACTCGCGAGCGAGTGATACCACACTGTCCCTCCCACCAAACCACACATAAAAGTCAAAACAATTCTAGTAACTTGTAAACAATTTTCTTCTAATTAGTTAGGAAATATTCGTATAAGGATACTAACCATAAACCTAATTCATCTACTATATCAAAATGAATTACTACTTAACATTATAAGTATCTATACCTGCATATTACAATTATATTACCTTCGTCACTATGCTTTTTGAAGCCAACTTCCTGTAAATCAAAAGCTACCATAGAACATTGCACATTAGTACCAATAATTCAAGTTGCATTTTAACCTCAAGATACTATATTCTACTAAAAATCATAAAATAATTATCCACAAAACCTCACATCTTCATTAAAACTCATAATTTTCACACAAAGAATTCCACTTTAACCATTATTCAGCATCAAAATTCACATCAATTTCAATAAAAAGGGTAAAATTTTACACCTTCACAGATTCAAGAAAACATAATTCATCACTCAAGGACAACAAAATTGAAAATCCACACACACTTGACATAATCACACACATAAAACACATCACCAAGAAACACATCACACTAAAACTCAAGGGTCCATAGAGCATCCCCGATAGGAATGATATCGGTGCATTGCACACTACACCGAGGGTCCTATCCTTTCCCATCAGTTTCCTGCACCATTGACCCGACACCATCAAACGAAAGAAATTCAAATTCACAACTATGCCAAAAAAAAAGTGAAACTCAACTCACGGGTCTAAGCGCAAGGTTACATAGTGAGCACACATAGTGCCCAGTGTATGAACCTTGGCTCTGATACCATGTTGTAACGCCCCGCCGTGTGAACCCCAAAGGACAAAAACATAATAATTACAGCACAATTTTTTTTTAAAGTAAACATAACATACATGCATTACACATTAAGTCATATCATATATTTCATTTAAGCAGATTCATTAACATATACATCCCTTGGGGTACACGAGGAGTCATTACGAGACTGAGATCCACACAACGACAAAAAAGAATAAAATCCAAAGATATAATCCATAATAAATTAAACATTAACAAATATAACACATACATGAAAATCATTGATAAGAAACCATTTGAGTACATAAATACAACATATACATGATTAACTTAACACATTGAATATCAACTGCAAATAGCCACATAAGGTTTAATGTTACATTACAATTCAATGTTCAAGAAGTACAATGATACAAAAGTGTTTCCGAACATAAATGGAAACCATACATAAGATAACATGATACAAATAAACCGATGAATACAAAGAATCATAACTGGCTACAACTCTGGAGTCGCTGCAACCGCACCAATCCGCACCTCTCGATCCTCGACTGGGGACCCAATGGGGTGCTTAGCACATTCCACCCGACCATGTGAGTCCGAAGACCCACCCCCCGTGCTAAGAGCTGACAAGAAGAGTCCTCAACCAAGAACATCCAAACACGAAAACCACAAGACTCAACAACATACAAAAGTATCATAAAACTCAAGAATTACAAAGACATAATCCACAACATCCAAGAGTCATTAACACAACTTAAAATCATAAATCTCATCACATAAATCAAAGCAATGACCAATAACAAGTATCCAAAGGATGATCATGAAACACTTCCAAGTCAACTAAATTAATAAACATAATATAATTCCAAATGCAATTAAACAATAAAATAACATCATATCACAGTACCAAAAGAGTACAAGATCATAAGTCAAATATCAATGAGATCATACAAAACCACAAAGTACACCAAAGATGTATCAAGGCAATACTCCATAAATCAATATAAATCCAAATATCAACCACAATCTAAACCAACTCCCACAACCTACTTCCAGAGGAACACAATAAAGTAAAACACATGGGCAACTAGGGGAGAGTGTCATCGCATAGTCCTACATGGGCTGTCCGTGCTCTTCCTCCCAACTAGAGGCGTGGTCCCATCTATGGCTGTCCTGTGCTCTTCCTCCCAACTGGAGGCACCGGTCCATAGGGTGACTCATGCGGAGCCATAGACCTCTCGTGGAGACGAGGTCACGACCTTGCCAACCACGGCCTTCTCAGCCTTCCATTAGTCTGAAAGCACTAATGAAGACGAGGCATCCATTTTATTAATCTTGTAATGATATTACTACCCAACCCTCCTAAGTTAATTATTAGGTTTTCACTTGTTTACTAACTCACTCGTGGGTTATCCTGAGCTCTTCCCCTTAAACGGGGCGCCGGCCCCCACGAGGAGCCACTCTCCCTAGAAACCCAACAACATAAAAACCAAGGGTTGTACCAGCAAAATAAGAATATTAGATCACAACCGAGAAGCATGCGAGGCATTACCCATCTCGCTATAAATACAATTTCCAAGTCTCAACAAATTATGTACAATCCTTTTAAAATCAAGAAACCAAAACACTTGCCACATCAAGGGCCCATAAAGAGAGAGAACATCAAATATCAATCATCTCAAGCCTCTGGAAGCCAAAAGAATGAAAACCCAAAAACAAAGGTAAAGTGAAGCAACATGAGTATTTCTCCAATAAATCCAACACAAGGATAAAATTTCCTCAAATAAGAGAGTAACTCAGAAAAGCCATAAAAAGGGAAGATTCATCAAGACCCATCCACAAATCAACAATGGTGTTACCTCAAATAGGGAACGCAAAAGAAAATCAACCTTTAAACAAAATCACTTAATAAAACCAAAAGCCACCAGCTAGGCATTCCATGGGAGACCTCAATTTTCTCCTCACAAGAACCCCCTTATGATGGTACGCAAATCACCTTCATAATAACAACAACATAGCAATGAAAACAATAATTGCAAGGCCACTAGATCTATTTTCAATTCAAATATAATGAGTGAATACATTAAAATAAGATCAACCACCCCATCCAAACCACATAAACAACTTTGATACAAAATAAATCAGAAATCCAAGAAGATCAATCTCCCACAATTCATCAACAAAAATACAAGTTCCCAATTACATTGCAACACAAATTTAAATGACAAAGGATTCCTTAAATCAAAACTAACCTCCAAAGGCATTCACACCAACATGGAACCATCCAAAAACAATCCTTCAACAACAGAGGTAAAAGCATTCAACCAGGCATCCAAGGAACCAAATTTAAGAACACCTTAAATACCCAACCACACATCACTCCACCAAACACTCGCATAATAAACAACAACCAAAGATTCAAACAAGAGCAATATTTAATAACCAATCAATTAACAACCAGAACTAAATAACTTTACAACTTACCCATCTAAATTACTCAATTAACTAAAACAATTTATGATAACCATCACAGGTATTCTAAAAGACTTATCCATAAAGAGAGCTTACAATTCAACCATTTAATGAATATAAAGGAAGTCAATTTTAAAAAGATTAAAATCCATTTCACCAATAAACTATTCAATTCAAGAATACCCTAATCAATCACTAACCATGCCCATACATTTAAATTTCCCTTTGCATTTATCAACATAATTGAAAACTTCTTAATAATTGGGTATTTAACTCATTATCATTTCATAACTACTTATATCCAAAACATTATTTCCATTTTCCTTTCAACATACTAACTTAACACTCACTTCCAATATTTAAATTAATTGTGAAAACCACTTAAGATCAATTGTTTATACTTTAAAATGACAATAATAACAATACTCTAAATACTTAAACTACATATTAGAAATTACCACCTTAAAATCTTAAATCTATCTAAATAAATTTACACACAATAAAAACCTTTTTTAAAACCACTATATCTATATATATATTTTAATTCTTTGAAAGTAGAAAGAGAATAAATCTTTTCTAAGAATTTAATAAATCTACAAGACTTAACTTCATAAATAAAATAACTTATTCAATTTTATATTAAATTCTATTTCCACCCTATACACATTTAAAAATAAGAATTAGACAATCAATGCTGATATATATATATATATATATATATTCATAAATTGCCCTTCTACTATATTATCCTATCAAATTTCACAATGTAACAAATTAATAGGAATTCCTTTCTATTTCAAAATATTCACTCAAAACAAGAATTAAATAAATCAATGCTGCCATATATTCATAAAATGATTTTTCTACTAACTTATCTTCTTATAGTTGGTAATTTAATAAATCAATAACAAAAAATAGATTTCTTTCTATATTATTATTATTTCCATTTTAAACAGATTCTGTTTTATTTTTTAAAAAAGAAACAGAATGTTTTATTTTGACAAAATTAATTAATCAGTGGAATCTGAATAAATAAGTTTAATAAATATATATATACAAATAATTTCAAAACAAATATTTATTTATTTATTTATTTTTATTTTTTTTATAATTTCAAAACAAATATAATACAGCAGAAACTTGAATCTTAATTAAATTTTTCTTTTGATGCTATTCTTACATTTATATATATATGTGTATACAATATATATATATATATATCTGATATATATATACACATATATATATTGCATACAAAAATATTTCGAATACAGAGAAATAAATTTCAATTGTACAATTTAATGTTTCAATATAAATATATTTAAACACAGAATATATTTGTAAAATTTATCTACAAATGGAAATTTACACAACCTCGAATTCACAGTCATGAGCTTATTCTTTTACTGGTTCACTATTATTTTTAACACAAAACTACAGTAACACTGTTCAATTTCAAAATCCCAACAAAATTTCACTTTAAATCAATAACAGTCCCACCCCAGTAAAGCTTTCCTGATTGAAAAATAGTCCAAAGCATTTCTAAAGATTCGAGAATTTTCTACAAGCATTAAATTTCAATTCAAGAGAAAATTTCATTCACAGCAAGGAATTCTTATTTCATTTGATGCTATAAAGAAAATAATTTAAAAGAAGAAGGAGAACCTGGCGTTCTATGCCTGTAGATAATTGTTGAAGCTTTATCCTTCTTGCTGATCCAATCCTTCCAGCAGCAGCTCCAAGATCCTGCCTCAAACATTAAATCTTAATCCTCACATGAATTCTCAGAAGAATTAAAGAACACAATACTATATCAGAAAGATGACTGCCAAATTCACCAAAATCTATTCCCAAGAGAGTGCAACCCCCTTCCAAATCAAAATCCTCTCAATAAAATCTCACACCAAAGTCTCTTCCATTTCTTTTTCTAGCGAATGCCAAAAGTCACTTCTTTTTGAAAAATAAAATTCCAATCCATTCGATTCCACAAAAGATTGAGCTTTTTATTTATTTATTTATTTATCATTTCCACAATCAATTTAAATAAACACATGCATATTAAAATAATTAAAAACAACTATTTACAAAATTTTCTTCAAAACACCATTAATATTTTTGCAAACTACCACAACTTTTATTTATTTATTCTTCATATTCTCCAGCTCTCTTCGACTTCCAAATGCTCTATAAGTGAAGTTTCATTTTTGGCTTTAAAACACTTCAGCTTCCTATTTCCTTATCCATTTAAATTTCTTATTAAAATAATTATCCTTTCAAGACTATTTTGTTCATAATGATTATTAACTTCAACAATTTAAATCAATTTATCTAATAATATCACCTTTACTTATAACGAATTAGATTAATTTGATCATTTGTTCTAAATCATTTGATTTGATTTAATTGATTATTATTTTAATTTCTAATTTATATTTTAAATAACTTTGCAAATCACTTATGATTTAATTAATTATTTAAACATGATTACTAACATATTATATTTTTCACAAAATCAAATAACATAGTAATCAATGAAACACACACCAATACTCACACCCAAGTCCAAAGCAACCGACACAGAGGGGTATTACATTCCAATTTTCAATATGCATGCAATTTAATTTATTTAATTTAAAAAAAAAAAAAACTCAAATTTTAATTTACATGCATTTATTTAATAACCAAATACCATTTTCAAAAATAATTATTTAATTTTCAAATAAACTATTTACGCACTTAATAATTTAATTTAATTAATTAATTTATTTAATTAAATAAATTTGATCTTTTAAAATCAAACCATTTAACCAAATAAGCTAATTAATCAATTAAATAATCAAGCAAGTAATTTCTTCCACAATTAAACATTAATTTAAATACCAATAATTTAAAACACAATAAACTATCATTAAAAATTAACCAAATTTACCTTTCAAACAATTTATCCAAACAAAAAATGACAATACAACCTATGACTCAAACTAAAAACAGATGATTTACTAAGACCAGGGTTATAGATTAAACTAGGGTGAACCAAAATACTATCTCCCGATCAACGTATCCGTTGAGTCTTGACACGCTCAGACCTGAGTACCCAGGTGGAGTCGGTGTCATGTACCTGCAACTCCTGCAACCAAGCAATAACATGCATACAAATATATATAAAAAGCATTGAATAGTCACACCATGCGGAGAAAATCACAGATATCACAGGGCACTCGCAAGCGAGTGATGCAATTCTGTTCTTCACACCAATACACGTCACAACAAACTGACAAAAAAAATTAATAGTTAGTCCATCATAAACATGTACATAGCAATAATACACTGAAAGTAAACATCTACGCTATATCAAAGCATGTCTAAAATCAGTAATCACCAAACAATATATCATCATGTCACAGAATAAATCCACTATCACTCAAAACCAGCGATCAAAATATCCAAACAAGGTATCATAGACCTAATAGTGTGAAAACATAACAACAAAAAGCATAAGCATAAATGGAGGGGTACTACACAATGTTTGAATTACAATAAGGATGGTCATAAGTCAATTGAATGCATAAATATGAAAATTAATTTTTTCAACAGAAATGTTAGATGTTATGCCTACAATAGATTTGGCCATATTGCTAAGTAGTGCAAATCAAGAGAAAATCAATGAAATAATTGGTATGGACAAAGAATTGTTGTGTGCTATAATTGTAACAAATTTGATCACATTGTAAGATTTTGTAGAAGATGAAAGAGTATGCTAAATAAAGGGGAAAATATGCAAAAGGATGATAAGGGAAAAGGAAAAGTTATTGCGGATGAGATCAAGAATAAAATGAAGAAGACATTAGTGAAGAAGAGTGATTCTGATGCAAGAAATAAACCCACACTAGAATATAGTGCTGGAAATTCCTTCAGGAATTAGTTTAAGGCCTTTGGCCTAGAGGGAGCTCTCAAGAAAATCTTTTACCCCTTGTTGGTAGTTGGTACCAGAATGTGGCAAATTACAATTATTTCCTTAGTGATCTACAGATGTTTTGGGAACACATGTGGAGGAAATTTATGCAAAATTGAAGGTCCACAAAATAATTTTCTTTCATAGACTATGAAAATAGGGTATCTGGAAAACCCAAGGAAAAAGATTTATTGTGATAAAAAGTTAGTTGTGTGAATGATAAAAGGTTACTTCTATTCCTCATTTGTCACATTGCATTTCAAGAAGAAGTTTTGAGAGCTTTACAAATGATTTTTGGTGAGATACAAGTCTAAAGGTGATTCAACAATCAAACCCTAACCTAGCGGAAGGTATTTATCTGAAAAACTTGTGAACTTGAAATTTTTGGAAATGGCCACTCCATTAGTAGTTGATATTGAGGATAGACCCCACCCATTCAAATCCATTGAGAAAAAACCATTAGGTGCATTTTCTTCCATTTCATGTGGTGTTTTGTACATTAAAGATATTAGTGCATATATTCATGTGAATTTTAAGGAATTAGGTAGCTGCTAGTTGCTAAATTTGTACACAAATCACATTGTGGGAGAATATCTTTGTGTAAGGACTGAATTTAAAACTTTGGAGGAGAATTTCACACAAATTGTGAAGTTTCCTATGTTTGACCAAAATGAATGGTTTTGATACGTACTAAGTCGAGTACATGTTGAGTTTATGTGGCTAAATCAGCTCTTACAGAACACGAGAAGCTATAAGCATTGTTACCAAGCTGAATTCATTTGGTGGGTTGCCCACATTGAAAGCTATGAAGAACCAAATATTCACTGAGGCAATTGGTTCCACTTTCAAAAAAAAGAGCCATGACAATTAATGTAATCATTGAATTGGATATAAGATTTGCTTCTATGATTATTAGATATAAAATCTATCACTCTAGTCAGGATAACTCTATATCTAGTACTACAATCTATGCAACTTATCAAATGATCAAGGAAAATGTAGAATATAACTTATGTGAGTAAATCCAGAGCGAGTTAATTGAAAATATTGGTAAAACCAAGAAGTACAAGAAGAACTCTTTCAAGTATGGAAATTTGTTGTTATGTATATTCTTCTACTTCATGAATGAAGTTCCAAGAGTTGGTAAAGTGCAATGGGAAGGTGATAGACTGGTATTTGTTCAAATCAAAGACATCTTATATAGAATTGGTGATAGCAAAGAAAGGAAAACTATTATCTGGGGTTACTTCAAAATATTTCAAAGTGAAATGAAAGCTAGGGAAAGAATTCTTAAATATATTATGGAAAAATATAAGGACACTATTTTCTTGATGGTTGACATTGATTAGTGTTTGATTGAAGTAGAAAAACCTAGAACAGTTTAGATAATTCCTATGGGATATGAGGTTGAAGAACACATTTTGGAGTTATATGCCCAACACTTATTGAGTAAACTTGAGGATCCAACTAAAGAAAGGTTTTGTACCTTTTAAGAGAAGAATATGCAAGTGCATACACAATTGAAGAAGCCTATGATAGTTTGGAAGGTGAGAAAGGAAGTTGAATCTTTTGTAGAAAGCATCGACATATCAATTGAAGCAATGAGGGAAGCTAGGAAGAAAAGAGAAGAAGCAAAAGAATGGGAGCCTGCTAGAACTAAGTTAGCTAGTTTGGTAACATCCTCTGCTAGATCTAGATCTACAAGGAGCTTTGCACCCTCATCCAGTCCTACAAAGAAATCAAGCCTATTAAAAGCTCAAGTCAAGACATCTAGAAGAGAAGGAAAGAAGAAGAAGGATAAAAGGACATGAATCTATGTTGCTAGTGAGGATGATGAAGAAACTGAATTAGATGAAGAAGAGAAATCAAGCATAAGGGAACAAAGGCATCAAAAGTCTCTAAGGATAAGGCCTCTAGTGAAGAGAAGCAAAGAAAAAGGTGAAAACTGATAGATTAGGTATGCCTATAAAGGAAGTGGAAAAAGTCTTAATTGAGGATGGTAATCTCAATCCACTTTTTGAATGGTATGATACCTTTGATAGTGTTGGTCAAATAACTCTTGAAAAATCCATAATAAAATATTTGAATATTTTCAATATGACTATCATAGAAATAATGTCATAGTTACCTAAAGGGTTATATGAAGTCTTGGAAATGAGGAGAGTAAATGCAAGAGCTGAAGATGAACAAATGAGAGAACACATACTTGCTAATCTATGTCTAGTAATATCAAAAGAAATAAAGAAAATAATCATTCATGCTAAAAAGAATTTCAAGAGAAAATCAAGGGTAAATAATCTTATGATTGGGCAGACTGAGGAAGTAGAAAATGACACTGAGAAAATTCTTAAGACAGTTCTATTGAAGAAAAGATATAACATTGTCTCTAAAGAAATTCATGATGAAGATGTTCCATCTAGTCCAGAAGTTCAAGATGTTTGGGATAATATTGAAGTGATATAAGACACAATTGAGGACACTCTGAATTCTCTAGATATGCAAGATACTAAAATTCCCATGGAGACTAAACCTCCTAAAGATATGTCAGTTGAAGAAATAGAGATTCCCAAATCCAAGAAAGAATCTATGATTAAAGAAAAGAAAGTTGAGGCAAAGGAGGTTGCTATCGAAGAAAGAGACACTACAAAGGTAGTAAAGAAGTTTTTAGAAGAATAGGAAGTTTTTGACCCTAAATTGGTTGAAGGTCCTATCAACTTGGCCACTCTATCCCCTATTCAAAAGTTGAAGGTAGCATCATTTGCTCAGGCCAAGGCAAGGAGGGAGATATTGAAATCTCACATTGAGGAAAATGAGCTACTAAGTCTTGCATCTGGTATCTTGGAGAAGATCATGCCCATACATGTCCATGACCCATTTGATTCTCGCTATAGTCAGCTGAAGAAACTTATCAACTCTATAAGTACTCACTTTGATTCTATTGAAAAGTCAACTAAGGATAAGGTCCAGAAATAATTTGATGCAAATAGGTTTAGTAGATTGAAGTTTATGATTTCTAATGATAAATCCTTAATATCTACTTGTGAAAAGAACATTCAAGGGGAATTATCTGAGGGTGGAAATATCTACAAGTCATGCTTATCCTTGTCAAAATTCATTGAGGTCACTAAGAAGAAAATGAAGGAATATGAGAAATAGTTAGTAGATATTTCTCAAACCTTTGATCCTTTAATTGTTTTTGTTGGTAACCAAGAAGGTTAAGTCATATCCTTGCTTGAAAAAAATAAAAATTTGAAGCATGAAAAAGATAGAATTGTTGAAAGGATATGTGAGCTAAGAGGACTAATTGGTCCTAAAATGGAGACAATGCTTCGTGCATTGAAGGAAGCACAGGATGCTATAGTTGTCAGTCATCTAAAAAATATTGAGTCAAAAATGATACAATTTTACTTGTTTTGTAGTCACATGACTATTTTGGAGAGTCTCAAAAAGGGTTGGGACACTAGTTTAAGCCTATTGAAGAACAATTTTACAAACATATTCAAGTCCATGTAAGTTAGAAAAAAAATGCTCATAGAAATTTTGTATGATTTTTGGTATGTGGATCCCCGTCTTTTCCATTGATGTTAAAGGGGGGGTGTGGGAAAGTGAAAAATTTCATATTCATCTTAGGGGGAGTTGTGATTAAAAATCATTTTGAAGTTTTGAGGATTGCAATGTATTCATGTTGGTACTAATTCCGACACTTTGTTATTTTTTACTAAGTGTTGCCATCAATGCCAAAGGTGGAGATTGTTGGAAAGAGACAGTACACAATTCATCTATTGTTCTCATTTATAGATACCCTAGTTAGTAATCCCATCAAAACTTCAATATTTTCTTATATCGAAAGTTAGATTGAAGTTATGTGTTAACTGTCAAGCTAAAACAAGGCATTTGATAGAGTTGTGTACATTGATTCATATGTAATCTCCTGTTATCATTTTGTGTTTTGGATATTAGGGGAGGTCTTTTGATGTATGAACTATCTTATATTTGAAGCATAGGGCCTTGTATTGATTGGTGTACAAGTTAGAAGATTTGGTTTATCAATTTTCAGTCTAACAGTGCAGAAAGGCCGACTAGATGAGTGTAGTGTGTTGTGGATCTTTGAGGCATAATTTTTTAAGGTGTTTCATGTTTGAGACATGTTGTTTTGGTTCCTTACTATTTTTTTCCCACATTTTTTGGATCACATTGATAATTGTTTATCAATTGGGTTGACAATTTGTGCATGTTTTCTTATTTTGTTAAAGCTGACATGTAGTTGATGTAATCTCTAGTCGCAGATACATATAATCAATTATTCATATCATTTTGACATATAATGCATATGATGAGGGAGTCATAAGGAATAGAGACCGATTGTGCACAGTTTCATTTGAGTAGAACAAAGGTTGGTGATTCAAATTAAAGCAGACCAAGTTTGAAGAGAAAAATTAGAAAGAATGTGAAGAATGTGATCAATGTGCTTAACCAGAACTATAATCAAGCATTATTAGATGCTATCTCATAGTTCATACACTCCAGTTTTCTTTCGACTATGACTATAAGACAGTGATTCTTCCTTTATGTAGTAAGCCTTTTTTATTTGAGCAATGAGATCTAGGAAGTGTGCCTGAATGCATGTGCATTCCATTTGTAAACACTTATTTTGAGTATACTCATATTGTGGATCAACCTCTACCATGGTTTTTCTCCTAACAAGTTTTCCACATAAAAATCCTTGTGTTATGGTGTTGTGGTTGATTTCCTTGTGTTCTTACATATTTCTTTTGGTTTAATGCTATAAGTGGTTTAAAGATCAAGTTAAATAAAATTAAATTTTGTAGAACACTGATTCACCCCACTCTCAGTGTTCCTTGATTCCAATAAAGGGAACTTGGTACTTCCCAATGAAAATCATTTGGAAAGTTACAAAATTGGCACTCGCCACATGAAAATGCATTTTCATTTGGTGAGTTCCAAACTTTGTGCAAGACAAATGAAAATGAATTTTTAGAATGCCAGAGTCAAATGAGTTCACATCAAACTTAGAGTAGAAACAAAGCTACATATTTTACACCTTGATCTCATTTGGAAGCAAATTATATGTAGGAAGTATGGGTAATGAAGGATTTTTTGAGTGCTTAGCAACTTTTAAATGTGGCTTAGGTTGTTTCTAGTAAATATTATGTCAACTTGATTAATAATACAAGATTTACTAAGTCAAGATAATTTTTTGATTAAGTGAAGGGTTGAAATTGATAACATAAATTTTAAGATAAAACATATTATTCGTATACTTGGATGGAATCATAGATTGATTCACTTGAATCCCTCAAGCTTTATGCCAAATCCTAAGGTGGGAATCAAGATATATTATTTATTTATATACTCATAAATACAATGACCTTGGTGCACTTTCGATAGGGGAGTGTAGTCTTTAGAGAGTAACTCAAGACTTGGATTGTCCCGATCAATCTAAGTCTCTGGTTGGAGCATATTCCTATCCTTTATGGATAGATGCCTACCCTATTTACATAGATTCATACCCTAGATGGAAAGATGAAACCATGTCCTACTTGGAAATATGCCTAACCTATATGGTTGAATGCCTTTCTCAGATGGATGGATGCCTATACAGTATGGATGTAAGTACCCAAGGATACAAATGAATGAACAATTAGTAAATTAATGGAAAATAATAAGAGAAAAAATGGTAATTTTTGGGCTGATGGATTGGCATGTTACAAGTTGGACATGACATGTGCTATAATTTTATGCAAAAAATAGATGAGGTAGTTTTATTGAGAACATAAAATCTTTGTCATTAAATTCTCAACCCAACCATTTACCTTATCAAAAAAATAATCCAATTAAATATCTCCTATCCAAGATAACTATCATAGAAATAATATCTAAATGATTCATATTTTTGAGTGATTTTGATATAGATGGGCTTGCATATGATATAGATTTTTCTTGAGGTATAGTAGAAGATGAAGTTCCAACAAATATAACTTTTTTCCTCCCAATAAGATTGATTAAGATTTCTTTGACTTCACTATTGGGATCCTTTGGTTGAATTGCCACAAAAACCCCTTGGTTGGATGTTTTGATACTTCCTCTTTTATATTTTTGAACCACCTTTTCTTCCACTATCTTCCTCTTCTTTCCCATTAAATCATCATAATTTGATTCTTTCATGCTTTTCTATTTTCTCTTCTCACCCTCCTTAGAATAGTTTATAGTAACTCCATTTACCTTTATTGATTGAATATATAACTATATATCCATAGTTGACTAACATCTATAATTGGATTCATAATTATTTTCAAGGAAGTAACTTTGGGCTCCATCTAATTTGTTTCTTGGATATGTTGATAAAAAAATTGGTGCATGCATCATATCTATGGACTTTGAAAGTTCTCATCATGTTCTTTAATTTGAGGTAAAATGTTGCGAGTTCCAAAATTCTCCATCTACTTCACTTGGTCAGCCTTTGATATGCCCTCTTCCTAACTTCATGATAATGTTTACAATCATTCCAAAAGTCTTCCATGTGAGGTTCATGTGAATGATTTTATTTTTAATGTGATTTTGGAGCCTCCCTCCATGGTCATACCTTCATCTCTCCAAATCAAATGGATATAAATTGAGGGATAGTAGCTCATATTTTGCACCTTTCACATTCTCCAATGAATTACACTCATAACCTCCCATATCGATAGGGAATTTTACCTATCCTCTCCTATGGGAATTAAAGAAAGTCTCATAGGATATGATGATTTATCTTGAAAATTCTAACATGAAAACTTTATTTGTTGGGTACCTTAGCATCAAGTAGGGTTTCCCTATGAGCCTCTCAATGCTTATACATGTGAAATTAGGAAATTGGATGTACCAAATTCTATAATATCTTATTATACTATGTGCATCAACAGAATTTCTCTTTTATTTATGTCCATCAAATGTTCTCACCAAATTCATATAGAAAACATCATTCATCCTCATATAATGATTCAACTATTATATTATAATTATATTAGGGTATTTTTATATACCAATACATGCCTAGGAGCATTTTCCAACACTCGTACCTTGATCAAACCTTACTAGTTTTCCATGACTATACATAAATACATGGCATAAGAGTACATATATAAAAACCTTGAATTTATAAACATTGTCATTGATAGATTTTGACTAATGGATTAGGGTTGTTCCATTCTTCACATATTTTATAATTGAGTACATCTAGTGTTCAAATGTCCCAAAATTCTATGATCTAGCCATCTTATTCAACAATGTGATAATATCACTTATGTCCTATTGGAAATTATGCATATAAAGGGTCTTAGGCATCTTAGAGCTAGATTTCACTTATTTACCTCTACTAAACATTGCATTTGCATAGTTCTTCTATTGTACTATTTTAAGGCTACATATTCCTTTCTAGACTCTTTGACATTTATTGGGCTTATCTTAGGGAAAATAGGGATTCTAATGGTACATGTGATACATATCTTTCAGTGCCAAGTTTTCATATACTCTCCCTTCTTTCAACACTACCCATATCTTTTTATCATGAAAAATAATACATTCTAATACCAATTTAGGGGCATCCATACCTTTTGAGAACCTTGCTACCAAATGTAACCCATTGGCCACAATATTTCTCACATAGTTTTTTGTGTTTGGGGATATGGCTCTAGTCATAAATGTGTTTGTTTTAAAATTACCCAAGTGTTTCTATTACTATACCATATGAATCACACACTTGGGAGTCTAGAAGTCACCCAAATGATTGCTCCTTAACTTTCTTCACTCATGCTTGCTCATGATTTCTACCAAATGAACATGTAATTACTCCTACACTGATTAAGGTTAGTATTGATTTTCATTTTATCTAATGCTAAGAAATCCCAATCACTTTTAGAGGAAGTTTAAATCAATTTCATTTAAATTTTAAGAGGAAGAACTTGAATTAGAGTGTAACCAATTTCTTACTTTCATAAAATAATTACAATTTCTAAATTAGGGCTTAATTAGATCATATCTAAATTAGAAGATAATACCTCCTAAATGAAAAAGATATAATAATGGGATTTCTCTTTTCTCTAGTCCTTTGTATAATTTTTTTTTAATCTTCGGCCTCACTAAGCTCTCCAATTCACTCAGTTTACTCGATTGCTAAGTGTTCATCAAAGAAATATATTTTAGTTTGAATTTTATTTTCTAATTGAGAAAATGAAAATAAAAATACTATTAACTTTTTAAAAGTAAAAAAAATAGCACTCAATGTAGAGAATAGGTAGGTAGGAATTAATGGAGGAAATTTGAATTTAGCATTCAATGTAGAGAATAGGTATGTAGGCATTAGTGGAACTAGGCTTTTGTGATTTAAATTCATTTTCTCTTGGTCAATTGATTCCTAGAGTCATTTTTATTCTTTAAGGATGTGTTATTAGGAAATTTTGGGAGACAAAGTTGCTACCAATTTTGGGTATGTGCAAGATCATTATGGAAGAAACAGGCCCTTAAGTAGCAAAAAACTTAGAAAAATAGAGCTAGACAACTTAACGTAAAAATTTGAATAATTTAGATATATTATTTCAGAAATATGTAAAAAATAGAATTTGTAGCAAATTGAATGTAGTTTCTAAACTACTAGGTTTGTTTAAAAAAAAAATATATTTGGTGAGAATTTGAAATTTCAATATAGTAGTTTCTAAATTTCAGGGAAAAAATAAGAAGTAGGTGTTTGTCTAACCACCCTAACCACAATAAAATGATAATATTTTTTTATAATATTTTAGATATAAGTAGGGAACTCATGCCCCAATGTGATGCATATTTTTTTGTAATTTTTTTCCAAGTAAATAATTAATTATGAATTTTTTATTACAACTTTTTTAAAATATAAAAACTCATATGTCTTGTAATAACCCTCCTGGTTGCTAGTTGGACTCAGTAGTGTTATGTTTTGTTTTGATGCTCAGATACTATGATGATACTATTATTGTTTGATGTGGTTAGTCGGATACTATGATGATACTATTATTGTTTGATATGGTTAGATGATGCTGTTATTTCATTTTGGACATGATTACTTTATATGACATTATGGTTGGTTATATCAGTTGAATTTTCTGAATTATGATATGATGCAGTGATTTAATTTAATATGTTATGAGATGATTGTTAGTTAGAAATGTAATTCATTGATTATGTTATAATTGTTAGAATAGGTGTGACGAAGGACAATATAGCATCACTCGTTCGCGAGTGCCCTGTTATGTTGCAATTCCTTCTCACAATGCAGTATTTTGATTTAATGCTTTGATGTTATGTATATATGCACATGTACACAACTTCGTTTGTATGCAGGATTGCAGGTATAAGTCTCGATTCCACCTGCTTCGACAGGACAGGGCGAGCACCAAATAACCCAACGGATAAATGTTGATACAAAGGTGACGATGAAGTCCTCCCATTCCATGATGTCAGGTCGTCTCATTTGTTTGGTATAGTTGATTTTTATGTAATTGTCATCATTGTGTGTCGTGTTATGTGTTTTGTCTTATTTTATTTAGGAGGGCATTTATGGTTATGATTTATCTTAATGATTGAAATAAATTAATTATTTTTAATGTTGGATTAAATGGTATTTAAATATTTAAATAATTTAATTATTTTTGAAAATCATATATAGCAATTAAATAATAATTAAATATTAAATATGGCTTAATTATTTTAATCAATTAAATTGGTGGTGGATAATTATGAGAATAATTTATTTAAAATAAATATGTAATGTGAGGTGCAAGAAAAGTTGCAAAACAGGAATTAAAGCAATAAAACAAATAAAAGAATAAAAAGATTGTGTGAGCCAATAGGAATGGAGATCTGGGAAAAAGCCAACTTTTAAAGAATTGATTTTCTTTTAATTTTGATTTTTGAGAATTTTTGAAGGATGGACATGATATTTTTATTTAATTATGAATTTTTGGAAGTTCTTACACACACAGAAGATCAGAGAGATTAAAGTTTGCTCAAGTCATTATCTATGGACTTTTGATTCTGAAGAGATTAGTTTTGTATCTTTTGCTATTATCTGAGGAGAGATTTAGGAAAGAAATTTGTCTACAATCTGTTGTTGGTGTTGTCTCGGGAGAATTTGTTCTGTATTAAGAATTGGAATCGAGTTCGAAGGCATCAGAGTCAAGCAGGCATCTTCAGATTTGTATTGGACTCCAGGTTCCTCTCGTAGTCTTCTCCTCGTACCCTTTCTTTTATTTGTCTGCTTCAGAAAGGAAAAATATATTTTATTAAAAATGATTTTTTTTGTGAATATAGAAAACTTCTGTTGAATTGAAAACTAGGGCAAGTTATTAGACTGGAAACAAAGAAAAATCATAGTTACTACACGGTACAAATTCTTGTCAAATCTATAACCTGTACCTTCTAAAATATTCAGTTTATCAATATGAGGATTTTGAAAAGATAATTTTTGTAGAGAATAATTAAATTTGATGTTTTATTATTATATTTATTTATATAAAGAAATCTATGTTATTTCTCTGTATTTTCCTTTGTTTTCTTACCATTCATGAAAATCTGTCTCTCTGTATTCTGTCTCTATTTTAAATATATATGAAAATAATATATATATATATATGTGTGTGTGTGTGTGTGTGCAGAGCTTATTAGTTTATATTGAACCTGCATCAGCCGTACGCCATATTTTTATGGAAGTGAAAACAATTTTAAATTTATTTCGAAATCCGTTTGGATCATGCGTATGAAATTCATTGGATTTCCTTTTTTTTTGAGAAAAGAATTGAAATTTATTATATTAATGTTTGAAGGACAGGGAGGGACGACATTGGCCGTAACCCTCTCCTCATACCTCCCCGTTGGTCGCTGACCGTGGCTGCCACAGCAGTCCTGATGACTGCTGTGTGCAGCAGTCATCATGACTGCTATGGGCAGTCAGTAGCCATTCAGCTACAGCTTTTATGCGGCCGAAAGGCCTTTGTTGTTTGAAAGTTTTTATTTATTTATTTTATTTATTTTATTTATTTGATTTGATTTTATTACTTTCATTTTTTTTATTTATATTATATTTTATATATATATATAATATAATTTCAATTTGTTTTATTTATTTATTAAATATAATAATTATAATATATTTTTTCAAAATGAAACTATGATTATTTTAGTTAATATTTTCTTTTAGTTATAATGGAATTTTTTCTTATAGTATTATTTTTCAAAAGGTTAATTTGTATTATTATAAAAATAAAGGGGATTATTTCATTTGTTGAGCAAATAAAATAATCGGGAATTTATTTATTTTTAATTGATGTTGTGGAATTATATCGAGAAAATGATATTTCATTTTACTTGGTGATTGGAACCGGATACTCTTTTGTGATTGACTTAAGTTTATTTTATGTTATATGCATTTTTAGTTCCTTTGCGTAATGGTTATCGGCTAGTGTTGAACCCAATTAGGGTTAGGGTGAACCTTAGTTCCAGAGGCATGTATTAGTCTTTGAATGTTATTCTTGTGTTGGTTTAACTCTTGAAGTTGATATTTGTTGCCTTATGTTTGGAAGGGTTGTATGGGGTTGTTGTGTTTTGATTATGGATTATCGCGAGATGAGGAATGCCTCGCATGGTTGGTCTTGAGATTTCTGCTTTATATGTGTTAGTTCAACCCTTGCCTGCTTTGAGATATGTTAGGGGTCACAGGAGGGAGAGTGTCTCTTCGTGGGCACCAGCGCCTCAGGATGAGGAAGGGCTCAGGATAACCCACGAATGAGTAAGCTAAACAAGTGATAACCTAAACAATAGAATTAGGGGGTTGGGTAGTTTAAAAACATAAGATAATGAAACATTGGATTCCTCGGCTATGCATTAGGGCTACCCTAGACTAGTGATAGACTGAGAAGGCCATGGTCGGCATAGTCATAGTCTCGTCTTCACAAGAGACTATTGGCTCCGCATTAGCTACCCTATGGTGCCCACGCCTCAGTTAGGAGGAAGGGCCAGGAGATCCATAGATGGGTGCCGGTGCCTCAATTGGAGGAAGGGACAGGAGAATCCCATGAGAGCTATATGATGACACTCTCCACTTGACACCCTTGTGCTTTGTTGTTTTTTCCTCTGGATGTTATCTCTTTATGATGTTTCTTTGAATTCTTGTGAATTTGTTTAATGATTGTAATTGATAGTACTTCATATTATTGTGATGAGTTTCTTGGTTTTTACTTGTCATGTGATCTGTGAACGTTATTGGTTGTTCATTGTATGATTTGAGTTGTACTTGATTTGTATCATAATGTAGTTGAGTCGGTTTGACATTCATGGTCAGGTTGACTTCCTCGTCAGCTCTGAGCACGGGGGGTGAGGTACTTGTAATTCACATGGTTGGGTGGAACATGCTCCGCACCTGTTGGGTTCCCCATCAACATCTTGTCTTCTCAACTTTCCACAGTGGAGTTGTACCAGTGATTAGTTGTACTTCATATTTTATTATTCTTGTATCAATCCCCATGTTGGGAAATTCAATGTAATTCATGTATCAAAAAAAATTTGTAATGTAATATTATATCAATGATGAAATAGTTAGGCTCATATGTAACTCTTTTAAGAGGTTTATCATGGATGTAATTATGCGATGTCTATCTTACTCGCAGCATGATTATGGGATGTATCATTGTATATGGCTATCATAAATTTAATGTTTATGTTATATTCTTTATCTTTATTCTGTTTAGTTGTTGCAATGTAACATCGCGTGCCCCAGGGAACCAAGTGTGTTAATGCTATGTAATATGTTATGTGGTTATTTTTTAATGTTATTGCATGTTTACTTTATTACTTTAAAAAAAAAATTTGTTTGCATTGTGTGTTCTCTGGGTTTGCACAATGGGCGTTACAACTTGGTATCAGAGCCAAGGTTGCAAATGCTAGGGTCTTTGGGTAGTGTAGTCCATTAGGTTACCGTATGTGCAACTCTTGAGCTCATGTTGTACTTTATCTTGTGGCACAGAACTATGCCTCGAGGTAGAGGATGTGGCCGTGCAAGAGGTCGTGGTGCCGGATGTGGAGCAAACTAGCAAAGCCCCTCAGTTCCTAGTTCCCATGGCTCTGAGCATGAGGAACAACAGAGTCTTCATAGTGTTCCATCAGGGGGCCAGATTCCAGCACAGCTAGGTCTAGACGGTCAGTTACAACATATTCATGGAGAGATTCTTGACTGTTTGGTACCCAGGCCAAATGAGGTGCACCAGGTTGAGAGGGAGAGAGAGAGGTCTCTGAGGCGCAGGGATACAGATGTGGTTCCAGATGCAGTCATAGTAGGCCATATGAGAGATCTGATGAGGGCACACCCTCCTACTTTTGATGGTTCTAGAGGAGGTCTTGAGGCTGAGACCTGGTTAATTGACTTAGACCGTTGCTTTGCCATGCACCCCTACAGTAGCAATACCAAGGCACGGTGTGCAGTTATGCACTTGCGAGGCTTTGCGTCTACTTGGTGGCGCCTTGAGGAATAGAAGTTGCATCTTGATCTCAGTATGGTTACTTGGGAGTTGTTCCTTAACAGGTTCAGGGCTCGCTTCCTCTTAGATCACTGGAGGCAACGTAGGGCTGACGAGTTTCACGATCTCGAGCAGTTGTCTATGTCAGTGGAGCAGTATGAGAGGCACTTCTATGAGTTGAAGTAGTATGCAGGGATTAGCCACGATGAGGGCATGTTAGTGCATCATTTTGTTTGGGGCTTAAATGCCCGCATCAGTGGTGGTGTACGAGTCTTCAAGTTGAAGACGATGGAGATGGCAGTGGAGAAGGCTCGCTTAGTGGAGGAGAATCTGGCCATGGCTTTGGGTGGCCACATCGGAGTACAGATTGGTAGCACGCCCACACCTGGTTATGTTGCTCATGGAGGGCAGTCACAGGGAGCAGGATCTTCCAGGAACAGGTACCCACCCTCGAAAGGGGGTTATTAGCAGCAGCAGCCTCAGCAGCAGTAGTCAAAATAGAAGAACACTCAATCTCAACAGGGTGGCAATTCTCAGTTTCGCAGGGATCAGAACAGGAACTGGATTCATCAGGAACATTTTGCACAGCCTGCACCTAGTTTCCAGTCAACACCGAGTCGAGGGAGTTTTTAGCAGTCAAATGCTCCATCAGGGGGCAGAGGTTTTGGCAGAGGCACTGGGTGTTTCTCTTGTGGACAGCTGGGGCATATTGCTAGGATGTGTCCTCAGAAGAACACCTCCAGTTTTAATCAGAGGCTAGCAGCATCAGAGCCGACAGTAGATGATGCAGGGAGATCTCATTGTGTTTTTGCTTCAGTGGATAATCGTCAGGCAGTTCATCAGAACACTGTGGTTGAGGCATCAGGTGTGTTGAATAATTCTAGCATTTCTATACTTTTTGATTTTGCTGCATCTGATTCCTTTATATCACCTTTAGTAGTTGAGCGATGTGGTTTGGTGGCACTTAGCCAAGGCATAAAATGGCATGTTGAATTAGCATCAGGGTCAAGGGTTGTGGTAGAGAAGCTTGTGTAGGATTGTAATTTGTGTATAGGTGAAATGTCAACTAAGGTGGACCTCAGAATCCTGCCACTCGATTCTTATGATGTTGTCTTAGGTATGGACTGGTTGAGTGCACACCATGCTATGATTGACTGCCGATGAAAAGTAGTGCAGTGCACTGATGACTCTAGTAAGGAGGTGGAGATCTTGGGTATTCAAAGACCCATCTCATTACGTATGATCTCTGCCATGCAGCTCAAAAGGAACTTCCGACAGGGTTGTCAGCTCTTTGCAGTATTAGTGAGTGACTTGGAATCTGAGGATAGTCAGGGGTTGTCATTGGATGATTACCCCCTTCTTAAGGGTTTTTTTGATGTGTTTCCAAAGGAGATTCCTGGTATGCCACCTAAGCGAGATGTGGATTTCCGAATTGATCTGGTACCTAGAGCCGAGCCCATATCTCAAGCTCCATATCGGATGACAACACAGGAACTTCAGGAACTCCATATTTAGTTGGAAGAATTGTTGGCCAAGGGCTTTATCCCCCCAAGTGTTTCTCCTTGGGGAGCACCAGTGATATTTGTGAAAAAGAAGGATGGTTCTCTTCGCTTGTGTATTGACTACAGGCAATTGAATAAGGTAACAGTGAAGAACCGATATCCTTTACCCAGAATTGATGATCTCTTGGATCAGATAAAAGGGGCAAAGGTGTTCTCTAAGATTGATCTCAAATCGGGATACCACCAGTTGAGGATTGCAGATGCAGATATTCACAAAACATCATTTCGAACTCGATACGGACATTACGAGTTCACTATGATGCCGTTCGGGTTAACGAATGCACCTTCAATCTTTATGAGTCTAATGAATGGAGTATTCCGTACATACTTGGATAAATTTGTTCTTGTGTTTCTTGATGACATTCTGATCTATTCTAGGTTGATGGAGGAACATGAGGAACATCTAAAGCAAGTTTTGTAGTGCTTAAGGGATAATTAGTTGTTTGCTAATCTCAAAAAGTGTGACTTTT
The DNA here is from genome assembly GCA_007258455.2 of Sequoia sempervirens. Classification (NCBI taxonomy): domain Eukaryota; kingdom Viridiplantae; phylum Streptophyta; class Pinopsida; order Cupressales; family Cupressaceae; genus Sequoia; species Sequoia sempervirens. Next base: position 175,565,027 of record VDFB02058242.1, on the reverse strand, counting down.
ACAAGACTGAAGTTTAGTATTTGGGCCATGTGATTTCTGGTGAGGGAATTTCAGTTGATCTTGCAAAGATTCAGGCCATTGTGGATTGGCCCGCACCCACAAATGTCTCAAAGATTCGCAGCTTCATGGGACTTGCAGGATATTATAGGTGGTTTGTTCAAGGGTTTTCTAGGTTGGCTCATCCTATCACCTCCTTGCAGAGGAAGGGAAGGAAATTTCTTTGGTCCGAACAATGTCAATTAGCTTTCCAGACTCTGAAGGATAAGTTGACTAGTGCTCCAATCTTAGCAGTTCCTGATCCGGCAGGTGATTTTGTTGTTTGTACAGATGCTTCCTTGGAAGGTTTAGGGGCTGTGTTGATGCAGGAAGGTCGAGTGATTGCTTATGAGTCACAGAAACTGAAGGACCATGAAATTAATTACCCCACTCACGATTTGGAGTTGGCCGCAGTTGTGCATGCCTTGGTGAGGTGGAGGCACTTTCTCCTTGGGCATCAGTTCAAGTTGCATACAGATCACCATAGTCTGCAGTACATCTTCACGCAGCCGAACTTGAATGCGAGACAGAGAAGGTGGATGGAATTTTTGTGTGAGTATGACTTTGAGGTGAAATATATTCAGGGTAAGGAGAATGTTGTAGCAGATGCTTTGAGCAGACACAGGCATGAGTTATCCGCTATGACTCTTGAGGTTGATTTGAAGAGTCAGATTGTTGCAGCTCTTTCTTCTGATGATTGGTATTAGGTAGTGAAGGCAGAGATTGAGTCGGGTAGAGCTTTGGAAGGTAAATTTGCAGGTTACTCTTTGGACTCGGATGGTGTTTTGCACTATGTAGGTCGTATGTATGTACCTCTTGCAGAGGGTCTTCGTACCCTTATCTTGACAGAAGCTCATAGAGCTCCTTATTCGGCACACCCAGGAGTTAAGAAGATGTACGCTGATCTTCGTACACTATATTTTTGGGCAAGATTGAAGCATGACATTGCTGATTTTGTGGCTAGGTGTCTTGAATGTCAGAGAGTGAAGGCCGAGCATCATCATCCGGCAGGCTTGTTGCAGCCACATCTTGTTCTAGAGTGGAAGTGGGACATCATTTCTATGGATTTTATAGTTGGGTTGCCTATGTCTTCTAGGCGACACGACACTATCATGGTCACTGTTGATAGGTTGACCAAGGTAGCCCATTTCTCTCCTATCCGATCTTCATATACTGCTTCAGTGGTGGCTAGGGTGTTCATGGAGGATATTGTTAGACTACATGGAATACCGCGCAGGATTATTTCTGACAGAGATCCGGTATTCACTTCTGCATTATGGACATCCCTTCAGCGGTCCTTAGGGACTAAGTTGAATTTTAGTTCTTCCTACCATCCTGAGACAGATTGTCAGACTGAGAGAGTAAATCAGGTACTTGAGGATATGCTTCGTATGTATGTCATGGACCAGCAGTCTCGTTGGGAAGACTATCTGCATTTGGTTGAGTTTGCCTACAATAATGGTTATCATAGTTCGATTGGCATGGCTCCATTTCAGGCTTTGTATGGTTGTCCTTGTCATACCCCTCTGAGTTGGGATCGATTAGAGGATAGGGTTCTTCTTGGGCCTGAGATGTTTCGTGACATGGAGCAACAGGTAGCTCGCATCTGAGAGCATCTGGTAGCAGCTCAAGATAGGCAGAAGAAATTTGCTGATGCACACAAGGTAGATCAACAGTTTGCTATAGGAGATTGAGTGTTTCTCAGAGTTCATCCTCGGAAGAGCCCTATTCGTTATGGAAAGGGTTCTAAGCTTGCACCCCGTTTCATGGGTCCATTTGAGGTGTTAGAGTGTATTGGTCCTATTGCCTATCGCCTGGCATTGCCACCTAGTCTGTCGCGGATTCACGATGTCTTTCATGTATCAGTTCTTAGGCCTTACTTTCCAGATGTTACTCATGTTCTTGATTGGAATGCTCTATAGGTCGAGGATGGGCAACTAGCTCTAGAGCCCGTGGCCTTGGTGCAGCACAGGAGGCTCGTACTCAGAGGCAGTGTTATTGAGCAGATGAGGGTCCAGTGGGATCCTAATGATGAGGCTTCAGTGACTTGGGAGGATGCTTCCCGTATGCGAGAATCCTACCCATACTTATTTTCTGGCTTACAGGAGTAAGCCGGATTTAAGGGGGGAGGATGTAATAACCCTCCTGGTTGCTAGTTGGACTCAGTAGTGTTATGTTTTATTTTGATGCTCAGATACTATGATGATACTGTTATTGTTTGATGTGGTTAGTCAAATACTATGATGATACTATTATTGTTTGATATGGTTAGATGATGCTGTTATTTCATTTTGGACATGATTACTTTATATGACATTATGGTTGGTTATATCAGTTGAATTTTCTGAATTATGATATGATGCAGTGATTTAATTTAATATGTTATGAGATGATTGTTAGTTAGAAATGTAATTCATTGATTATGTTATAATTGTTAGAATAGGTGTGACAAAGGACAATATAGCATCACTCATTCGCGAGTGCCCTGTTATGTTGCGATTCCTTCTCACAATGCAGTATTTTGATTTAATGCTTTGATGTTATGTATATATGCACATGTACACAACTTCATTTGTATGCAGGATTGCAGGTATAAGTCTCGATTCCACCTGCTTCGGCAGGACAGGGCGAGCACCAAATAACCCAACAGATAAATGTTGATACAGAGGTGACGATGAAGTCCTCCCGTTCCATGATGTCAGGTCATCTCATTTATTTGGTATAGTTGATTTTTATGTAATTGTCGTCATTGTGTGTCGTGTTATGTGTTTTGTCTTATTTTATTTAGGAGGGCATTTATGGGTATGATTTATCTTAATGATTGAAATAAATTATTTATTTTTAATGTTGGATTAAATGGTATTTAAATATTTAAATAATTTAATTATTTTTGAAAATCATATATAGCAATTAAATAATAATTAAATATTAAATATGGCTTAATTATTTTAATCAATTAAATTGGTGGTGGATAATTATGAGAATAATTTATTTAAAATAAATATGTAATGTGAGGTGCAAGAAAAGTTGCAAAATAGGAATTAAAGCAATAAAACAAATAAAAGAATAAAAAGATTGTGTGAGCCAATAGGAATGGAGATCTGGGAAAAAGCCAGCTTTTAAAGAATTGATTTTCTTTTAATTTTGATTTTTGAGAATTTTTGAAGGATGGACATGATATTTTTATTTAATTATGATTTTTTGGAAGTTCTTACACACACAGAAGATCAGAGAGATTAAAGTTTGCTCAAGTCATTGTCTATGGACTTTTGATTCTGAAGAGATTAGTTTTGTATCTTTTGCTATTATCTGAGGAGAGATTTAGGAAAGAAATTTGTCTACAATCTGTTGCTGGTGTTGTCTCGGGGGAATTCGTTCTGGATTAAGAATTGGAATTGAGTTCGAAGGCATCAGAGTCAAGCAGGCATCTTCAGATTTGCATTGGACTCCAGGTTCCTCTCGTAGTCTTCTCCTCGTACCCTTTCTTGTATCTGTCTGCTTCAGAAAGGAAAAATATATTTTATTAAAAATGATTTTTTTTGTGAATATAGAAAACTTCTGTTGAATTGAAAACTAGGGCAAGTTATTAGACTGGAAACAAAGAAAAATCATAGTTACTGTACGATACAAATTCTTGTCAAATCTATAACCTGTACCTTCTGAAATATTCAGTTTATCAATATGAGGATTTTGAAAAGATAATTTTTGTAGAGAATAATTAAATTTAAAGTTTTATTATTATATTTATTTATATAAAGAAATCTATGTTATTTCTCTGTATTTTCCTTTGTTTTCTTATCATTCATGAAAATCTGTCTCTCTGTATTCTGTCTCTGTTTTAAATATATATGAAAATAATATATATATATATATGTGTGTGTGTGTGCAGAGCTTATTAGTCTATATTGAACCTGCGTCGGCCGTACGCCATATTTTTATGGAAGTGAAAACAATTTTAAATTTATTTCGAAATCCGTTTGGATCGTGCGTATGAAATTCATTGGATTTCCTTTTTTTTGAGAAAAGAATTGAAATTTATTATATTAATGTTTGAAGGACAGGGAGGGATGGCATTGGCCGTAACCCTCTCCCCATACCTCCCCGTTGGTCGCTGACCGTGGCTGCCACAGCAGTCCTGACGACTGCTGTGCGTAGCAGTCATCATGACTGCTGTGTGCAGTCAGTAGCCATTCGGCTACAGCTTTTATGTGGCTGAAAGGCCTTTGTTGTTTGAAAGTTTTTATTTATTTATTTATTTTATTTATTTTATTTGATTTTATTTTATTACTTTCATTTTTTTTATTTATATTATATTATATATATATATATATAATATAATTTCAATTTGATTTATTTATTTATTAAATATAATAATTATAATATTTTTTTTTCAAAATGAAACTATGATTATTTTAGTTAATATTTTATTTTAGTTATAATGGAATTTTTTCTTATAGTATTATTTTTCAAAAGGTTAATTTGTATTATTATAAAAATAAAGGGGATTATTTCATTTGTTGAGTAAATAATATAATCGGGAATTTATTTATTTTTCATTGTTGTTGTGGAATTATATCGAGAAAATGATATTTCGTTTTACTTGGTGATTGGAACCGGATACTCTTTTGTGATTGACTTAAGTTTATTTTATGTTATATGCATTTTTAGTTCCTTTCCGTAATGGTTATCGGCTAGTGTTGAACCCAATTAGGGTTAGGGTGAACCTTAGTTCCAGAGGCATGTATTAGTCTTTGAATGTTATTCTTGTGTTGGTTTAACTCTTGAAGTTGATATTTGTTGCCTTATGTTTGGAAGGGTTGTATGGGGTTGTTGTGTTTTGATTATGGATTATCGCGAGATGAGGAATGCCTCACATGGTTGGTCTTGAGATTTCTGCTTTATATGTGTTAGTTCGACCCTTGCCTGCTTTGAGATATGTTAGGGGTCACAGGAGGGAGAGTGGCTCTTCGTGGGCGCCGGCGCCTCAGGATGAGGAATGGCTCAGGATAACCCACGAATGAGTAAGCTAAACAAGTGATAACCTAAACAATAGAATTAGGGGGTTGGGTAGTTTAAAAACACAAGATAATTAAACATTGGATTCCTCGGCTATGCATTAGGGCTACCCTAGACTAGTGATAGACTGAGAGGGCCATGGTCGGCATAGTCATAGTCTCATCTTCACGAGAGACTATTGGCTCCGCATTAGCTACCCTATGGTGCCGGCGCCTCAGTTAGGAGGAAGGGCCAGGAGATCCATAGATGGGTGCCGGTGCCTCAGTTGGAGGAAGGGCCAGGAGAATCCCATGAGAGCTATGCGAGGACACTCTCCACTTGACACCCTTGTGCTTTGTTGTTGTTGCCTCTGGATGTTATCTCTTTATGATGTTTCTTTGAATTCTTGTGAATTTGTTTAATGATTGTAATTGATAGTACTTCATATTATTGTGATGAGTTTCTTGGTTTTTACTTGTCATGTGATCTGTGAATGTTAATTGTTGTTCAACGTATGCTTTGAGTTGTACTTGATTTGTATCATAATGTGGTTGAGTCGGTTTGACATTCATGGTCGGGTTCACTTCCTCGTCACCTCTGAGCACGGGGGGTGAGTTACTTGTAATTCACATGGTTGGGTGGAATGTGCTCCGCACCCGTTGGGTTCCCCATCAGCGTCTTGTCTTCTCAGCTTTCTATAGTGGATTTGTACCAGTGATCAGTTGTACTTCATATTTTATTATTCTTGTATCAATCCCCATGTTGGGAAATTCAATGTAATTCATGTATCAAAGAAATTTGTAATGTAATATTATATCAATGATGTAATAGTTAGGCTCATATGTAACTCTTTTAAGAGGTTTATCATGGATGTAATTATGCGATGTCTATCTTACTCACATCATGATTATGGGATGTATCATTGTATATGGCTATCATAAATTTAATGTTTATGTTATAATCTTTATCTTTATTCTGTTTATTTGTTGCGATGTAACCTCACGTGCCCCAGGGAACGAAGTGTGTTAATGCTATGTAATATGTTATGTGGTTATGTTTTAATGTTATTGCATGTTTACTTTTATTACTTTAAAAAAAAAAAATTATTTGCATTGTGTGTGTTCTCTGGGGTTTGCACGACGGGCGTTACATGTCTGACCACCTTAACTTGGTCAAAACATCATTAAATTCATTTTTTATGTTTTTTAATCCTATATTATACGAAGCATAGAATGTGATGCATGTTTTGGATTCAAAAAATGTGATACTGATTGAAAGCTATAGATGTTTTTCAATCAACCTATCAATCCTTTTTTAGTCATAATCCAAATAGAAAATGAATAATAATTACTTATTGAAATCAAAGTAAAGAATAATTTATATTGGTGGAAAGCTAAGAATACCCTTTAAAAACCCTTTTTGTTTCACCAATTTTGGGTTAAAAAATAGTCATCAGTCACATACCATCATATTGCCACTTTTTGTCCCATCATGATCCTACACATACCCTTTTTGGGAATTCCAACTAGATGTGGAAATTATGGGCATAGGATATCAAATTAAGAAATAATTAAATTATTCACAAATTTAATCATATTTTGGTTCAAGATAAGTTCAACTACAATCAGATAATACATCAATTTTGGTTAGCATCATTACCTAATCGATATTGTATTTTTTAACATTAAGCATCTTTTGTGGGTAGAATATTTGTAAGTGTAACTAAATAAATTAAGTTTCTAAATACATATAGTTTAATTGTATCAAAAATGTTAGACTTAGTAAGAAAATTCAAACTTCATGTGGAATGTTTGGGTAGTCAAAGTGGGTCTTCATCTAAATTTGCATGTCATGTTTAGAAAGGCATCAATTTTTTTTAAGATAAAATATGATTTCATAAAGTGTCAAGTTCATGTGAAGTAATATTTTTATCTTAAGAAAGACCATGTTGATTCTAACATGATCCCTTAAGAATTTGTGGTTTGACCTTCATCAGTGTCAAGAATTTTTTGGAAACCAATTGATTAGATGTAGAACATCATCATGAAGATGTCATGCTCAGTTGGATCCAAAGTTTCTTCAAAATATAACTTCTTTATTTCAATTGATTTCAAGTTTTCCAAAAGGAAACTAATATTATTTTGAGCCAATTTCTAACTTCTTAAGGATAATAAAATATTTAAGGACCTTTTGAACTAAGATCAACAAGAACACAGATTTTTCAATTACCACCAAAGTGGAAGCAAAAGAAAAAAAAATCCCAGTGCTAATTTTTCTTTGGAAAAATGGGGTGTGTTATTAAAGTTGCACAACTAGCAGCTAACAAAAAAAAAAGAAGAGATAAATAATGATTATTAAAATGAAATCCAAATTACAAATAAGATTTCAAATTTTCATGTGACTATCACTTGTTACTTTCCAAACCACAAAACAATTCATCTAACATGAGTAAGAAGATCAGTTCAAGGAGCTTAAGTGTATGAATTATTCATTATCTTCCTTACACAGACCATGAAAATAGAAAAAATGGTACATTGAGCAACATAATTTGGTCTTCCTTTCAAGCCAAACTTGGATAGGGCCTTACTTCTAGTCAAGTGTTCATAGCCTTGATAAGGTTATCTCTGTAACTCCCCCAAACATAGCTCTACTACCAATTGGGAATGTCCATAGCCTCTATATAGATGTTTGGGTGGCCTAAAGAGTTTAATTTTATTTTTTTAAATATTTAATATTTCAACATTTCTTTTTTTTTCTTTAGATATTGATTTGAAGTCCCTTTTCAACTTATTCGCACTGAAGCTTTCTTTTAATTTGGGAATTATGGCGGTATCAAAGGAGACCTCTAGATTTTTCGCTCAATGCTTACCCAAAACCAAATAGGGAATCCTACAACACATCAAAAAGAAGAAACCCAAAATAAAATAAAAGAAAGACTATACACAATTTGTACAAGAGCACACCTATTTACATATATACATAAGAGGATGGACAAGTTCAAGGCTGAAAGTAAGGCTTAAGAAAGTGAGCATTAACAAGTAAAGGAACATCCTCATGGGTTAATGTTGTCAAATGGTGGGTGTTGTCTCCTAAGATTTCTATGATTTGATATGGACTTGTCCACTTTTTAAAAATTTACCATGATTAACTTTCCGTTCATGTGCTTTATCCCAACACAAGACCAAATTGGATATACTAAAGGAATTCACCTTAGCTCTCTTATCAAACCATCATTTTACTATTGAAGTCTTGATTCTTGGAAAAGTGATTAATGGATCTTGTACATCTCTCTTCTAGGTGCATTATTTTTAATAGCTTACCTTTTGTTTTGTCTTCTAGACCTAGGTATTCTTGGGTAAGCTTCCTTGAGTAGGAATCTTTAGATTTATAGGTAAAATAGGGTCAATACCATACACAAAGTGATACGGGGAATTTCCTAATGTTGATTTCACTCTTTTCCTATCCACCCATAAGAAAAAATTTAATAAAGAATTTGGCATTCCCTTAGATTCTTTTCAATCAACTTATTAATTATATCTAGAAAATTCTCATTGGTTGATTCAACTAATCTATTTCCTTACAAATAATATTTTTATTTTTTTTAAATGATACCATATTCAAAAGTCCAATTTGATAATTTTAGAGAAGAAAATTTCATGCCATTATCACACCCTAGGGAATATAGAATTCCAAATCAAGTAATAATTTTCTCTTTTATAAATTTGATCACTATTTTTCTTGTACACAACTTACTACATGTTTCCTCTATCCACATGGTGTCATAATTAGTTACCATTAGGACATACCTATGTACCACATAAGAAGGATTGATCAATTCAATAAAGTATAGCCCCCATTATGCAAAAGGTCACATTTCCATAATTGATTAAAAAGGTTGGGTAGTATATCTTCATTTGTCAACAACCATTTGGAAAGTATGAAAACTTTTGAATGATCAAACATATCTTTGAATATCCTTGGCCAATAGTAGCTAGTTGGTAGCATCAAGTGAGTAGTTTCCAAAGGCAATCCATGTGTTGTTCCATTTTTTTCATGAAGCTCTTGTAATACCTTATCTAGTTCCTAATGATTTAAACATCTCAAGTAAATCCATTCATGATTTATTTTAAATAGGATTCCTTATTTGATCATGTGGTTTTTATCCTTTAGTTACAAAGCTCTTTTTTTTTTTCTTTTCATGTCTATCATGAAACTATTATTTACTAGGTAATGTGCTATGTTTGTGAAGCTAATCATCTTGGGATACAACATCAATCACACATTATTGGATAATGATATGTGGATTTGTAATTGTAATTTTTTAGACCAAAGTATAAATATAACTAGCTTCATAGGTGTGATCTCAATGTGAAATTATTGTAATATAGTAACCCATTTAGATCTTATTTCTCTTAGTTCCTTCTACATCAATAACATCTTCATAATGGGGTCTACGATAATAACAATTACTTGACTATGCAGAATATAATGTCTAAACTTTATTAATTCTTTAACTAATATAAATTACTTCTTTTCCATGTCCATATATCTCTATTATGCATCCTTGAAAGGATAGCTCATGATAGTAGTTGGTCTTTCTTCTTTAGTGCCACCTCTTTGAGTCAATAGTGTTGCACATGTTTGAGCTAGAGAAAATGAATTTATGTAAAATGGTTAGTTTAATTAGGACTCCTTAAAATTAGAGTGTTTGCAATTTCTTTCTTTATATTATCAAATATAATATGTTCTTCCATGGTCCACTCTATCTTTGTATATCTCTTCAACATAAAATTTAATGGTTGAACTATGTTTGTGAATCTAGTAATGAACTTCCTAATGAAATTAATCTTCCCAAAGTAAGACTTTATTTTTTTATCTCTCCCAAGGAGTTGGAGCTTCATTAATGCACTTAATCTATCTAGATCAATGTATATACCATTCTCTAATATAACATGACCCAATAATTTTCCTTTTGTTACTGCAAATATGCATTTCTTATGGTTAAAAAATTCCCCATTTTTCTCACATTTTTGTAAGACCTTGGTTAGATCATTAAAATGATCTCTCTTATTCTTAAAAAATAATTTAAGGTCATCCATATATATGATGATGCATGTGTTGATCAAGTCTCTGAAAGATATGCACATTGCACGTTGAAAGGTTTCTATAGCATTGAGCATATCAAATGGCATTTGTCTATATGCACAAAGATTTCTCACTTTGTGGTGAAAGAAATGTCTTTATCCTATATTTTCTTTCAACCATAACTTGGTTTTATCCAAAAATTCCATCAAGGAAAGACACCATCTATGATTCATTGACTATCTACAATACCATATCCAATGACGACAAATGATAATTGTCTTTCTCTAATGCTCTATGGAGGTTACGCAAATCAACACACAACCATAGGTTGCCATTATTCTTACTAACTATTACTAATTTTTCCACCAAAGTTGAATGTCTTATTGGAAATATGTTTCTTTCTAAAAAAAATTTCTAAACTTCTTTCTAAATCAATGGTTCTATGAGTGCATTGACTAGTCATTGTTTCTTCCTAAATAGTTTGACTCCTAACTTTAGAGGAATTGTGTGGGTGATTAGAGAAGTATTGTAGGTCTTCAAATATTTGTAACTCCATGCTATGAAATGATGATAATCCATGAGATATTTCCCAATATTTCTTTATTCTAGCTTGGTTCATACTTTACCAATAAACACATTTCTTTCTTCAGCCAAATTGTAGGGTTCATATGCTCCTCCATTGATTTTGGGAAATTATTTTTACTTTTTTATTCTTTCCAATTCTACCATTCCTCTTGGAATAGAATTTCCTTTTAGGTCAATTGTATTACCTTCATCTAGCTAATTATTAGGATTATCTTCTTCACCTACTACATATGCTTCAAATACTATCAAACTAGTAATAAAATTAATTATATCATGATCATCTTCAAACACTCAAATGTTAGTACCATTATCTAGCAAATATGGATTTGGAACTAGTTCTACCAAGAATAATTTTAGGATTGATAAGGATAGTGGTTCTAATATGCTAGCGACACTAGCTAAAACATTAGATTTATGGTTATACCTTTGTGTGATATGTGTTATGTTGAAGGCATCAACACTTTCAATAAAATCCCACACTCAATGTTTGTGATTTGATTATAATTTATAATGTCAGGCATATTGCTTCTTGATTTTTCTTTAGGGATAAATTTAAGAAATGCCCTTAGAAAAAGATATAAAGACATGGAAAATCTTGTATTATTTAAAAAAAAATAATCTATTTAAATTTTTTTATTATTATTACAATGATAATTCTTGGTGATATAGACCAAGATAAGACATATGCCAACATAAGATTATGACATGCCTTAATCCTATGATTTGAGATATAAAATGAAAATACCATAAGAATTCCCTAAGTTAACTAGTGTGACAAAGACCTAATAGGTGAATCAATTAAAGATAATATATGATGTTCACACCAGCAAGGGGCTTGACTCTTTATTGAGAAAAAATTAGGCCAGTAATTTCCTAGACCTCACAAGTAATCACCACAAAATTTAAATTTTAGATCCCAATCACAAGTTGCATATTAATAAAATGGCATCAAAAGACCAAAATTGTTACATTATTACAAATAGCTATACAATTATGTTATCTAATTTTTCATTGTCAATATTTTTTAATATAGGTTGTAATTGTATTTGATTGTTTGATTATTAGTTTAGATCTAGAGAAATTTTAAATTTTGGTAGAAAAGGGTAAATAATTATTTTTCACATGTTTGAGAAGAGAAAAAGAGTAGAAAAATAATATGTACTTGACATCATATTATAAAAAAACACAGAGTTTAGATGTTGCATAATCATAGAAAATGAACTTGCACATGGGGTATGTGAAAGATCATGATGGGCCAAAAAAGTGGTGATATGATGGGTATGTGTAGGGTATCTGGCTAACAACTTTTCTTTTACCAAAAATTGATGAAACAAAAAGGGTTTTTAAAAGAGATTCTCAGCTTTCCACCAATATAAATTATGCATTACTTTGAATTTAATAAATAATTATTATTCATTTCCTATTTGAATTACGACTAAAGTCTTGATTAATAGGCTGATTGAAGAACATCTATAGCTTTCAAACAATATTACTTTTTTTAATCTGAAACATACGTCACATTATATGATTTGAATTCTATTAGATTAAAAGGAAAAAAATTGAATTTCATGAAGTGTTGACTAACTTAAGGTGGTTAGACATACAAGTTTTTATTTTTTTAAAAGTTGTAACAAAAAAATCATGATTAATTATTTACTTGGAAAAAAATTACAAAAAAATATGCATCACATTGGGACATGAGTCCTCTACTTATATCTAAAATCTTATAAAAAGATATTATTTTATTGTGGTTAGGGTGGTCAGACAGACACCTACTTATTTTTCCCTAAAATTTAGGTACTATTGCATTGAAACTTCAATTTTTCACCATATAGATTTTTCTTTAAATAAACCTATTGGGTATGTGTAGGATCATCATGGAAAAAATAGGCCCTTAAGTGGCAAAAAATTCAAAAAAAAATAGAGTTAGGAAACTTGATGTAAAAAATTGAATAAGTTATCTATATTATTTCAAAAATATGTAAGAATAGAATCTGTAGCAAATTGAATGTGGTTTCTAAACTACTAGGTTTATTTAAAAACAAAAAATCTATTTGGTGAAAATTTGAAATTTCAATGTAATAGTACTTAAATTTTAGGGAAAAAATAAGAAGTAGGTGTCTGTCTAACCACTTTGGCCACAATAAAATAATAATATTTTTTTTAAACTATTTTAGATATAAGTAGAGGATTCATATCCCAATGTGATGCATACTTTTTTGTATTTTTTCCAAGTAAATAATTAATTATGAATTTTTGATTACAACTTTTAGAAAATATAAAAAACTTGTATGCCTGACCAACTTAACTTGGTCAAATCTTCATAAAATTCTTTTTTTTAATCTTATAGTATGTGAAGCATAGAATGTGACACATATTTCAAATTCAAAAAGTATGGTACTATTTGAAAGTTGTAGATGTTTTTCAATTAGCCTATCAATCAGGACTTTAGTCATAATTCAAATAGAAAATGAATAATAATTATTTATTATATTCAAAGTAAAGCATAATTTATATTGTTGGAAAGTTGAGAATCTCCTTTATAAACCCTTTTCGTTTTATCAATTTTGGGTAAAAAAAATGTTGTCATCCACATACCCTATACATACCCATCATTTCGCCACTTTTTGGCCCATCATGTTCCCGCACATACCCTAGTAGTTTAGAAACTACTTTCAATTTTCTATAGATTCTATTCTTACATATTTTTGAAATAATATAGATAACTTATTCAAATTTTTACGTCAACTTGCTTAACTCTGATTTTTCTAAAAATTTTGAGAGCTAAGTGCCTATGTGTTTCCATGATGATCATGCACATACTCACATACAATATATATTAAATATTATAAGATTATATGATAAGAATTTCTTTTATATATATATATATATATATATATATATATATATATATATATATATATATATATATATATTGTAAGACCCCACTTTGCATGTGAATAATACAATCTTAATTTTGTTATATACTTATAAGATACTTGGATATATTTCAGGCAATGCATAGTGTGATTTCATGAAAATGTGCTTGTATTTCATTTTGAAATGTTTTATTATCATTTCCATGGAAGTATTAGGCACTTGTAAACTATGAATGTGAACTAGAATTTTAATGAAATGGCTACACAATTAAATCTCATTTTAGTTACCAAATTAATGTGATATGATTGTTGCTTATGATTTCATTGGTAATGTGCAGGAAAGAAAAGAGGTGCTAATATGAGAACACAAAACCAATGAGAACAAATTGAAAGACACCATTTTGTGCTTATGTACTTGATTTCCTTATTTTGGAGCCGAGGGAAAATAGTTACTATGTTTATTCTTTTGGGTTGAAAGTTTATTTAATTGTGTCATGTGAGATATAAGTTGGGGTTAAGGTTTATGAACCCTTATCCAAGTGTGAAACTCGGATAGAACCTTAAGTGGGACTTTAAAAAGGGTTGTTGGTCAATTTCTTTAGTTGGGATACAAAGATAAACCCCCTAGGGTCTATACCATAGTTGTAGGGGACAAGTGGGCATGCAATATGATCCCAAGGACATGATTTGACCCTTCAAAAGCCCACTTGAAAAGGTGTCACGAATTTGAGTCTTTGGGAGTTGGGAGAAGTGACTTATCACTTCCCCACCACACTCCCCAAAGTTCATTAATGAACTTGGAAAGAGCATCAAATCTCTCACATGTGTGGAGCCACCTTGTAAGGGTCATTGGGTAGAGTGTCATAGTACATTCCCCATCTCCAAAAAAGTCTCACACATGTGTGAGAACTTGTGGGGATGTGTGTTGAAAGATCAAATGAGAGAGTGACAAATGTCTCTCTCTCATTCAGGTGAATTCAAGTGGAATGCCTATATACTTGGATGGAAAAGAGGAAATGGGTGTTACCCACTTCTCCTTTTGGAGAACTTTAGTGGAGATGGTAGGAAGAATGAGAGGAGGAGAGGAGTCCACCTCTTTGAGAAAAAAGTGTTCAAGATGGCTTGGCTTAAAGAAAAGATGGTTGAAAGAGTTCAACCCCTTCACCAAATAGAAAGAAGATAAATTCTTATTTCCATTTACTCTTGTGTATTTTTTGTAAGAATGTGGCAGGTAGTATAGATCATGGTTGAACATAGAGATTAGGAAACCTAGATGCATGAGATTCAAAGCTATGTCATTATTGTTCCTTTGTAAGAATTTGAAAAGACTCCATTAATCATCTTGGAGGTAAAAGACTACCTTGCTCGGGGGTATGGCTAGAGCCCACGAGGCTCCATGACGCCATTACGGTAGGGTGGAGAGCAAGCCTTAATCAGTTATGTGATTTTCATTATAATTCTTTAATTTTGTTTGTAATCTGAAAATAAAAATTGGTATATATATATATATATATATGTTTTTTTTATTGACGTATGAGCGCGTTAAGAAAATTTAGCATCTTAAATCTTAAGGTGATTATGTATCTACCTTCTATTGAAGAAGAAGAATTTGTTGTTTGTTTTGTTGTAAAGGAAGGTTCTCTAAAGTGTTTAGGTGGATGATTTCATTCTATACACAAACCATTGGTTCCATGGGAATTCTACTCCATGAGAAGTAGTTATAATGTACTTATTGTTTTCTATGGATTCTGGGTTTCGTGTATCTATTTAGTATTGTATACTTTGATAGTTGTTCTAATTTTTGATGTCCCCAAGAATGTATAAAATAGAAAACTAATGGAAAGATGGTGCCAAACCTAATAAAAAAAAAGTGATAGGCAGCTACTGGAACAAGTAATTGGTGGAAAAAGTATTTATATCCGACCTTCTAGCAATTATTTAAGAGGATAAATGACTTGTATGTGGAATGTTGCAGATATATAACTAACTGAAAACAGTGGTAGACAACGTCTTCCCTTATAAAACTTTTTTTTACACCTCTGCATAATTTTATTTGAGAGTTCACAGCTGCACGATTGACACACAAATAAGAACAAGGTCCCTTGCGAGATCAGTAAATGAGGCACAAGATTATGTAAATTGTTCCAAGGGCTAAACAAAAAAAAATATAGAAATCAATCTATTCCAAACCGTACCTGGTTCTTTCCTCCAGATTAGATAGTAAAGATAAAAGAATCAAAGAAATACACTCTGTGAAATATATATGTGAGTATGTGATAGTAAAATAGATTTAAAAAGCATAATCCACAACTTAAAAACAACAGTAGAGATATATTCTGTTACTGCCAATACACATTTTACGCGAAGCTATTGGATGCTACCTTGTCTTACCTGATTTAAAATAATAGATATCTCCAGTAAAACTAAACCCCTAAGGCTACGTTCAATGTCCTCTGCAATGTAGAAGTGGGCCTAGAAAGATCCATCCAAACTCCATCCACTTCAGGTTCCTTCAAAAGTTGGAATCGGGTAATGCCGATATGTTGTTTTAATCTAGGCAAGAAAGAGCCATTTGGAGCTTGTGCAAGATCTAGACTAGTATGGGCGCCACAAAT
Source organism: Sequoia sempervirens (assembly GCA_007258455.2). Taxonomy (NCBI): domain Eukaryota; kingdom Viridiplantae; phylum Streptophyta; class Pinopsida; order Cupressales; family Cupressaceae; genus Sequoia; species Sequoia sempervirens. Next base: position 175,548,832 of record VDFB02058242.1, on the reverse strand, counting down.
TCAGAAGTTCGCATTATCAATTTGTTTCCATAAGCCATACATTTACTGTGTACCAGACACTCAACTTTGGGCTAGCCTTGATTGAAAGTCTGCGATTTGTAAAAAGGGAACCACACATAAGTGATGGAGGCACCACTTATACCAACATACTAAACCACTGTAAGCAAGATAAATAAAATATTTGCAGCCCTAAAATTGGAGTAAATGGCTTAACTGATGACCAATCTGTTAGGTAAGCGAAGATGGCATTTGAAGTTGCGAGAATTAAGGAAGGAGATAATACTTAAAAAAAAAAATAGTGGTCAGAGAACTTCATAATTATTCACTGCTTGTTTACTAACCCCTGCATATATTATCCCATATAAACGAAAAATGGGGCATCTGCACTCAAATACATTTTAGAGCAAATGAAATATTAATAGGTCAGAGACCAAAGAAATATTTATATCTCTTGCTGCAACCCTAGAAATATTGTGGTCGTAACTAGGCAGCAAAGAGGCTCTTCACGACCCTTCAATTTCTCCATACTAGCATGCTGGTGTTATAGTTGTCTAATACCCTCGGACTGTGGCCTCTCATTGTTGCACCTTCTACTGCAGGACTTCTGTCACAGGCATTCGCAACCATTGCCCTCTTCAAGTAGGCACTAAGTATATTAACTATAGGAGATGGTCTGTGGTCTGGCGTTAAGTGAGAAATTATCCGTCTAGTGACCAGTGATATCAATAAAACAAATTCAAAATTGGTCTATGATTGACATAGGACTTGGCAAGTGGGATGTTAGCAATATTTGTAGGACAGTGACCCTCACCAATTTAATTGCAAGTACAATGCAAATTTTGAATCGAACCAAAAGCTGGAGACCAGTTTCAATTTCTTAGACGTCCCATCCATAGTCAAAGTTCTAGTAAATATCTTGCAGAGTGATGGGATACATGAGTTGGAGTCGAGATGATTACAGTCATCTACACCAAAAATATTAACTGCGGGATAGGCGTTCGGTGGGTAATGCGTGGAGTAAGGCAAGTGTCTTCTGGGCCGGCGTAGGAAGGCAAAAAAATAAATTAACACGACAAATACAATCAGTGATATTGACAGAAGACTGGGAATTCCCTGCTCTTTCTGTCCAATCAGCAGCGGCGGAATGTGTTTCCCAAGAGGTATCTCCCTTCCTATGAGTAGTTACGGGTCAATTTTGGTGTCAAAATATCTACTGCATGTAATAGGCTCCCCTCTTTTTGTATGGGCCACCTTTGCTATGGTGTGCAAATAATAAAATTTGTTGTCATGACTAACTGTCTAGCCTACAAATTTTGCTAGAGTTCCCTCTGTCATTGGCGGCTTGATCTGTACGTCTAAACCAGTCCTTAATATGCTTCAATCCTTATATGCAATCCGCATTTAATGCTAGATGGGTAGAGGGTTGCATGGGGAAATGGTACGTACAATTTATTAGAAAATCCAGGCATTATAGTAGGACTGCATGTGTAGGCAATTGAATAACAACTAAAACCAGAGGAGAGTTGACAGATAAAATGGGGCTGACCAAGCCTTACGTGCTTTGAAGGACATATCGCAGAGAGGCATATCAACAAATGTGGTGGATAGAAACATAGATCACATCGTGTTTACTGCCTCCTCCATTGCTCGTTTGGGGAGGAGAAACAGACACCTTGTCTTTCTGGGAGGCAGCAAATTATAAGAAGGTAGTATTTGTTTTTTTTTCTTTTTCTTTTTTTTTTTAAAAAAAAGAAGAGAAACTTAAAGTTTCATTTTATTCTTATATATGTCGTGGGATCTTTCTTTAAAGAAAGATCCTAACTAACTTAGGATTAATTATTCATTTTACTTTATATTATTTACCCATAAAAGTAGGTAAGTATAGTTATATGTATAAACTAATTTAATTTCAAATTATGGACTTTTTCTTATGATAATATAAACCAATTTTAGTTAAGGATTTAATAATGTTAATAAAGAATTGTACATACAATCATGGTTATTTATATCAAGTAGATTATTGCGCGAGGGTATTGCATTCCATTGCAATATTTGAACTATAATTTGTTATTAGTTATAACAAAGCTTTAGTAATTTGTTGAATATATTATCTTATCGATATTTAATCACTTTTCTATAGGTCGTATGCCTTATTATTCCTTATGTTCAAATTTTTGTGGGTTGTGTCGATTAATAAAATTTGACTCCATAAATTTGCTAGAGTGTAAAAGGTTACCTAATATGTTCTATTAAATAGGTCCTCAAAACCAAACCCTATTTCTTGAATACCCTTATTGATAAATTAATATTTGAAAATAAAGAGGTTATTTTCAAATATAAACTTTTACTCAAAAAAGAATAATTCAATAAAATCTTGTGCATCCCCCATAAAAGTCGTACATTAAATCATATAAATTCTATAAAAATAAAATAGTTGATATGGTATAATTGAAATAATTGAACATGTTCCCAACATAGTCCAAGGTGATAGGAGTTGGATTAGAACTTGGTGACTAATGAAAATGACGAGAATGCTATTTGTTAAGAGGATTACTAGATAGATATTTTTCTTATATTAAATGACCCGGCTCATTAATTTAGTAAGTTATTATAAGTAAAGAAGATGGGTATGAATATTTTAACTATCTTATCTGGTTAAACATGAGAAGAAACCCCTCTAAAATTGGAGGAGTAAAGTAAAGCAACTTAGTAATTTTCGTTGTTATTCGAAGAATAATTAGATCAAACCTATTTAAATTGGACTAGGAGAATCAGTCCACAAGTTTCTTTAGTTTGATAAATCATGAGTTGTGCCTCATCCTATTTATTATTATTAACTAGACTGTTAAAGTTGTGTTATGTAAATTGGTGCGATGGGTATGTGTTAGGTTTAAAACTTTGTTTTCAAAAAAAAAAAAAAAAAATGTTGGGTTTTTCTAGCATAAAATTATGGGCATCACATATATATTTTTATGAATTTTAGATCCTAATCACTAGTTGTTGCATATTAATAAAATGGCATTAAAAGACCAAATTGTTACATTATTTCAAATAGCTATACAATTGTATTATTGTTTACTTTTTAAATCTAATTTTTTTATTTAATATAGATTTTGATTATGTTCATTGTTTTATTATTAGATTAGATCTAGAGAAATTTTGTTCTGGTGAAAAAATTTAAATAATTATTTTTCAAATGTATGAGAAGAGAAAAAAATAGTAGAAAAAGAATTATAGATCAATTTTTATATGTACTTGACATTAGATATTGTACAACAGTGAAAAGATTAGTTGATTCATACGCATAGAAAAAGAGTTTGTAAATATTATTATATTAACTATTATAAGCCTATATGATAAGAATTTTTTTTTATATCTTTCTTTTTTATGATTTTTAGATTTTGTGTTAATCTAAGTTTGTTTATGCATGCAAGCCTCCTGATTTCTCAGACTATTCTTTTTTTGGGTTTGCTCAAAAGTGGCTCTCCTTTCCTTGGATCTTGCCTTCATTACAACTTAGAATACATGACTATCTTTTTTTCCTTGCATTTTGACTGCATAATTTAGGGATTTTTCTCTTCATCTTGGAAAATTTTGGATTTTTTTCCCTTCTAGAATTCTCTCAGGGCTTCATTGATTATATGGAATGTATTTTTTGTACCTCTGATTTTAGGATTTTGTTGTTAACTACATCCTATCCTTCTCCCAGTTGGTGGGATTTTTGTATTTTGAGGTAAACTACTTCCTTAAGTAGTCCTATGTTATTTTTGTTCTTCTATAGCACATGTAATCCTACTTCATTTTATTTTAATAAAATATTTTTGTTGGCCTTGCCACTTTTCATTTTAAAAAAATATTTAAGAATAAAAATATGAAATTTACATAAATTTATAAAAATAATAAAAAATTATACTATTAATTATAAAAAGTAACTTAAAAACAAATAATATTATATATATCAAAAAAATTATACAATTGTTATATTTAATTTACAAATAAAAACTAAATAATAAATTTGAATCTTAATTTACCAAGTCCTTAAAGAGTCAGGGTAAGTGCACCAAGATGGTTCCCAAAAAGGGGGATTAAGCGGCCACGTTTTTTATGAAATTAGGAAATACTGACCTTGGATGTGAAATTGAGGATAGCTACACTCAAAATTTTGAGATGGAACACAAACAAGGATCAAAGTGCTCTGAGTCTACTTTCTAAAGTACTAATTTATTTTGAAAATGGTTGAGATTAAGGGGTTCAAAAGAGGGATGTACACAAATTGCTGTTATTTTTGTCAGAAAAGCATAACATAGCAACTCTTGTACAACCCTAGCATGGTGAAATTTTTCGTAGTATTTTTAAAATCACTATGGTTAGAAGTTAGCTAACAACATGTAGTTGATGCATGATTTTTCTAATAATCTTTTAATGAATATTTAATTTTTTATTAATTTTCTAAGCGGGCACTTCCTAAAGAGCAGAATTTTGGCCATGCTCCCTCTAGAAATTTTTGAAAGTAATAGAATTTATTTTTATTTTTTATTTTTAAAATTTTTAGAATGGAGTCTAGTTTCTAAAAATGTAATTTATTTCAAATTTTGATGAACGGTTAATTTATAGAAAAAAAACACCAAACACTGCTTTTTAAAGAAAAATAGACATACAAACGAAAGAAAATATGGATGAAAGGTTTAACATTGTGAGAAAGTGAAATACATTACATCATTGGAAAGCTCAAAGAAAACCTAACATTACCCATGTGTTCGGTTTTGTTGATATTGAATTAGATGCAATCTTGACGGTGAGCATGAACCCGATTATGTGAAAAATTATAGAATTTGCAAAAACATGTCTCTGGTGTTTGGGAATGCCCTCCAAGCCTTTGGGTTGGTATTCCAAGGAAAATACCAAAGTTAAGGCTTGGGTATTCCCAAAGAAAAATATAACACACTCATATAATAAGGCGAGCACGTTATTTTTTATTTTTGACATTTTTCCTCTCTTCAGGGAGCATTTCTAGCAACAAATATCGTGCTCACATTATGTCCTCATTTAGTTAAATCCTCATTTAGTTAAATGCCACTTTATTGAATGTTTTTTGATATTTTTGTATGTTTGTATGTATATGTATGCTGGTGTGTCATGTATGTATGTATGTATGTATGCTTATGGGAGAGAAGGTGGGAGTGGGAGAGAGTGTGGTAGAGTGGGAGAGTGAGAGAGAGTGGGAGAGGGAGAGGAAGGGAGAGAGTGGGAGAGAGTGTGGAAGAGTGGGAGATAGGGAGGGAGAGAGGGGAATAGAGGGTGGGAGAGAGTGAGAAAGTGGGAGACAAGGTGGGAGAGAGTGAGAGAGAGTGGGAGAGTGTGTTAGAGGGTGGGAGAGGGTGGGAGAAAGTTAGAGAGCATGGGAGAGGGTGGAAGAGAGTGGGAGAAAGTTAGAGAGCATGGGAGAGGGTGGCAGAGGGTAGGAGAGAGTTGGAGAGAGTGGGTGAGTAGGAGATAGGTGGGAGTGGGTTGAAGAGGGTGGGAGAGAGTTGAAGAGAGGGTGGGAGAGAATTGGGATAGGGGTGGGAGAGGGTGGGAGAGAGTTGGAGAGAGAGGAAAAGGGTGGAAGAGAGTTATTTGAGAGTGGGAGGGGGTGGGAGAGAGTGGAAGAGCTTGGTAGAGGGTGGGAGAGAGTTGGAAAGAGTTTGAGAGGGTGGGAGAGAGGGTGGTTGAGGGTGGGAGAGAATTGGAGAGAGTGGGAGAGGGTGGAAGAGAGTTACTTGAGAGTGGAGAGGGTGCAAGAAAGTGGGAGAGGGTGGGAGAGGGTGGGAGAGAGAGTGGGAGAGAGTGGGAAAGGGTGGGAGAGAGGGTGGAAAGCATGGGAGAGGGTGGGTGACAGGGTTAGAGAGTGTGGGAGAGGGTTTGATAAAGTTAGAGTGTAGGGAAGGTGAGGGAGGGTGGAATAGGGATGGAAACTATGGGAGAGAGGGGGAGAGGGGGGAGAGGGTAAGAGGATGGGAGAGCATTGGAGAGAGTTGGAGAGGGTGGGAGATGGTGGAAGAGGGTGAGAGAGGGTGGGAGATGGTGGCAAAGGGTGGGAGAGAGTGGGAGATGGTGGGAG